>JAMAKC010000003.1:664325-1175861 GCA_023628735.1 Trichoderma sp. PF4103
AGCAGTGACAAATTGAAGATGATTGAATGGCACAGCCCGAACGCAAAAAGGGCTCGGAGCAGTGCCAAGTGCGTAATTCCGAACAATGACAGCGTCTGTTTCGTTCTTTGGGGGGGGATGGATGGATGTCAAAACACGAATGTGTCTCGCCGTCTCCTTGTTCTGGCGGAGTGGAGAGAAAACTACCTTACTTACTATTACAGAGTCCGCCATGTATTAGAGACAAATCGGTGCCCTTACCAACTCCGAGGTCCGCAGTAGGCGTCGGTATCCGTGGATGTTTGCATGCCGCGCTTTTGCGTTCTGTCTCCTTGGTGTATAACGGTACAATTGTATCATGGCTGTCAGGGAACGAGATTGGGAAGAAGTTCACAGAGGCGCTGTATTCCACTGGGGTGGCTCTCCAACAGACATCTGCAAATGTTGGTATAGGGGCTTGGCTTGGTCAGACGGGCGATATTCGAAGTCGCATAATAAGCACGCAAAATGCTTCTGGATGGTCTCTGTGAAGCCAAGGATCATTGTAATACGGATTCCGTCAAGTCCGGATTCTGCAATGGAATGCTTCGTACGTTGTTCCACACATCGTGGAGCACCCAAGGAGACTTGGCAGAGCAGAACCGAGTGACAAAGAAACGGTTCAGACATGACTGACTTCTAGTTCCGTCTGTTCACGATGCCGCGTGCTGGGGTAGTGGCATCTTCCACGTTCCTCTTGTGCCAGGCAAGGAGGCTGGCAAGGACACTGTTGGGAAACGGGGGTGAGACAGAGAGAGATGCTTATATCGGCGACTTTTTTTTTTTTGGTGGCGCTGCTGCGAGAGATTGAAGCTGAGGTCCATGTTTGCTGCTGCCTACCTGTACATTCACATGTAGAACACACTTTCGCGTTGGCCCCGTTTCCTGTTCTTGACTCGCGCTTCTTTTTGTAAGTTCAGACTTGATGATTCTGTCGATTCCTGCGCTACCATGAGAACATGACCAAGGCCTCTTTGAATCCCATCTTGTGAAAGTGTTCTCTGCGCGAACCGCATCTGGGCTCAAGTTGCTGGACGGTTCGACGTTATTTTCTGACGCAGCGCACTGACAAGACTGATAAGACGAAGCGCAGGCTATTCCCTGGAACCCACCAGGTCGGCATTCATTACTAACAAGGGCAACTGGGGGCGCTCCGCGGCTGCTCCAGCGGCATGACGCCAGACGGCAGGGTACATGTAAGTATCAATTGCCAAGGCCCTAGCCGTTCAGGGCCCATGGAACATTTGAAGCTTACAGGGCCTCCATCAGTGGGCTGATGGGCGCTGGACGGCAGCCGAGAAGCACTGGAGCCGCTCAGAGTGCCAAAGTGGGACAGGCCGGGCAGATGATGAACTGAAGTCGCTCATTGAACTGTTCGTGGCGCTGAGACCACGCGTGGCTGTCCCGATCCGGGGAGCTGCAGGTGCGCTGGAAGCCCCTTCTCGATACATGATGTGGGGGAGTAAGTTGGTAAGGTAGGATCCAGAGTCAAAGATTCGTCGTGTCAGGTACATGTACAGGTGGTCAAGGTATTCTGGACAATTGCGCACAAGCATCACCCTTCTGGTATCTGTCAGCACAGACGGTCCCTAGGAAGGTATCCAATGTACGGGCAAGAATACCCAAGGGGACCCGGAGGAGCATCAGGCGGAACGCGCAGAGGCTCTGAGCCCCCCCCGGAGTGGGTTCGACTTGGGGGGGCTCAGCTGCTGGCAAGACACCCATGAATCCATGGGAGACAGAGCGCGACCTGTCACTTGATTCGACTGATTTGATTCGATGTCGCTCCGAGGTCCGACGACGGGCGTGGCTGCGGTACAGAGCTACAGGTCAGAGGTACCTGAGGTATTCTTGACTTCCTTCCCAGCTCCGCGCCGCACCTACGAGGCGCTGCTACGCACGAGGCGGTACCAGGTACTCGTACGGGTATCATTGGTGCTGGTCCCCGCTTGTTTCTCACCAGTCAAGGACCTCGTAGAATCGCCTGCTGGTAACTCAAATCATCCTCCTTCTCATTCACTCGCTCACCAAGCTCAAACTCGTCCCTTTTCCCACTCCCTTGCGCTGCCTCAGATGCGCACTGCGATACCCTCTCGCTCGTCAGACTCGATACTTCTTTGCCCTGACTCGAGTCCTTCATCTCTTCAGCGTGTTTATACTCGTCACAACGAGTGTGGTTCCCCTATTCGCTGCAGAGCTTCCTCGGTGGCGGCCTTTCAGCTACGATAACAGTCCGAGACTCTCTACTCAGCCGTCGCCATACTCGTACATACCGCCCGTTGTCTTGTCTAGGTTTCACACAAAGATATCACACTGTGTCGTCTCTTTTTTCCAGGCCATCTTGCATCGATATACAGCCTTCAACTGCTTGACGGTGCTTCTCGAATCCTGCCAGCTCCATGTTCTCCAGCATCGGGCGATAGCGGCAAAGCAGCAAACAGCCATCTACTGCTACAGCTATTGAGTGCCCGCGCGAAACGACAACAGCCATCGGCGAGGCTATACTTACTTGGTGCCGCTTCTGAGACAATCTTCATAAGATAAGGGGACCTTGCCTGTCCGCCGGGACCCCGATATTGGCGCTCCGCGTTGCCGATCCACCATCTGTCTCAACTGGTTCAGGATCATCCCACCTTTGCATATAGGTCGTGTCTACCGGTGCCCATCGCAGGACGGCGACACAGACACACCGCAGACAGTCTGATCCTGGACGAATGAAGACAGACTCTGCAAGCCGACTTCACCTCGACTGCGCCTGATCGCATCACCAGCATGGATCGCATGGGAATGTTCCAGGTGCCCCCTCTGGGGCCACCGCCGCTTACACACCAACCACCACAGATCTTTGGCTCCTTTCTCCCCGACGGCATGCCCTCCGTGCAGCAACTTCCCCCGGATTTGGCAGCGCATATGTTTCCGGACTCCAGCTTGTTGCTGGACGACAGCAGCGAAGCCAAAAGGCGGAGGATTGCTAGGGTAAGTCTCCCCTAGGCTCGTTGAAGCGACACTGATCTGCCCCAAAGTGAGAAAAATCTTCATTGAGGTCACTTGAAATGCTGACAGCTCTCGTTGTTTTGCTCAGGCCTGTGACCAGTGCAGAAGGAAGAAGATCAAGTGCGATGGTAAGCTGCCGGCATGCACTCATTGCACCAACTACAAGACCGAATGCATCTTCACCCAGATTGAAAAGAAGAGGGCGACGCCGAAAGGGTACGTATGACTGCTCGGGGACTGCGCCTTATGCACCAAGCTGACATACGATAGAGCAAAGTACATTGAAGCACTCGAGAATCGACTAGCTCGCATGGAAAAGCTTCTTCGGCTGGCTGGTACGCTCATCATCCAATTCTCCCGAACTGGGTCAAAGTCGCTTACACAAGCCCCTCCTTCTAGGAATCCTCGTGAATGAGGATGACGACCTTGCTGAACTCGAGAAGAGACTCACCGAAAAGGCACAGCAGACAGCCGGCGCTCAAAGCTCAGCACCTTCCTCGCCCTCGCGCCTCACCTTCGAAAGCGACGGCACGGCCTCTCCCAGAAGCTCGGTGACATCGCCAGGTTTCCAAAAGGACAAGGACAGGAAGCAGGACGATAAGCACAAACCGGTCGCTACACCCGTGAGCCTTCAGGGCGAGGAGGAAGTCGAGGCCTTGTCGGAAATGATGTGCTCGCTGGTAACGAACAACTGCGGAGAAACCAGATATATCGGTAATCATTGCCCGTCACTGATTTGCGCGCTGTGTGCTGGATATGCTTGACTGACAAGGCACAGGCTCCTCGTCTGGCTTCTCCATCTTCTCACCAAAGGGCATTCAGTGGATCAACAACAAGACTGGCGACGTCGCCTTCCAGAACATGATATCCGAAGTTTCCGAAGATGATCACAAATGGACGAATTGGAAGCCTGAAATCTTCAGAGACCTATTTCAGCGGCCCGTTTTCAAACCCCTACCGTCAAAGGCTGAGGCCATGTCCCTGCTTACAGACTATTTCGAGAACTTCAACTGCATGTTTCCGCTCTTCCACCAACCGACATTCATGCACCTAGTCGAGCGCCAGTACTCCGATGATCCATATCAGGGCTCCGGTTGGTGGGCGAGTCTCAACTGCGCCTTGGCCATTGCTCATCGCCTGCGTGTCATGAGCAATCTGGTGCCGCAAGAGGATGATGACAAGGCTTGGGGCTATCTGAAGAACGCTATGGGCGTCTTTGCCGAGCTCACCATGCGTAACACGGATCTACTCAGTGTCCAGGCCCTGCTTGGAATGGCCCTCTTCATGCAGGGAACCCCCAATCCACAACCGACCTTTCTCTTGATTGCTGCTGCCATCCGGCTCTCACACAGCATCGGCCTCCACAAGAAGGGCACCGGTTTCAACCTCAACCCCGTCGAAATCGAGCAACGCAAGCGAGTGTTTTGGATCGCTTATATGCTGGACAAGGATCTCTGCTTGAGGTCAGGGCGCCCTCCTGCCCAGGACGACGATGACATGAACGTCGAGCTTCCCGATGCGGACCCCGAAGACAACATTGGTAACATTCCTCTGGCAGATGGAAAAGGCAAAATGAATCTATTCCGCGTAATGTGTGAATTTGCCGTCATCGAAAGCAACGTGTACAAGAGGCTGTACGCGGCCAAGGCGGCAAAGCAATCCGATGGCGAGCTTCTTGCCACAATCGGAGAGCTGGATCAACAGCTCGAGGAGTGGAAGGACAGGATCCCAATCGACTTTAGGCCCGAGCATGAGATCAGGGCTTCGCACACGCCTCTTATCCTTCACATCGTCATGGTACACTTTACTTACTACAACTGCTTGACAACCATCCACCGCATGTCGGTTCACCACGGCTTCTGGACCAGCCGGCTTGCCAACTATGCCATCTCGGGCCAGAACGTGCGGCCCCTGAACCCCAGAGTGTATTCATCTGCTATGCTCTCAACAGCGGCAGCGCGTGCGTCCATCTCCCTGCTCAAGTATGTCCCCCAGGGAGACTTTTCTTGTGTCTGGTAAGTCTCAAAAAGCCTTGGGCGTCGCCTTGCCTACGTTTATGTCATTTGGGAGGGGGAAAAAAACTAAACATGCTTGCAGGTTGATTCTGTACTTCCCCGTCTCAGCACTAGTCACTCTGTTTGGCAATATCCTGCAGAATCCTCTAGACCAGCGTGCGAAATCCGATGTTCGACTGATGAACCTTGTCGTCACCTTTCTCTCAATGCTTGGCCAGGAGGCAGAGCAGGGCGGTGTACACAGAATGCTGGGCATCTGCTCCGAATTCTGCCGGATCGCGCAAAGAGTCATTGAAAAGGCCGAAAAGGAGCAGTCTTCTCGACGTAAGCGCAAGGCTGCGGACACTCCAGGAAGCACAGACACCCGCAATGCATCTTCCTCGCCCAACACCGCAGCTACCGCCAAGTCGATGACGCCGGCGTCCTCTACCCAGACTCCTCAGCAGACAGGCACCGGAGCCACGACGACGCCGCAGACCAGCGTCCACGATACGCTGACGCCCGAGTTCGCCGCCGCACGTGCCTCGATTCACAATGCAGCCAACAAAGCCACGCCGTCGGGCTCGTCGCCGTCCGTCGACTCCATGGGATGGACAAGGGACTACCAGATGCCCCAGGACATCGACTTCGAACCCTTCAGCGATCTGACCGAACTTGGCGCCGATGTTCAGTCGCCGCCTGTACCCAACGGCCGTGGCTTCCCGCAACCCCTGCTCCCCCAGGACCTCTTTTCCCTGTCTATGAGCCTGGACTGGAACTGGGTGGAGATGAGCGGAGGGGCGTATCCCACGGTCGAGAATGGCAACTTTGGCGGCCTGGAGAACACGGGCGTCCTTGACCCACGAGATCGGAGGCAGTGATGTGTTTCGATGTTTGAAGGAGTGTGTTTCGTCAATCGCCAGGCTGTTTGTGATTTGTACAATGTTGGAATTTGGTGTGGCGAATTGACTGGCTTCATGTAATGGATGAGTTTCTGCGGGTTCAACGATTTCATGTCAGCGGGCAGAATGTTTTTCAGCATGATGGATGAGCGTACTACCTCTCTTGACTCTGTTTTCGGTCGCCAATCTCATCTTCTCATCTTCTCATCTCACCTTCACTTGCTTGGTTTTCTCATCACGAAATTGTCGATACAATGCAACAGCGAGGCACCATGACTTTCAGATTTATCATTACAACTCCGTGGCGTATTTGTGACGTCGCCTGAGACGATATATCATAGCATGCTACTCAACGTATACAAAGACAAGTTGAAGTCAGATCACCTGTGTGCCAATTCGTAGCACGCTGAGACCATCTTTCAGAGAAATATGTGGTTCTTTTTCCCCATTCTACGGGTATCTGTTTTGATATAATTAACACAGAACACAACGAGCTATAAGTTTTCCCCGGAGGATATGTCAGAAAAAAGGGGGAAAGGGCTATTAAACACAATCCATCGTCGCCTTTGACCCCCAAATTTCCATCCTCCGAGGGCAATAGGAAACTATAACTCGTGACAAAGAGGGGGGAGGGATGGTGGGAGAGAGGGCCCGTCTGTATCCCGCATGTCTCCTCGCTGCCCTCAACCGACCCAGCCCCTTCCCCCCTCTCTTACCCCCCGGAAAGACGTTTCCTTTGTCTTTTGAGCCCTCAAGATGTGCTTGTTTCTCGTTTCAGCCGTCTCACATGCCACGTCCAAACCGTTCCCGCTTTCGCTCAATTTCGTACATGAGAATGCTTCTGTCTTTGTGCGGCTGTTCGGCGTCTCGTTCTCCCGACCAACCCTCACCGATATTTTTTGGGCTTCAGAGTTCCCACCGACCCTTTTGCTGCTTTGTTGTAAGGAACTGTAAACGACTAAAATGCAAGAAACAAAACCGACAAAAACAAGGATGAAAAGCAAAGGGGGAGAAGGTGCGGAAAATGAATAGAAAGCAAGAAACAAAGGACGAAAGTCCCCGTCCGAAAACAGAAAAGAAAAGAAGACTCTGCTCGTCAAAACGTACACACCCCCCAGGCCTCTCCCAAACGCCATGCTAGACAAGACCGCAAATGTAATTCCTCTCTGTCCGAGGATGCAAATAAATAACGAAAAGTAGATGGCGGATAAAGATTTGAAAAAGAAAGATCAAGAAACGAGCCAGTACCCCCTTGATCGAGCCGAGCCTTCATGTATCGTAACGTAGAGCCTGTATGAGTGACGGAAAACCATCGTTTCCTCATGACTTTTCTTCGTGTCCCGGCCCAAGTCGCGACGGACTACTTGGGCCTCAGACCAGCGACGCACAGAAAACCGACGGATGTTTTGAGAGCATTGCTTTCAGCTCTCCGTGAGATCAATTTCGATCAACTCTCACGAGGCGGCATGATGGATCTCGGAAGGCCGCAGTTGTCATACTCCAACCATTCCAGGGCCATAGCTCGACTGACGCATAGCGCTGGGGTAAGGCGGCGTAGTTCCTGAGCTCTGCAAGAGGTTAGAGATCAATGATAAAATGTGAGAGCCTTGAGATTTTGCTTGCCTTCTTCCGACGCTTTTGGCCCCCTTCGCCTTCTCCCGTAGAATAGCCTGTCTCCAGGCCGGTATCATCATCGGGAAAGCCTTCACCGTATCCCTCGTAGCTGCTGTCGCCGTACGACCGTTTCTTGATGCTCCGCTGGGGCCGCGCGGGGTTTTGACCGGGCAACAGCTGAGCCTTGGGGCGGTTCATGGCAGCCCCGGGCATAGATATCAAAGGCGTGTTGGGCGCCGTCGGTTTCGCGGACGGCGCCTTTGAACTGTCACCATTAGAACCAATGTCCCCCAGCACTGACGTGTCCCAAACCGATTTCGCGATTGGGCCTTTGGCCATGGTCAGGGCGCGGCTCAGGGACGACCTAGTCATCTCGGATAAGCCATCCATGAGGGCGCGCCCCTTGACTTGGTGGACATTCCACTCGTGGTCGGGAACCTGCAGCATGGCTAGGAAATCCGAGGGCGAATCCTCCTTCTTCTTCTGGACGTCAAAGTGTCCAGTGACGCCCAGCCGCTTGATGTGGCCCTTGTACGTCTTGCGGAGCGCGTTCTTCTCGCCGTTTGGCTTCTCCCTGGCGACCTCGGCGGCCAAGCCGGTCAAGTCAAACATCTCGTAGAGATCCTCCGACGTCCTAGGAAGAGACTCGGGATGCGCTAGATGGGACAGCAGTGTCAACAAAGCAGAGATCTTAGGAACGGCAAGAAAAACATCCCAACGAACTGTCGAGATCGCGTCTTCCAAGGGCGGAGGAGCAGCGAGACGAGAGCAGCGGAGGGAGTCTTACGAGATTGCAGCAGGAGATATTTCGGGCCCACGTCCAGGTGCAAGTCTTCGAGGGCCAGCTTGTCGTCTTCGACGTGCGCCTTCTTCGGCTCGCGGTCGTCGCCGACATCCTCGAGCGGCCGCTTTCGCTTGTGCGGCGAGTCGTCGAGCATCATGTGTTCGATTTGCGAGGAGCTGCCGTTGACGCTGTGCGCAGGCGTGGGCAAGGTCGTCGTTCCTGATCCCGCGGCGACCACAGAGCCGAACGAGCCAAGGGACGGATCCGAAGAAGTTGCGGGCGAGAACTGCGAGGGACTTTGGGGAGTCTGGGGATGGAAAGACATCATGAACCAAGGCTCCTTGCGAGGGACTGGAGTGGCGAGTCGCGCCAGGCCGGTCGGCCGAGAGGTGGCTGCGGTAAGGGGAAATCTCCGACTTCAGGCGAACAACTTGATACAACCCGGCCAAAAGATTGTGATCGTGACGGAGAGCCCTTCGTGCCGACGTCTCTTGAGACGACCCGGCGATGGCGGAGGGCGAACGGCCTACAATGAAAACACCCGACTCCCGCGTCGGCGAGCCAAGAGCAGCAGGATCTGGCGCCTTTTCAGGGTTTTCCGGTCTCGGTAGGGGGCGGAGGGCGATTCGCTCGAGGGTCCGCCGCGGCGCAAAGACGCACTCGAGAGAGAGAGATCGAGGGTAAACGCAGTCGGAAATGCGTCGATTCGGCGGTTCGACGGGCAGGGCGATTGTAGGGCGAGGGTCGGGGGGGGGCGACGATGGGAGCGCTGAGGGTTTGAGAGGCGACAAAGGCTGGGCTGGAGAGCGGAAAGGTGGAGTTGGCTGGGAGAAAGGCGAAGGGCGAGCCTGAAAGACGAGGCAATCAATCACCGGGGCGGATTCAGGTTCCACTGGATTACGGATAGTCCCTACCTATCCTCCAAGGGCTAGCAGGTGCTAAACGGCTGGGCTGCTATCGTGACGGGGGGCTCCAGCGACTGTCAGCACTGACGTCCGGCGAGCCACAGAAGGGCAACGGCGCTAAGCTCCAAGCAAACGCGTCCTGCCGAGGGTTGGGTTGGATGCGCCTGAGCCTGTGCTCACACGAGCAGCGCCTGGAACGCAACGTTGCCGGGCGAGTGAAGAGGTGACGGGCAGTGTGACAAGGGCGGCCAGAGGCGCTTACGGGACGAAAGGGAGACAAGGAGAACGATCAGAAGCAGAGCAACAGACAGCACGCAAATGGTACCTTGGCAGTGCTTCGATCAGCTGGGCACGGCGAGGTACGATAGTAGTAGTACATACGAGGCTCTCGGCTACTAGACTACTATCTCCCGCCGTATTAGGCAAAAGGCTTCGACGGCATGCCGACCGCATGCATGTCTCAGCCTCAGCAGAGACAACTCGCCATAACACACTCACTCACGATCAGGAACAGACTGAAGAGTACATAATGCCTCGTATTACGAAGACGTCGTGATGACCAATAAACAGGTGCCGGACCATACATATAGAGCAAAGGCACTCTATACGGCATCACACTGCTTTCTCCGCGTCGGTGAATCGGCGCGCCAAAACCTCGAGATGTTTCCATGCTCGTGTCAATGACCCAATGCTTACATAAGGGAGCCACCCACGCAGCAAATCATCAAGGCACGAGAAGCGCACATCCGGCTAAATCACATGACCCAGCGTTCCCAGTCTGCAAGATGAGAGAGAAGAAAACTCCGCTCGTTCTAGGTTTTTTTCTTTCTCTTTTCTTCTTTTTCCAACCATTATACCGACCAGCAAATCGAATATCTATACAAAACCGCCGTCGGCTATTGTCGCTTTTCTAAGCGACAATCTCTCGATGCCGTCGACGATTTTTTTCGATAACCTCTTGTTGCTTTTGGTCCAGAGCACACTTTCAGCAACCTTGCCTAAAACCATCATCACGAGGGCCCCGTCTTGTGCGGCTACCATGATGCGGTGATGACCTGACGCAAGTGACATTCCACTACAATTTCGCTCCATGAATTTTCCATGTTTTGTCTTCTGGTGGTGGGGAGAAGGGGCCACTGTTGGTGGAGGCTTGTGTGAATGCCATCTTTGCCGATCCTCGACTCTTCCTTCGCCTTTTTGTGATTCACCCATATTGAATAGATTCTTGCTATTTGGGCCACGATGCCAGCATTCATTCAAGACATACGAGTACACCAATTCATACATCTACCAATATCGTACCAAAGTCGCAAAAGGTAAGCTACTTCCGAACCAATATCATAACTCCCGTAAGCCTTCGTCCTCAACCACACAAATCCACCCCTCGTGATGACACCTAACATCTGGTAAACCTATCTGCCATGCTGCTGTTTTCAGGAGACGTTCAGCATTTTCTTTTTGCTAGCATCACTGTCAACCACTTGGTTGCTGCGGAGAAGCAATAGGCTTGACTGACAGGTGGTGATTGCTGTTGTTCAACGCAAGGGAACTGCGCTCGTATTCTTGATTCACGTGCTGACCGGATTTTGCATCCAGGTAAGCCGATCGATCATACGAGTAAAACGGGACAGTAGTGAACAGTCGGCGTGACACAGAATCACGAGACCCGGAACTACCCAGTACGTGTTTATTGCTTGGATTGCAGCATCAAGCGGTGCTTGTCTACATCACAGTCACCAGTCAGTCACCGCGAGGGAGAATCACCACCATCATGACGCCAGGAAGGAAACCTTTTCCATTGTCATATTCGCCCAACGACGAGGAGCATCCGGCTGCTCAGGAAGTAGTCATGTATATACAGGTGAATGTGAAGAGAAGAGAAGAGAAGGGAAAGGAAACAAGAGTGAAGAGGACGGGCACGCCTCGGTGTGTCCGCTTTCTCCTAGCTTCTAAGAGAAAAGAAGTGAATCGGGCATGTCCTTGTAATCTATACAATTCAACGAGAAGAAGGGAAGTGAAAGTGTAAGTCCAGTTAGCCGAGACAGGAGTCCAAAGAAGAGAAAATGAGAAGAAAAAAGAAGAGAAAATAAGGAAAATGAGAAAGAGGAAGAAAGGGAGAAAGGGAGAAAGGGAGACAAGGCAGAAGAAGAAGAAGAAGAAGAAGAAGAAGAAAAGGCCGGATGTCCAAATGGAAATTGTGTCGTGTGCCCAACTCCAGGAGGGTATTCGGTATCTCAGATCCCGCACGCAGTCCCGTCGTATTGCTCCATATCAATGCTTTTTTTGTATATGCCAGTAATTCTTTTCCAAGTCCAGCCCAGAATAGGCAGCATCAGGCTCAACTCCTGTGCCATCATACAAGCTAGTTCTGTCAATGACTTCGCTTTTGAGATGTGGCATGCCTGAACCCACAAGCCAACGGCATCACCAGCCGTCTTGTCGCGCCCGCCGACTTCGCCCAGCCTTCTTGGGCCCGTCTGTAGTACACCCCCATGCGTAATTCATCTTGCTGAATGACTCTAGGAAGAAACCATGGTCAAAGAGAGGCATCATATCCAAGTTACGGATACGAGAAGATCCTGGCCTCGTAGTATCGCCGCTGATGTAATAACAGGAAAGAAATTTGAAAATATACGTGCCGCATGGCAGACACTGCGTTCCGAAAACCAATTGGCCGTGAATCTTGTCCCCGTGGTTTGTAGCTATCCCACTGAGCTCTTTTATAACCTGCTTCGGCGGCGCAGATATAGTGGGCTCTTCATCATCGCGGCCGCTTGTCCTCGTTTTTCCAACAAAGAAGATGATCAGCCGCCCAAGGCGAGAACCCGATTGCTGCTTAGCTTGAGCCATGATATAACGAGGGCCTCGTCTTGTCCAGAGGCGAGGTCACGCCTCCATGGCTCGAATAGCCTCGTTCTCGTTTGAAGGGAACTGTGCCATTCAAGTCATTGATGCCGTAGCTCTCGTTCCGTTGCTGCTGGCTCGCATAGTCTGATGTCCCACTTGGGAACACGCTTCTGGTCTCTGTTCGAGCATCCTGGCCGTTCAGCCCGCTCTGCAATGTCTGAGGAAATCCACCCGTTCCCACCGAGTCTTGGTAGTCCCGGACACTTGACGATCCAACCGGCGTCCGCGCCTGTGGTGCTGCCAGCGAAGGCGTCAAGGGCGCTGACAAAGGAGCCGCGCCGTAGCTTGTTTGATATGTCGAAGAAGCTCCATATTGTGAAGATGGCCCGGCTGACCGATGGGTATGTGACTGAGGAGAATGGAGAGGCCTATAGTGGTCCGTCGTATTCAGGGGCAACGGCCCCGAGGCTGAGGCAGCTCGAAGGCGAGAGCCATTCTCGGGCGTCTGCTGGAAGTTGGGATAGCTCAACCCCGCCGGTGAAGATTGTGGGTTACTACCGCCTGCGATTGGGCCTCCATTAGCGTGAACGCTCAGGCGATTTCGCTATGTAGATTCAACTTACTTGTGTACGGGCTCCGGTCAACGCCTGCCGAGTTACCGCTCGTTGCTTGGCTCATCTGACCGGACTGGTAGACCAATGGGGGTCTGTCAGACACACTAGGGTGCGTATTTACCCCTGAATACATATAGTATGATTGTAGTGACTCGGATCTCGGTCTGGAGATCGAATCTCGGCCATTGAACGCTTGATGAGGCCTGACTCCCTGGCGATGCGCTTCCAAAGGATTGTGTGGCCCGCCACCTCCGTGGGGAGGATAGCGATCTGTAGAATGTGGCGATATTGGCGACATTACCCCAGACGAGTTCACCGTGCTGGGACCATGGAAGCCGATACTGCCAAATGAAGGGGTGAGTCCGGTGGGCGATAAATGGTCTGTTCCCTCTGGACGGCGAACGTCCACCATCAGGGGCCTCATGATCGGGTTGTTCGGGTAAGACTGGTGGTGCGCAAAATCCGCGGGGGCCGCCAGAGGCATCGGCATGCCATGAACGGCTCCATAAGGGGAGTGCAAGGCTTGTACGTTGTCAAAATCATCCGGAACAGCTCTCATCTTGATCATTCGGTCACGGTCATCGGCGTTGAGCCTCTTGATCTTCGCACGTCTAACAGACTAGTTAGGCCCTGTTTCCAAATGACCTCTCGCTGCCATCCCCCGCAGAGCTTCGAGCAAGACAGTTACTTTGAAGTCGACTTACCTGTTTTGAAACCACACCTGGACTTGCCGAGGGCTTAATCCAGGTATCTCTCTGGAGAGCCGTTCTCGATGGGCAGCATCAGGGTGAGGCTGCTTCGCGAACTCGCTCGTTAGGAACCGTGTTTGCTGGTGGGTGAGCCTTGACAGTCAAATTAGCCTGCTGCCACTCCCTTTGCCCAGCCAAATGCCGAGGAGCTATTTACCTGAAGCGCTTCATCTTTCTACGCGCCGCCACTCGTTCTGCCGTAGTCTGTAAAAGCGAGTCTGCCTCCTCTTCGGCCATATCCTCGTCGGCCAAAGCATCATCCGCATCGTCTTTGGCGGCTGGCACAGACTGGTCATCTGATCCAAATCTGTCAGAGGCATCATTCAAGACTTTCGTCGCAGTTGAACCCGAGTTGATGTGGGCTGATGTTGCAGGCTCTCGGCCGGTACCTCCGGTAGGCACCAGGGTCTCGTCCAGCAATAGGGAGCTGGACTTCATGCCTCTCGGGTCTTCTTTCCTCTCTAATGATCCGGCAGGCCGAGGAGGGTGCCCGTGGTCTCCGGCTCCTACACGGTAGACTGCATGGCGCAGACCGGGTGGCAGCGCCGTCTGTCTGTCCGTATGGGCATCCAGTCGAAGGCTGCCGCCCTCTACCACTGGCTGTGGTTGGGCTACTCCCGCGTTGGCATGATTCGATTCGGCGGACGCAGGATAGGCAGGGCCAGCGGGCTGAGGAAGGTAAGGATACTGGCCCTGCCAGTCAGGCTGTGTCGGTAGTGAGGAGTCGTACTGGTCTGACATGCGTGGACTGGGTGAAGCTTTGCCGGGAGCTGGAAAGTATTTGCCAAAAGACCAGTGGCTATTCTCGGTGTCGCAGGGCCTAGTGGCGAGCATTGGAATGGGAGTTACGACCTCGGACGGAGAGGCGACGGCGGAATCGCCCACACGGCTTGTTCGAGATATGCTCGAAAACTCTGCCAACATCAACTCGACGAGGGCCTGACAAGCAAGCCACTACCGCCCAACCAGAGGATGTCGACAGATCCAGGCTCCGAAACGGGCAAAGAAGCTTACAGTGGTGACAGACGCTCCGTGGTAAGCCGATAGTTGGATAGCAGGTGCTGGTTGAGTCGTCTCGCTCGCGAGTTGTGTGAATCAGAAACTCGAAACCAACCAACCAAGTGATATATCACGGAAAACAAGCTGAGCTATGCAAACAGAAAGTGGCACAAAACAAAGGGCGGCCTAGATTAGTCTCGCCTGGGCTGAGGGGGGGCGGAATCTCTTCGAAATGGGAACTCGAATAGGGACTGCCTCTGATGCCGCCCAGCGGAGAGCCGTCCTCGTACTGTTGGTAATACTCGTACAGTGGATGTATTATCCCTTTGGCCGGGTTGGCCAAGAAAGAAGTAGGTAGTTAGCCGCCTGCAAAAGCGAGAGAGCCAGTGGGCGACCCCTGTCTCAACGAAGTTAGGGCCCGAGTTGGCTATCGAGTTCAGGTCGCAAGACTGATTTGAAGGGGTAGCATCTGGGTAGTTCCAAGGTTCCACGAGGTAGGATTGCGATATACTTGTATGGTGACATGAGAATGAGGACGGCATACCACGCGCTTCGAGTGGGGTTCTAAGGTCGATGTAGGTGCAATCGAGGGTCCTGGAATCATCAGCTCCAATACAGGTATATGCCTCGTGCAGGAGTAAGGTGCCGGGCGGTCCCAAGATGCTGGCAGGATGTCTGGACTAACTTGTCACGGGCCCGGCAAGCCCCAGATCTGGTCAGAGAACAGAGTAGAGTACCCGTAATGTCCGCTCGAGGGGGGTTTCAGACAAGTGTCCGCAGAGGACGGCAAAGCTGGACGCTGCCGCTGGAGACAAGTGCTTGTGTCGATGGAGAAGACGCTGCGGGGGGGTGTGTCTCCGTACCTGGTACCTGATGAAGGAGGATGGGGTGGGCGAGCCTAGTACCTACTGTGCAGCTTTGAAGCTTCGTGATTCGAGAAAAGCCGCACTGTAATGGGCCAGCACCGCAGAGCATGCACTCTCATCCTTGCGGTTGTCTTTTGAGCTACCAGGAGTCTTCCGTGTTCCAAGATCGGGAGAGAGGGACCACTACCAGGAAGGGTAAAATTGAGAACGGCCCCTGGTAAGCTTGTCCCCAGGCTTTCTTACGACGGTTGCTCCACAGATTCATACTTGTGCTTTTTTTATAAGTGAGGGTCGGTTTGCTGGTCAACGTCTCAGTGAGATCGAAAGACCTACTGCGGCAGCTTCACTGGCAAGGCCAGCTGCTCGGAGTTCCAAGTAAACGAACGGTGAGTCGATGGAGCCAAAAAAGCGTCCGTCATGATGGGCAGCGACAGCAACAGCGCGGATCTGGGCCCTCCGTCGAGCAAATCAAGTAGCACTACTACTAGCATCTGCAGAATGCGTGTAGGCCGAGGGGAGGGGGGGCTCAGCCGCGCCGACGCAGTGATCCGATGCTCTCTTACGCCGGGTATGCAATGCCAGACCCATCGTGGGCACCGCGTTCGCCTAGGTATTCGTCCGCATGGAAGTGCCCGTAGCAACAGCATCGATTCCCCGTCCATGATAGCAGACCGCCGGTTCCAGCGACGAGATGCCCCTGGCACGCCCGCAAGCAAGACAGAAGCCGAACGGGCTTCTTTTTCTCTTTCCAAATCTTAGTGGCATGGGATCGATCTCATTAGCCAGCAATTCTCATCAGGACAGGGCTTGTGACAAGGTCAAGGCCAACAGTGAAAAGAGTCGACTAATACCAACGGCACCTCGGCCGGACCACTGGCGCAAAGTTCCGTGATTTCTGGGAAGTAGTGCTCGTACTCTCAGTAGCACATAGCACATCTGTTCTAGAGTCGACTCCACGGACGAACGCATGACCGCCGCTCAAGGCCTGTTTTCCAGTTGACCGATGGGCTCCTCAACGGTTTACAGAGGCCATGGTAGTCAAAGGCAGAGATACAAGTACAA
This sequence comes from Trichoderma sp. PF4103, assembly GCA_023628735.1. Lineage (NCBI taxonomy): Eukaryota > Fungi > Ascomycota > Sordariomycetes > Hypocreales > Hypocreaceae > Trichoderma > Trichoderma sp. PF4103. The sequence goes on from JAMAKC010000003.1 coordinate 680,674, forward strand.
CAAGACAGGGGGGGGCTCAGAAACAAAGAGGGTTGACGCCAGGGGGGCGCGCATATCGGTGACCGGGGGGGAGGGGCTGCCGTCCAGGACAGGGGTCGTCTTCGACTTGATTTTTCGTAAAGGGAATCTAATGTCTGTTTCAAGAATACTTCGTCCTCGATGTCGTATGAGATACGGGCGACTTGATTGGCAGAGGTGGCTTACACAGCATCTCAGGACGGGTTCTGGGATGGCCAGAGATTGGCTATTCCTTCAGACCAGAGACGTGGGGGAAGGGTTACGGCACCGAGTTCTTGAAGGCCTTTGTCGAGAACTGGTGGTGTTTGCCTCGCAGAGAGGCCGAGATCGATGTCGATGCGACGGCGTTGGATGCCCAGGTATTGGAGAGGGAGGGTCGCCACATTTGAATGCAGGTAATAGGTACAGCGGCCAGGGAGAACGAGGTCGCGGTGGAGCAGCTGTGCTCTTGCGTTCAGTTGAGAAAAGAAGCATCGAGGACGATGAAGGCAGGACTCCCGAGCGACCTCTGCTCTTCAAGGCAACTTCCAGAGGGTAGTAATAGCACCAATATGCCAGCCTCGCCTCGCTTGTTCATGCAGACAATGCGCGCGATCAACGGGATTGGGCTAGGAGAACATGTAAAGCGGATGGCGCCTGGGAAAAGAGCAGCACGATGCCTTCAAGGTACCCACCCCACCTCCCGAGCGTGGCGCATGGAGCTAACCTCGCCGGCCCCCTCACACTGCAGAGTCGTGCCTAGCATGTGCCTCCTTTGGTTTTCATACGACGGAGGCAAAGCGAACGGCATTTGCAGGCAGGGCGGGTTGGATTCTCATTTTGGCATCTGAACGAAGCGAGAGAGCGTCAATCCCTCATCTGACCACGGCGAGGGGAAGCGATGAGGGCAGCCGCGGCGCTGATATTGGAGGAACAACGCACGTCTGCTTGAGGGGGATCAGCCGCCAAGGTCGAAAGAGCGTCGTCCAGGATCTCTGTGCATGGATCAATCGACGAGCGGAAGAATTGCAGGGGCAACGACGCTCTAATCCTCGAAGCTCTGACGAGTTGCAACCGGGCCTGACTTGGTGGGGCGAGCCCAACGAGCCGCGAGATGCTCATTCCACGTAGCGTTTTCGCTCGTATGTATGCGTGCGTGTGTGTGCGCGTTGCGCGTACTCGTATGTACTTGGGAGGACCTGGCCGCGGGTAGTCCCAGACGATGAGAGCAGCGCGATAATGCTCGAGCCGGCGAGGTGGACATAGAAAGAGCTGCATTCGCCTCAGCAGTGAGGCACACCGGCAGCGCCTGTACTCGTACGAGACGCGCAGCAGAACGTCCAAGCCTTGACCAAGTCTCCTGCACAGGTTGTAAACCACGCCGTTTCATCCCAAGCCAGGGGGGTGGCTAGACAAACTCATGTTTCTAGTACCTAGCTCCCTCAGGGGTAGACTCGAACTAGAATGCTCAAGAATGTCGCTGTCGTCGGTAATTGGCAGGCCCGCTGCCCATTGGGTTGCTGTTTTATATTCGCATTCGAGGTTCCCGCTCTTGCAGATACAGGTCTGCAGCTGGCCACGTGCGAAACTCGACGCCCTCGAGTTCTGCCATTTGGTATGCCATCTTTATATAGAGAGCTTGTGTCTATAGCAGCATTAGCGATAACGCACAGCTCGGGCAGCCGACTTTCCGCACGGCTAAGGCACGTACATGCATGCGTATGTGTGTGTGTGCGTGTCCATAGGAGTCCTGGTATGTATGTTCGTATGCGCAGTTTTGAGCTGCAGGGCCCTAATATGTCGCGCAGATACTGGGTGATGAAAGGATGGGAAGCCATGTCGTTTCAAGATGCCTTCGCAGTGGAGCTCGAGACCCCGGCGGGTTATCCTGTCAACGGGGCCGCGATCAAATTCTAGAAGACAAAAACACTCCACTATGCACACAGTATAGTGGTAAAACACCAGGGGTTCATAGGTAAACCATCAGGACAGTTGATGCAAGCTGGAAATCCAGGAACGCGGCGCCGCGGGGCGAAGATGGCGAGTCTGAGGCACGCCGCAAGCAATACGACATCCGCATCGTGGCCAGTCGTTGTTATGTATAGCGTATAGAGAGACCTGCACGTCAGACAAGCCTCGCGAATCTGCTAGACCGCCGTTGCTGCCTCTGTCGATACAATGTTGCTGAACGGATAACTCTTCTGTCAGGGGCCTTGTGCGTCTCCTACCCCCAATGGCGCGAGCCGGGAGGCTCCCGAGGTGTCGCGCGCGCGTTGCAGCGCAACAGATGTGAGGTTCCCCATGGTGTCCACACCAGGTGAGAATAGCTGGGGCTCAAGTCCTCCAGGCCCCATCATCGGCCTGCCCAACCGTCGATTCATCTACGAAGCAATCATAGAGCGTTTGTCTGGTCTCATTGCTTCGCCATCATCCCGACTGGAGCAGCAAAAGCGGCACGTTGTATTAGGCAAGATCCGACCACATGGCTTTTCGTGCCAGGTTTCGGATGGCCGCCGGCCACGCGGACGCAAGTAGCCGCCATGTCGGAAGTGGGAAAGTCCCAGGACCACTTGGCTCGCTGGGCAAGGGTCGACGTGTTTGACGCAGCGCGGGCCTGGCCGTTTGGAAGTCATGTTTGGAGCTTCTGCTCCCTGTCTGAAAGAAGGGGAAAAGAGGACCCCCGGTCAGCCGTAGCACGAGTGCGAGCTTCGAGTTGCCGCGGTTGTGAAGCAGCTAGAGTCGGTTTGGATCATCCGATGGTGCCAGGGCTGCGCCGGCGAGTGTCAATAATAACGGCCGAGCTGATGTTTGCACTTTCAACTGCCGTCGTCTTGCCTTCATCAGGGTACTACCTAGAGGTGCGTGCGTACCGTAGCCACCTATTATCGGGGCATTGCGGCAGTCCGAGTTGCACTGCCAGAGCCCAACATTCGAAGATGGGGGGAAAAGCCAGCACCCTACTTGCCTCCTGGCCACAGGCAGGTCGCCCTGGATGTTGATTGCGACTGAAGCGGAGCAAGTGCAGCAGAGAGCCGGCTCTCGTTGGTCCTGGAGCAGTCTTCTGCCAATATGCATACAGCTGTGTGTGCATAGAAGGATCAAGTGGCCTTGGCCGTATCGTACCCGTACATGGACGGAGTGGCATGCACGCAAGTGTTCATCTCGAGAAGCTCCGAATTGAACGTCAGGCCCATCATCCCGCAGCGGTAGTAGGGATACCTGCGCAAGACCCGTCACGACGCGCACAAACACCGTACTCGGTACCTTGCATACCTGAGGTGGCCGCTCATGATCGCTTGCCATATGTCACCCTCCACGAGGGAACCGGCCGGAAGAAGAAATGGGCAGCAACAAGAGCAGGACGATGAGAAAACGCGACGAAAGGGAAGCAAGGCTGTGCCAGGGGAGGGTGCAAGGTCGACGTTATCGTCACTCCCCCTCCCAGAGACGTTGTAGTGCCACCTCAGGCACCAATCCCATGTACCCGTACCTGCTCATGTGCCTGGCTGCCGCCGGCCGCAATGGTCTCTCTACAGTATTACACGCTCGCACGCTCACGCAGCCTCACGATTGGCAACCTCACGCTTCCATTGTTCTTGCACCCGTGTGAATTCCTGACCTTGTACCTTGACCGTACCTGCACCGGCCGGCGTTGTTCTCTCCGCGCCCCTACCCTGGACTTCCGCCAATGGCTGGCCGCCTCACAGATTTCAGGACTTCTCGCGTAGCCTCGCGTCGCGGCCCTCGGCCCTGTGAGTCTCTTCCCCGCGCCTTGACGCCTTGCGACGCCCCCGGTCTTGGTCTTGGTCGTGGTCTTGGTCTTGGGCCCGGTCTCTGTTCCGGCCTTCACATGCACATGCTCGCTCTCAGGCCTGCTTGCTTGCTTGCTTGCTTCCAGGCCAGGGCCAAATTTGCTGCGCGACAAAGCGGGGAGCTCAGAGGAGCGCGATCCAATCGAGGCCCGGGCCAATGCCTCAGTCAGTGCTAGTTCCCGCCTGCGATGGAGAGGCAGATGGAGCAGCCGGGCCTTTCATTTCACGGTGCTGCGACCTGTCCGGAGCGCTGCGAGTCTGGCCGTACAGTACTGACTGCGTACATGTACGACGAGTCCCCTAGGTAGAACCCCCCCCTTTACGCCTCGCTGCCTGCGTCTGCTGGCGCGAGGAAGACATGAGGAAGCAAGGAACCCGGCTCTAGGGGAGAGGAAGAAGCGGCAGGAAAAGGAAAGAAAGGAAACGTGAAGAGAAGAAACAACGCGTGCTAACTTGGGGTCTGCTCAGGAAGGGCGTGGTGGTAGTTCCGATTCCTGATGAATCCTCGGCTCTACTCCAACATTGCCCGAGACGGCCCAATGGCAGCGTTGCCTCATGCCAGTTGCCGTTGGTTCTCGACCTACTGCATTCAGCGAGTGGTGTGGCGAGCAAGCCAGCGGATGGACAGCTGGTGTGCTGCCTATCTTGAGCTTGGGATCATATGCGGGCGCAGAGGGAATCTTGTATCTCTACTCTGGCAGACAAAGCAGAGTTGCCACTACGCGGACCTGGAAGCTATTGCAAAACAAGCTTCGTAGGGATACCCAAGGTAAGTAAGGCGATTTGGGCGTGCCTGTGTGGTGTGCGTGTGCCTCTCCTTGCCCTCGTACCTTCGGGTTGCTTCTACCTATCAGCAGGCTTGTGGACGAAGGCAAATACTACTACAATTACTCTTGGGACGCGCGAATTGCTCTTTACGATCGAGGATGCTACCACGACCACCTCTGCCGGTGCCAGGTTGCCAGGCAAATCCTTTGTACAGAAGTCTGTTCCCTGCTGCAAGCTATAGCGGACACGGGCTGGACACATGCCTCCTCGAACTAGGCCGGGTCTTTAATCATCGCCTCAGCAGGCGGGAGATCTGCCCTCCTCCCCGAGTCGCATACGGGTTGAGTACACGTACAGTATGCAGAATCACTGCTGCCGCCTGTCTACCTTTGCCGCAAGTGCGGAGCGCGAATCCTGGACGAGTACATGCCGGCGTTAATTAGCCGGAAATCGAAGTCACTTCTCATCAGCAGCCTGGTCGTGGGTTGCAGAAGCTGAACACCGGCATGGATAGCACCTTCATCTGTGTGTGGACGCCATCCGGACGCAACAGCTTTCCGATGAGGTCAACACCTGCAAGCATTGGGCGCTGTATCTGCGGCATCTGCACATCTCCGAGAGGGCCTGGGCGGTGTCGGATGCGCAAACATGCTCGTCTAATTTCCCTCCCGCGCCTGGCAGGAGACGTGATCGAGCCTTCTACGTAATTGCCGAGGGGAAAGGCCAATCCTTCAATTCAGCCTCAATCTCACGAGCAGAATCCTGGCCCTGGCGGCGTAACGTGGAATTCCTGGCATACACATACAAGCCGTAAGTGCAGACACGGGTGGCCGGGTAGAGGGCCAGATGGCCAGCGTGGCACTTTTCCCATGCTTCCCGTCCCTTTCTTTGTTCCCGTCCCTTGTCCTCCTCCCTCCCCCTTCGTCGACGTGTGACTCTCCCCGTCGGCGTTTGGTCCGCTCTGCGGCGCCGAGGACGGCTGAATGCTCAGACTACCTACCTTACGCCAAGAGCTGAAGGGAGAATCGCTGCGAGTGCCGCATCATGCGTGAGGACATCGGTCTTGCTGCATCATCTTTTAGCTGCGCATTGATAGCCCACCCGCGTCTCGTTGAAATTTTCTCATACGTACTCGTATGTGGCCAGTGGGCCTTCCGGCCCAAAACGAGACCTCTCGTAGGCAGGATGATATCGCTATTCTGATCGGCAGGGAGGCGTAGCGAGAGTAGACGTTCGGCAAGCATTCCGTATAATGACGAAGGACGTGATCCTTCCCTTGTCCCCCATCTCCAGCCTGATAGTAGTACTATACTTTGTGCCTTGCCTACCTACCTAGTACCTACGTACACACCATCTACAGCTCTCGCCTCCCTACCAGAAGGTATCTCGCAACGCCCAATCTGTCGTCTGTAGTGCCGGTTGGGTGCTAACGAACCGTTGTCATAAGGCTTGGTGAGACATTTCGCCAGGAACAGTCCGATCTCTAATCAATGGATCTATTCTTAGCCCTGTCGGATGACTTGCCTAGCGCTGAAACGCTGGGAGCACAGACGCTAGATAGACGCCTTGTTTCGAGCCCTTTTCTTCTTTGCTGGGTAAGGGGAAGAAAGAATACGAAGTTGAGGTACTACGAATGCCTTCTATGTGGCTGGCTGTATGACTGCAGCTCATATAAATAGCATCTGCAAGCTGAAATTTCTCATTTCTTTCTCGTCATATTGTGAATAGTACCTTGTAAGCAGGTGCATACAAGAGAGGTCGTGTTCTCAGCGGGATAGCAAATCATACGCACTCGATTCTTCATAAATATCCAATATATGGAAGAGGCCGTCTGTCTCCATCAGTCGACTCCTGCCGGCGTATGCACGTCAACCCACTTTGCAACTTATTGCTGACAATGACGACGAATGCTCAACCCTGTGCAGCTGTGATGATATATTGCCCTGCTGTAAATTTGATTGCCTCGTGACCTCGAGCGTCGTGTTGGCGGAACCGGGGCTTCCTAACAAGTCGTGTGCGTGCATTTGGAGGCTTCACGTCAACAAGGAGGTGTGAATGTGATAACGAATCAAGAGAAATGTGGTCAAACCTAAAGTTACGGACTATATTCGATATGAGGAGCAATAGGAGTAAAAGAATGAGTGACTGTGTTGTTGTATGACGGAAGTTCCTTGATGGCTAGCGTAGGTAACTTACATAGGTAGGTACTTTGGAGACCGTCACATACGGTACTAACATGTGCGGAGAGCATTCTTCCAAACTCAAGTTTTCAATATATCAGGCTTGTTGGCTGCAAGCTATATGCGCATTTTGATCACTTCGGCCACATAGCCGTAACCACGGGGACCTTGTCTTCCGAGCTCTAATAGTCGTAGAATCCCTTTCCGCTCTTCTTCCCAAGCCAGCCCGCATCCACCATCTTGCCCAGCAACACGCTTGGGCGGTACTTGGAGTCGCCCGTCTCCGTATAAAGGACCTTCATGATAGCCAAGCACGTGTCGAGGCCAATAAAGTCTGCAAGCTGCAGTGGTCCCATGGGGACGTTAGTTCCGTTCTTCATAATGGCATCGATGGAGTCTCTGTCGCCAACGCCCGTCTCGAGGCAGATGATGGCCTCGTTGATGTAGGGCATGAGGATCCTGTTGGCGAGGAAGCCGGGGGAGTCGGCTGAGACGGACGTGACCTTGCCCATCTTCTTGCAGAACTCGACGGCCGTGTCGAGCGTCTCCTTGCTGGTCTGCAGTCCGCTGATGATCTCGACACCTTTCTGGACGGGGACCGGGTTCATGAAGTGAGTGGAAACGACTCTGGACGATGCCGACGTGTCGTTAGGATCGGTGGTTGTGGCCGCAGCAATGCGTGTGATGGAAATCGAAGACGTGTTGGTTGCTAGGATTGCGTGAGGGGGGGCGATCTTGGCCAGCTTGCTGAAGATGTCAAACTTGAGCTGGGGAATCTCAGGCACAGCCTCGATGATGAAGTCGACAGAAGAGAAATCCTCAATCTTGGTGGTCGGCTTGAGCAGGGAGCGAGCCTGGTCGGCCTGTTCCTGAGTGATCTTGGACTTGGACACATCCTTGGCCAGCAGCTTCTCTATCACGGGCCGTCAGTCATGACATGACATCACAAGGGCTTGAGATTCCCCAACGCACCTGCAAATGCAATGCCCTTGTTCAACGCCTGCTCAGACGAGTCGACAAGAGTCACTGGAACTTGTGCCTTTTGCGCAGCAACAAGAGCGATTCCCAGGCCCTGGAAACGGTGTCAGAACAAGTCCGTCTTTCACGTGTAAGCGGGACAGTCCTACCATCTGGCCGGCGCCGAGGACACCGAGACTCTTGACATCGGCAGCACACTGCCTGGGCGTAGAGCTGAAGCAGCGCGACTGGCGCACAGCCCCCAGCGCCTTCCTTCGAAGAATTGAGCTGGCCATTTTCTGTGATGCGTGAAGAGTGAAGACAGGAAGAGTGAGAACGGTGAGAGTCTCCTGGGCCGGCTAAACGAGGTAGTATACGGGCAGCTTAATACATGATAGGTAGGATTGCCGCAGCCCGGGTAACCTCGGCCCATTTGCTGTCGGCATTTGGTGGGTTGAACGCGCTGGAGGCTTATCGGAGGGCCGACGATCACCCGCTTATCGAGCGCGTAAATTGGTTGCTGCTGCAAGCTGGAAGGCGCGTCGGCTCTAGTTGGCAGACGCGTGCTGGAGGGGCTGTATGTAAATATATTGATTTGCAGGTTGGATGCAGAATGGCCCTCTGATGATATCATGTTGGTGATGCATTGACCACGTCAATACTCAGCTGCCTCATGTCATCGGTTATGCGTGTTTCGCTTCTCCATCCGTAACAGCTTCCCGCAACAAGACGGCCGCCATGGAGCTGGCCGACGGCACCACAGACGTTGTCCATCCCGAGGTTCGGGCACACATCAGCAGCCTCGTTGCAGCGGTATGCCCTCCCTGACTCCATTTGAGAGTTACTGAGAAACTTACTGACGAATTATACAGCTTGGAGGTGCAAGCACAGAAGACGATGGCCGATATCACCTGGGCGACGATGCCTTGGAGGTCCTCCGCGACATCAAACGATGGATTCGCTTCTACGACGAAAAGACGAACCGCATGGACGTTGCGCGCTGCATCCATGAGGCGAACCTGATCGAAGGCGATCTGCTCCCGATCCTGGCGACCTGGCCCGAGAATGCCACCGACAGCAAATACAAGTCTCGGATTGCGCTGTCGTGCTTCGAGATCATGGTCCCGTTGACATGGCCGATGGAGCGGGACAAGGAGCGGATGACGGTCAACCACCACCGACACATGCCCGTGCTGGAGCTTGCGCAGGTTCAGTATAAGAGGGCCATTATCAACTTTGACGAGGCGCGAATCCTCCACGCTGCCGTCAGGACTGCGCTGCCGTCGCTGGCGCTTCCCGCTGGCGACAGGACGGCGCGCGATCAGGGCATCATCAAGCTGGTGCTCTTCTTTCTCCGCAACATGGCCATGATTGCGCCGCCTCCCAATGTCAAGTACGAGGGCGACGAGACGCAGATCTCGCGGTCGGCCACAATCGATGCCTTTTCGTACCAGGACATATTCTTGTTTCTCCTCACGCTCGCTTCGAATATGGGCGAAGACTTCAGAACAGAGGACATGGCTGTTATGGAGATTATTTACCATCTCATCAAGAGAGTCGACATCGAGAAGCTGTTCATGTCGGAGCAGCAAGCGCACAAGGCAAAGGCAAACGAGCTTGCGTCCCTGATGAACAAGGAGTCGGCCATGCACAAGGCCTACGCCCGCAATGGCCCAACGCGTCACAACCGATTCGGCACCATGATCTGGGTCAAGCGCGAAGACGGCAAAATGTCGTCCCTCACAGGACAAGATGCTCTTAGTGATGTCACAACACGAAACCTGAAGATGGACAACAACAAAGTGTTCAAACCTCCCCGGAGGACGAAGAAGGAGAACAAAGACGAGAGAGACTTGGGACTACCAGCAAAGCTTAACGCGCGAGCAACTAGTCAACTCCGTTCGTTTGTTGAAGAATTTCTCGACTCGGGCTTCAACCCCTTATTTTCACACGTTCGTAAAACCATCGATCGAGAGGCTTCCCACGTCATGCAGTACCATCGGAGACAGTTCTTCTACCTGGTTGCATGGTTTCTTGAGGCCGAGCGGACAAGACAGGCGGTGAATAGAGCGCCCAACAACAAGGCCAGTGACGACGTGTCCAGTTTCAGCCTTGTGGCGGGCGTCTTGAACCAGGAAATGTTCATCACCCTCAACAAGGCCATGAGCGAAGCCTACGAGCACAAGGACTGGCATGAGCTGGCTGCCGTGATGAGGTGCTTCACGCAGATTCTGCTCACGGTCCAGGCAATGTCCGAGAGCGGCCAAGAAGACGACGAGGAAATCGCAGAGAACGTTCTCAGTCGTCTGTTCTACGAGGAGTCAACACACGATACCATTGCGAACATTATCAGGACCTACAAGGATCAGGGGTTCTACTACCTGGACGCTGCTACGGAGTTGGTACATCATTTCTTGCGCATCCTGGAAGCATACTCGAAGCAGAATGCGGACATGCAAGTTCGCACTCGCAAGCGAACACGGCAGAAGAAGAGAAAGGAGCAACAGCAACAGCAGGGCACGGAGGACGGCGCTTTGGCCGACGTACAGGACGATTCGGCCAACGACGAGGAGACCGCAGAGCGTACCTCCAAGGAACGCAAGTTTGATTTCCAACGTTTCGCCGCCCGATTCACACCACAAGGCGTGGTGGACACTTTCGTCAAGTTTACGCGGTTCTATCGCGATATGACTGACGCCCAGTTGAAGCGCGTCCATCGGTACTTCTACCGCCTCGCGTTCAAACAGGAGATGAGCGTGATGCTTTTCCGCGTGGACATCATCCATCTCCTCTACAACATGATCAAGGGCCCGGAGCCGCTGGACAAGTCTTCGAGCATGTACAAAGACTGGGAAGAGCTGGTGAAGCAGATTCTCCGCAAATGCTTCAAGAAGATTGAGGAAAGGCCGGAACTCATCGTTGAGATGCTCTTCAGCAAATTGCAGAGCACCGCCTTCTTCCTCGAATACGGATACGAGAAGCAGACTATGTCCAAGAAGCAGGCGAAACCCGGAGCCGAACTTGTCTTCAAATACACGGAAGAGCGGGACCGCCAGATTGCCATTGTGGTTGGCGCCCTGCTGGACAAGAACGAAGGGGATCACATCAACTGGGTGAAGAGCGTCGTTACTGAGGCAGAGAGCGAACGCCGGTCATGGGCCGCAGCCGAGGAGGTACTAAGGTCAACAGAAACCTCGGCGGAAGAGTCAACAGACGTCAACGAGCCAAAGGAACCGAGCAAGCCCTCCCCGATCAGTAAGTCTCAATCATTATCGTTCACAGGGTATTCATCATGGATTTTCTAACCTGCCTCCAGTTGTGAAAGCCGACAGTGACGCAAGGCGAACCGCTCGATTCAAGAATTCATATCTCCGGCTCTTGCTGAATCTCTGCGGATGCCAGCTGTTTGGCCCTGCCTCCGAGGAGACCCCCGAGTCGCTCTGGGTCATCCCCGAAGACGTCACGGCCGACTCGCTAAAGGACGCACTGCACTTTATCAACCAAGCGGAGTTCAATCCTCCGACGTTTGACGATGGACAACTAGCAGAGAACCAGCTCAAGAGGAAGACGCAGCCGCGCAAGAAGGCAGACTTTGACGACGACGAAGGCGACGACGAAATCGATGACGAAGAATTTCTCTTCGCGCCAGGAGGCCCGACGGCCAGGAAAGCCGCCGACGAGAGACCGCCCAAGAAGACGAAGAAGCGGAGGCGGAGGAACAGCCAAGCGCAGCCGCTCGACGACGAAGAGCTCGAGGAAAAGGCCCGCAGGCGACGCGAGCGCGAGCGCGAAAAGGCGCGCAAGATCAAGTCCGCCGTGTACGTCCGGGAAGGAGACGACGAGTTTGACGAGGAGGAGGACGAGGCGTTTTTCGCTCGCGAGCGGGAGATTGCCGCGCGGGCGGCGAGGGCTGCGCGGTCTGCTTTGGAGCCGGGGTTGGTTGATGCGGCGGCGGCGAAGAAGAAGAACAAGAAGGCGGTGCCATCGGACGATGGCGAGGATGACGACGATGTTTTGGGCTTGGGGAGCGACGAGGAGATGGAGACTAGGGATGATACCCCCATGGCGGATGATGATGAAGATGATGATGATGATGAGAGTGAGAGCAGGAAGAAGAGGAGAGTCAGTTTGGAGGGTGAGGCAGATGATGACGGAGATGTGGATATGGATGACGCTTCCAGTCCTGATAAGTTGCCGCAGTCGGATGGCAACGCAAAGGAGGGTGATGATGATGCTCCTGTTGTGGTGACTCGCAGGCCGAGGGTACGCGGTGGCTTCGTCATAGATAGCGATGATGAGGACTAGGGCGGGGGCAGCAGAAATGAAAATATCCCAGGACGAGAGCAGCTAAGTAGGATTTGTCCACGCAAGTATGTAATATGTTGTTGATATAGACAGCACTGCGAGGGATCTTCTGGAATATACGGATGATGACTTACGTATATTCAGTCAAGAAATATACTCTAGCTGTTGTATATAAACTGATATCGTAATCGCATAATCTATCGTAGCCCTCCATTTTCGTTCCAGCTTTTAGATCGGGCGCGTGTATTTCAACAAATTATATCAACTCCAGGTGTATCCAACTTCCAAGAAAGTGTATTCGTTATCCAAGGTATAAAAACATCATCTTTCACCTCTATGCAGCATCAGGCGTGGCGCTCCCTTTCCGCAGCCCGCTCGACCTTGTGTCGACACTCCTCCTCCTCGTGACTGTACTTCGCATATGGGGAGCTTGACCAAGCTCTGCCAGGTCCTCTTGGCTCTTGTAGTCTCGGCGAACGCCTTCAGGATCGGCACTTCGTCGAGAGGACGACGACCTGCTGGCCAACCGTGTATCATCGCTGCTCTGAACTCCAGCATGCTGCTCGACACGGCCCCAAGAGCCGCCGATGCCCTCCATTGTGAAATCGGAAGCAGTTGGCTCATCGAGCAATGCCAATTCGTCCGGACGGAATATCCGGGGCAGAAGCAAGGCGCGTACGGGAATCAGTAGCAAGATGATGATGGGGAAGCCAACGGCAGCAATGGTTTGGGTAATGGCAAAAGTGGCGCCGAAGCCGACCAGCTCAACAATGACAAAGCCCCATATCGTAGCGCGCCGCTTGATCGATTTGAGCGGCGAATTTGTGGGCGTCAAGTTCTTGTCGCGGGCCAGGAAGAGCAATTTGGCGGTGATGCCATTCGCTTGAAGGGCTTGGACGCCCATGATGAAGAAGAGCCCCGCCAGGACTCCGTGTGGCACAAGATGGAGGACGACGAGGAGAGGGCCCGTCATGGTGCCAAGGGTCAGAAGCCCCTGAGCCAAATTCGACACACGCTGCTCGACAACGTGAGTTGCTTCGAAAGTGTACTCCCCCTTGTCTTCACCCTTTTCATCGAGTTTCTTGACTGCCTTGGTGACACAAAGGGACTCTGTGTGGAAAGGAGCCTGTGGGATCAGTCCGTTTGGAAAGGGTAATCCGAGGATGCCGGCTACCCCGGTGGTGATGCCAAGCAGGAAAAAGTCCCAATGAAAGCCAGCAGGCTTCCTCAGGGGAAACTCGCTTCCTTGTGCGATAAGGGACGACACTGCCGACTATATCAGTAATCACCACCAACGCCAGGCTGTCGATATCAAGGTAAAGGAGCTGGTCTTACCATTGTGGTCGAACCAGAATAGAATCGTCAAGAGTATGGCAAATGGGAGAGCGGTGAAGATTTCGCCGACACTCAGATCCCAGAACCGGACGAGCCATCCTCGATCGCCTGTAGGCTCAAATGCAGTGCTAGTTGGGAGCACCGCTAGATCGACCTTGGACATGCGTCCAATGTGGACAAAGCCAGTGAAGAAGACGAGGGTCAACGGCGTCCCGTAATCTTTCAAGAAGACGCGAACCGGGTGCCTGAAGAGACTGCTACCTCCAAGTTCGCCACAGATGTAAGCAACCATGAAGAGCAACAGAGCTGCGACAATAGAGAGGTAAAAGGCACTGCCATCGCCAAGGCGCTCCAGTACTTGGATGCCCTTTTGGAGATAGATGAAGGCGACATAAAAGCCAAAGATGTCGCAGGGGAACCGGGTAACCCAACGCAGCCAGTTGCACGAGTTTGTGATGGCAAGGATCCAGTGCAAGATTAACGACCATCTGGAGGAAAGTGAGTCAGCAACGTATGATATTGCGTGTCGGGACTTAGTTTAGAGCTTACATTCCGATCCAGGTCATGAAACCAAGATAGTTGACGCCGGTTGGTTTCATGATATCGTAGACCGTGCTGTTGAACACCGTGATGGGACCTTTGGATATCAGATTAGTGTCAAGAAGACCATGCTGGTTCGACAGCACACGTACCAGTCACCCCAACAATAACAAGAGGCTGAGCGGAGAAGATGGAAAATACAACAGAACCGAGGACAGACGCCAGCAAGACTTCATTGACGCCGTAATTGGATCCGGTGTTCTGGAACATGTCGAGGGAGAAGGCAAGCGCGGGCAAGATGCTATCAGAGACACATATCAGTAACTGCTTGCTTGCTGACTGAACCATAAAGCTTGAACATGAAGAGGCCTTATCACGTACTTGGCAAAATACATGAAGATTGTGGCGGGCACAACACGGTAGTCCCACGCGTCGAGCCAATCGCTCACATAGTAAGGCGCCCTCCGACGAACATCGTTGACCATGCCACGGAATGGATGGATACTCCACCATGCCTCTCCGCGCCGCTGCGAATTCGATGTCGATGGTGATGCCGAGGGTGAGCGCCTGCCGCTGGTCGTCTTTGGTGCTGTCGTCGGTCCAGGCAGCCTCTGCTCTGATGTCGGCTGAGGCAAGGGAGGCGCGCCATGGCTTCCATCCTCGCCTCTGATCCGTTCCCCACCACCAGAACCTGCCAGCGGAGCCGTCATTGTGTGGCTGATAATCGTCGCGTTGTCAACTCTGCCTTTGAGTATTCAGTACGTCGAGATACATAGACGCGGAGCTTTCTGAAGGTTGTTCGTGAGGACTTGTTCGCAAAGCTTCAACCTAGGTTGGAAACGTCAAGCCGCGTCTGAACCGAGCCTCATAGCAGGACCATCGGAGCAGTGAACCGAGTCTCTCCCCAAAAGCGCGGTGAAGGAGGCAGAAGAAGAAGCTTGTTGCGCGAACACCGGCCTCTTGGGATTTATACGGGCTCCGATCCAGCAGCTCGACCAGGGGAAAGAGTCGTCCACTGTAAGGCTATCGATAGATATTATTTGCAGGGGAGGGAATTGATTATAGTATTCGTAAAGAATGAAATCGACTGTCCTCCCTTATCCGCTTGTATCGAAAGAAAAACGAAAAGAGGAAAAGAGAAAAGGGGAGCGGAAAAGGATGAAGCTTGTCACCGTTGTTTCTGCTCTCTTCCCTTCCTTTGCCATTCATTTTTCTCCAGGCCAGGATCAAAGATTCAAGATCGGAAGGCGCCACCACTAAGAATACAACCAATCTGATGACATTGGCACCCATTGGATGGAATATGCCCCAGTTTGGCTTAGCCGGGTTTACCGTATGTCTCGTCCCCCCACTTCGGAGGCAGTGGGGCACAACTTTATACCAGAGAGACCTCGAACTTCTGTCGACTTGATGCTGGAAAGCAGCAGTAAAGAGATAAACAGACTCATCTCTCGGTCTTCTATTATTAGACTTCTTATCCCTATCGTAAGCTCGTTGCTGAATGATCCCGATGGATCTCGGAGGACTCTTCTTGAAGCTGATAGCTCGTACGGTAACCTGCATAGAATGGTATAGCATCTATCAAAAAGTAGAAAGTTAAATATATTGATTTGGAACGTCACGAAACAAGCAGTCTCCTAACGAACTCATGAATACCAATCATTCGAGCGCCACTATGAGTCTCAAACTTCAGTATTCAGCATGATTAACCATACCGAAGCAGCTCACAGCCCTTCCATTCGAGACACGGCACCAGGTAATTTGATTAACACGAGATGCCAAAAGTAACTCCATGGACACAGCAGCAAGGACTTCCCGCCACCAACCAAGAAAAGCGCAAGACCATCACAACCAAGACCATGTCCTCCTGCACGGAACTTTCCCAACTGCTGTGCAACCCGTCAACTGCGCAAGATGGGGAGTAACATATGTATAAGCCGTCTAATACCAAATGAACTCGGCACTAATAACCATCAGATTCCACCGTAACAAACGAATCCTTGAATATTGTCAAGAGCTCACTCTCAACAGGGCCTCGTAATGGTATTCAATGCCAAGACAACTATACGCGAGGAAAAAGAAAGTCGTAAATTGATGTCTTTCTTTGGCTCGAATTTCTTTACATTTCCGAGCACCTCTCGCCACAGACGTCTGGATGGGTCTTTTAGCGTCCTGCAACGGGGGAACTTTTTCGGCCAATCAGAATTGGCCCGGGTTTGAACTTTCAACGTCTCCCCAGACGTCAGGCGACGACACCCGTGAAAGAGGAACTGCGAGCAATCATCGTTGGAAAGCAACAAATTATCATTTGGACGATGCATAGTCGACACGTGTGCCATTGGCCACTTATAAGCGTGTTTCTGTACGATTCAAGTGTTGATTCTTTCCCTCACTCATAACCGTTATTGTTGGTACTTGACCATGTATGGGCGAGTCCATGAGACACATCAAACTTCATCAGCACACATCTTCTTCATTGTGAGCAGAGTAATGCTCTTCTACTTTGATTTCTGGTCCCACTGAGACGTCTAGAATTCTAAATCCAGATACGAGTACATTGTAAAGTTCAATAGCCCCTGCCCCCCCTTTTCCCTGCCCACGCCAATATGATGATAAGATACATGCACAAGAGATATAGCATCTCCGGTGCTCATGGTAGAGTTGAGACTCGTGAAAAAAGAAAATAGAAACACGGGCTGCCGTCTTCGACCACGGGATGGCACATATTATTACCCGCTCCGTTGGCAAAGTCGTGGCAGCCGATCCAGGCGTGTCATCAGGCTCCCGTCAGTTTCCCTGATTCCCCCATCCGCTAACCTCAACAAGTTCTGACACAACCGCGCTTAATTCACCGACCTCGATCCTCCTCTCCCGGTTCCTTGCAAATTGTACAAGATCCGACGTACCTATTAAGGAACATCACCATCACCTCTTGTCGCCGTCTGGCAGATCCCGAAAGGCCGGCGCAGGCGCAGGAGGGTCTTCCCTCGGGGTGTCGGTCTCGGTCGGGAATGGAGGCGGCGCGCTTTCCTCCTTGCCACCAAAGAACTTCTCAAAGTCCTCGTTGTCGTCAAACGGTCGCTTGCCGAGAATTCTGACCATGTCATCGCGTGAGAGCACCTCCTTCTTCAGCAGCTCCTCGGCAATCAAACCGACTTCCTTCTTCTTCTCCACCAAAAGGTTTCGACACCGAGCGTAGGCCTCCTCCACAATCCGGTGCACCTCGTCGTCAATCTGCTGGGCCGTTGCCTCGGCAAATGGCTTCACCATGCGGTTGGGATCATTGTCGAAGTGCACAGGTCCCACCTTTTCGGACATGCCCCATTGTGTGACCATGCTGCGTGCCATCTGGGAGACCTTCTTGAAGTCATCGCTGGCGCCGGTCGTCACCGTGGGGAAGTGCAGCTCCTCAGACACACGACCTCCCATGGTCATGGCCATTCGGTCCATCAACTGGTTCGTGCTCATCAGATAAGCATCCTGGGGCAGGTATTGCGCATAGCCCAGAGCACCTTGACCACGAGGGATGATGGAGACCTTCAGCAGAGGGTCTGCGTGCTTCAGGAACCAACCGCAGATGGCATGTCCAGCTTCGTGATAAGCCACCGTTTTCTTCTCCTCTGGCCTGAGGACGAGCGACTTGCGTTCCAAGCCTCCGATGACACGCTCAATGGCGCGCTCGAAATGCGTCATCTTGACGTCGTCTGCGTTCTCTCTCGCGGCTATTCAAGCAGTCAGTACACTGAGCTCCCTAAGCATATGGTGTGCTTGGTGATGGGGGCACTTACCGATCAGAGCTGCTTCGTTCACGACATTGGCAATGTCTGCACCGGAGAAGCCAGGGGTTAAGGTGGCAAGTCGACCCACGAGATGTTCCTGGTCTTCCTTGGTGACAATCTTCTTAAGGTACACCTGGAAGATTTCTTGTCGTCCCTTCATGGTAGGCCGGTCAATGTAGATGTGTCGGTCGAAACGGCCAGGACGCATCAGTGCTTTATCGAGTATGTCGGCACGGTTGGTACCGGCCAGGACGACGACCTGCTCACGCGTGTTGAAACCGTCCATTTCCGTCAGGATCTGGTTGAGCGTAGCCTCTCGTTCGTCGTTGCCACCGAATCCACGACCACTCTCCATTCGAGCACGACCGATGGCGTCGATCTCGTCAATGAAGATGATGCAAGGAGCGTTCTTTCGGCCTTCCGCGAACAAGTCTCGCACACGAGAAGGACCGACGCCAACAAACATCTCCACGAACTCAGATCCGCTCACGCTGAAGAAAGGCACGCCGGACTCTCCGGCTGTGGCCTTGGCGAGGAGCGTCTTTCCTGTTCCTGGAGGGCCGGCGAGAATGGCACCGCGAGGAATCTTGGCACCCAGCTTCTCAAACTTCTCGGGTTGCTTCAGGAAGCTAACAAACTCCATAATCTCTGTCTTGGCCTCCTCGAGACCAGCAACGTCGCTGAACTTGACCTTTACAGCGCTTTCGGCGTTGAACTTCTTGGCCTTGCTTTTGCCAAAGTTGAACATGCCTCCGGCACCGCCTGCTCGTCCACCCATGGACCTCTGCGTCCACAAGATCAAGCCGATGAAGAGTAGAGTAGGTCCGAATGCTAGAACGAGGTTGCCGAGGGTGCTGCCGCCCGATTCATAGCTGACAGGTATTCTCTCCGATGGTGGAATACCCAGCTGGTCTTGAGCTTCCTCCAGCTTCTTCTCGAAGGACTCAACGGACCCGATCGAGAAGACATATGTCCTTCTGGCGCCAGACCCATCGGTCGCTCCCTGGACGGCATCGGGATGCAGTTCCACACGGACTTGAGAACCGTTGACCACCACCAGTTTCTGCACGAGGCCCTTATCCAAAAAGTTCTTGCGCAGCTCCTGCCAGGTGATCTCTTTCTCGGAGAAGGGCCTGCTGAACGATTCGATAGCCCAAAGCGTGATACCAAGAACAAGACCAGTCTGAAGAGCATCCATCCAACCATTCCTCTCCGGCTTGGGTGATTTGCCTCCGGATCCTTGCTGATTTGCCTGGGACTCGCCGGACGCCTTGTGAGATCGGCTAGCATCTTCTCCCTTCTCTCCCTTCTCTGCATCCTTATGCTCGTTCATCTCGGGGTTGTTCTGGTCAAACATGCCTCGCTTTCCCTGCTGCTGCTGTTCAATCTCCCACTCCGCCACTCGCTCGGCCGTGATGAAGACACATCGCATCAGTCTGCCCTTGTCCATGATGGACAAGTTGCCGGGTCCCTGGCGCATTTTGTGTAGCAGCTCGCGGACTTCGGCGGGCACACCGGTATGCTGAAGCCCCACCAAGATGTCTTTCAGGGTCTGTCTCTGGCCTTCGGGGAGCAACTGTTGGAACGATTGCAGCTGAGAAATCTCCTCCTTGGTGAGGCGGATCCAGCCCTCTGGTAGAGGCGGCAGAGGGACCCTGTTCGACTCCGGGCCGTCTGTGTCTGGCTTTGCGCCTGCGTCATTGTGGCTGTTCGGCTTGTCTGTGCCCGAGTTTTTGCTGTCGTCGGGGTGCGGGGGTTTGGAAGAGTAGAATCGCGGGGCGATGCCGTAGGGTGTCGGCAGCGCTCTGAGAGAGATTGCGCTGGAGCGGCTGACGAGTCTCTGTGTCCTCTGTAAGCTCACGCTGTTTGAGAACCTCGCCAGCCGCGCGAGCTGGCCCGACTGACGAAGATATCTTGACATGGTGGAGGGCGGCGGTTTCTGGCCTGCGGCGGATCCGCCGGTCCTGGGTTGATGGCAAGAGAGAGCAGCGCAAGCTTGTCTCACTCGCTGCGCAGGGTTGCGCTTGATGATTCCGAGTTCAGCAAGCTTCAGAAAAGACCATGCGCTGAGTGACGAATTGCGAGCAATGTTCCGGCCTTTTGCAGACTTGACAGTTCTAAGCTGTTCCAGATGACACCACGAGATTGAAGCCTGCCGGCGGGCGAACCCACTCTAACCCCGAAAATTGTACGGAGTCACGTGTCGACATTGCATAGTGGTGATGCAGGGTAGCCTCGGAGGGTCGGGTTTCCGCCTGGGAGAAACTCCGCCCTTCGCCTGATAACTTGCCACCAAAGTCGAGCCGTCATAGTGATTCTTTCGTAGACTTGATCATGGAAATAGGAGCATAATAGTCATGATGAGACAGCCTCTCTAATTTCCATAGACGGATTAAAAACCGCAAAGGGGATACAGTACAGTGAATGAGCAACGCTATGAGGAGCCAAGTGTGATGAAGATGGAACGCATGTTCCCGCTGCCTTTTGCGACAACTGTTTGGCTACATCCATCAGCCGTCGTGGTCTCCAGCAAAAAGCTCTCGTCTTGATCTGGCGTTATGTCTGGCCAATCTCGCCAAATCTCGATGTGTGAGCCGGCGGACAGCCGGTGCTCAGAGAATCGTGCTATAACACGAACCGCCTGCCTCTCATCACCAATCTCTAAGAGCACCGCCTTCGGCTTGAGTCTGTATGCTATGTCCAATAGCCTGGCGTAAAAGATGTCTTCATGCTCCCAATCCGCAGGAATGGGAATGCCATCTCCTGGGACCAAGGCCAAGGATGGCTCATATTTGCGAACCGAGTGTCCAATCTGGCCACCTCCATAGTGCCACGCTCGCCGGGGAATGTAGGGCGGATTAGATACCATGACGTCCCACGTGCGTTCTTGGAGCTTTTCTAAAATCTGGTCCTGAAAGATATCCCCTTGTGAAATATCGACCGTGTGATTTGGCCGCATATCTGGGAGATGGCCAAGCCTGGCGTTGTGAGCAATATTGTCTCTGGCAAGACTGACCGCTTCAGTAGAGATGTCCACTCCCAGAACCTCCAAGCTTTCGAATTGCCTGGAGAGCAACGCATAGAGAAGTAGAGGTATGCAGCCTGTGCCCGTACAGAAATCGACAATGCCGAGACCCTGGTCCGATGCACAAACCCCCAAGCTCCCAGCCTTGATAAGGTCAGCTAGGTGATAGGTGTACGCCTCGGTCTCGGGTCTGGGGATCAGGACCCCTGGCCGGCATTTGATATCAAGCGGCCCGAACGGTTGGGATCTCAAGATGTACTGCAGAGGATAGCCGTGTCCTCTTTTCCTGCACAGTCTGGAGAGCAGACCCTTTTGGTTGGTGCGTGTGGTGCCGTTGACATGCTCTTTGAGCCATCGCAGCTCATTCACGGCGGACTGAAGGTTTCTGCATGCCGGAAGTAGTGCAGCGATGTTGGGTGAGCGGCGATTGGCCCTGCGAAAGAGCCATGGCGGGATTCGTGGCATTGGCCTCGCAATGTGATTTTGGGGAAGAAAAGATCAAGCTGTAAGCGAGGGTGCTGAATTTATCAGTTCAGTTGGCGCCTGGAAATCTGTGAGGGACTGCCCAAGCACTGAAGGTAATGTCACCGAAACCTCAATCAGTCGAAGGTCAACGAAGCGATATCAAATTCTCAAATAATAATCAAGCAAGGGCCAGAGTGTTGATGCATATCTGGTAAATCACTCGTGTGAATTGTTCTTCCTTTTGTTTATTTTTGTACATGTTCGGCCCTTTATCAAGAAGAATCTGTTCGACTCTACTCCTCTACTCTCTTCATCTGTGGATCGAAAACGGCGTCAAACACTGCGCATCCCTCGGCGCAATCCGCAGCCGGCCTTTAGCCGAGGGGCTGTCAAATCAACCTTGCCGCCCAGCCTCTGAATCGCATCGCTGTTGAACCATTCAATATCCATACCACCCTTGACTGAGGATGCCATCAGAACCCTTTTGAGCCAGTCTCTCATCGAATCCCAAGTTTCAGCCCGATAGAGAATATCTGGCATCAACGGCTCGCTGAAAAGCTGGTCTCCTCTTATATTCTTAGTTGCCTTTTTGCCGCCAGTCTGACGGTATCCCCTGGCCGTGCAGCCTCCGTCGAGACTTCCTTCAACGCGTCGTTTTGAGTGAACCGTCGAGTCTTCACATCCAAACTTCGACTTTCCATCAAGATGAACGCACCGGATCGGTACGTATTTGATTCTATTAGTGACTTCCTTTTTCATGCCGTCATACTCCATCACATGATGACCCAGTCCATCTCCCGTGATGTTGCCAAGCCTCGCCTGAAGCCGGGAACCATCGTGCTTTGAAAGCAGATTTCGCAAGGCAAGAGCAAATCATCCAGACATCGCTTCTCCCTGGGCTGCCATTGGAGCAATCGCGAGGCTCTTGCTGATGATGTGCTTTTATCTGTTTATTGCTCGCTGGGCTTGTGCAGATGCACAATCAGCAACAATCTCAGTCTGCACTTGCCGTGTTCCTAGAGCCGCAAACAATGGCACACGAGCTGGCAGCTGGGAGATCTGGCAGCTGCCTGAATTCCGTATATGCCATATTCACATCTGCTTCTCTTCTCCCTCATTCAGCACTCTTCATCATCATCATCTTCTCCACCAACATTCACTGCTTGTTATCACTTATCCCCCTTGGCTTCAGTCAAAATGGCGGGATGCAACACGAAGCATGACAACCTCCAGGACCACCCGTTGCGTCTTTCCTTGCCCCGATTAGCTTCAATCATCCTAATGGACTCTGTGCTAACCTTGAACTAGTTTCGAGCTCTTTTTGCTCGCCGACGGCGAGAAGAAGATTGAGGAGAAGGTGTATTCCGGTGAGTGGCCCCCGTTCGTTATCTGGTCCACTCAAGACTCACCTTCTACTTCACAGGCATGTCCAACACCTCAGACTTTCTTCTGAAGAAGGAAGACCATACTCTGGGCAACCTGCTCGCGGAGCACCTCAAGGCGCACCCAAACGTCTACATGGCCGGGTACAAGAGTAGGTTTCGGTCCCAACTGATGCCAAGGGCGAGCAAGCTGACCGAGATACAATAGTTGCTCATCCTAATGTTCCCGAGCTTTACATCCGTGTCCAGACAGACGGAACCATTTCTCCTCGCGACGTCTTTACGTCCGTGTGCGAGAAGCTCATCAACCAGCTCGAGATGTTGTACCAGGAGTTCACTCGCGAGTGGGAGCTGAGACGTATCACCAACACTGGAGACCAAGGAGGTATGCCATCTAATGGTCACTGAGCGATTCACGAAGTCGTCTCGAGGGAAGGCGTTATAGGAACAGGGAATCTGGCTTTTGTTTTCGGCTCCGTCTGAGTCGCGGAAATTGAGTTTCGTTTATTCTTCGTCTTTTTATAAAGCATATAGTTATGCGGAATGGGAAATAACGCGAACCAGTTTTAAGACTGGGTAACCTCCAACGAATGATAGAATTTTGCTTTCATTTGTGCGGGATCCCCAGCAGTTGAGTCACAGCATGCGAGCCACATGCATCTCATATGTCGTAGAGAGATGTCCGTTTCCATGGTGGGCCGGCGTGCACTTAAGATATGCGTAACCCGACAGATTTCCTCAAGCCGTGGCACCGACTGGCCCTTCACCTCCTGGAATCAGCTATGGGGTTGTGTTAGTCTATGCGACGAATGTCCGGGCAGGAGAGGGGAGTTGCTAGCTGTACCATGCAGATATTATTGCCGTTGAGCAGGATTTTAGGGAGCTTTGTGTGGTTCCCAGAGTAGTCGCTATAGGGGGAAATAAAAGGGTAAAAAGTCAACATTGGCTCCAGATCCGTAGCAGGACTCGATCGAGACTCACAATTCCGTCACATCCTCCAGCACCATGTCTAGAATCTCGTCAGATGAAGACTTCGTCATGGTTCTCATGCATCTGTATACTTACTGACGTAGTCATCAAAGCCCAGGAGCGTGCCGCTGAACTCTGCCCGAGGTGTCAATATCCACGCGGTACAGTGACGGGACAATGCTGGGGCTTCAAACCTTTGTCTCCCTTCATGATGACCCATATCCTTGAGCCGACACACTTGTCGATGAGTTCTGGAGCGGTGTGTCAGCAAGATGAGCTGGAGCTGGAGGAGCATGAGCTCCAGTCGTCGATTCCTCAGGACTCACCGAGGGGTAGCAGTTGTGACGCCATCTTAATCTGGCCCAAGGGGATTCCGCCTGCTAGGCTATTCGACGTGCTGAGGCGCAGTCCGCAGTTGAGTCTCTGTGAAACGGAAAAGGTATCGCGGAATAAAGCCCGTAGAACAAAGATCTGGCTCAAGCGCTCACAGTCTCTTGGTCAAAGTCATTCCCGGCTCGAATCAGGTCGTCTGGTGGCGCTAAATTGGGCAGAGGCAGGACAAGGCAAAACAGCGCCTGGCCCCCACTCCCAGACAGGACAACCTCGTGATGCTGACTAAGGTCCGTTGCACGAGCTGCTCCGTCCTCCGCAGTCGCAGTCGGATCTGCGTCCGCATCCCATTCCCTCCCCATGCTCTTGTTTTCTGCACCTAAGCGCGCTGATACATGATGGCTGCCCCAGCGGCCAATCACCCTCGCCCGCAGCCTCAGCTCCCCCGTTCCCTCAAGCCCCTTCCGGCGTCCCTGCTGCCCACGGCGCGCTCCTAATGGCCTGGGCCCGCGATACTGCCTGCAAGTTGCTGTACCTGTAACGAACGAGGCGTTGCTCAGGTGCTGCTCAGGTGCTGCTGCTGCTGCTGCTGCAAGCCGCGGACCAGCAGCTCTGCCGCGGGCATTGTCCCGCCTTATACCAGTCGGATACTACTTAACAGCCCAGCCCGCGCGGAGCATGCATTCATGCCTGCTTGCTCCCGTCCTGGGTTCTTGCAGAGGCTGCCTGGCCAGAGCGAAGAGCACCATGAGCTTCAACCATACTACCAGCCAGCTATGGAGCTCGCAGCTCGGCGTGCGCTTTGGAGCGTTTGCGACACTGCGGCCTGAACCAACAACGACGACCGTTGCCCCGGGGCTTCACACTTCGGCCCTTATAGACGGCGGCGATGAGGGGCGCGCCGACGGCCCTGTAAATCTGGATCCGTTCGGCGCGTGCTCGGCAGATACTGTCCATCAGAGCCCGGCACCGTCAGTGCAACCACATTCGAGAGATGTTGATAGGCCGCCCAATCCTTTCTCAGAGCCGAGTTATGTCGCCGTCAACTCTGGAGAGAGCGTTGCCGCCTTTGGCACTGGCACGGCTGCTGCTGGTGCAAATCCATTTCTGCCACGCTCAAGCGGGTTTGGACCACCAACCATCTCTTTGTTCGGACCGAGTATCGCAGCTCTCCCAGGGGTGAGCATCGCCTCTCCTGTTGCCGGCGCTGCTACTGGTGCGGGTGCGGATGGCGGAGCTGATGATGATGCTGCTGCTGCTGCTGCTGCTGCCGGTGCTGATACCGGAACGACAACGATTGTCGAGCCACCATCGACGCCGCTGGAGTTCAGCATCTCCAAAGAAGAGTTTCTCGCGGCTCGTGCCGCCATCCCTGGCACGTCTCAGGCTCACTGGTCACATACCATGTACCATCGAGCTGGTGAGAATGGCGCCGTGGATAACGTCAAGGTTCATTACTGTGAAAGCAAAGCCACGGCGGAGCGTGTCTGCAAAGAGTACTTCTTCAACGAGGATGTCCTCGGCTTCGACCTGGAGTGGATGAAGTACGCAACGCGTACAGATGGGCCGCGGCAGAACGTCTCCCTCATCCAGATTGCAAGTCCTAGCCGTATTGCCCTGATTCACGTGGCATTATTTGCAAAAGAAGATGGCGATCTAGTCGCGCCGTCGTTGCGCAAGATCTTGGAGAGTCCTAACGTGAGCAAGGTCGGCGTCAACATCGGCGGAGACTGCACTCGCCTCAAAAACTACCTCGGCGTCACTGTCCGCGGCGTCTTTGAGCTGAGCCACCTCTACAAGGTCGTCAAGTATCTGCCAGAGAAGCCTTTTATGGTGAACAAGGGGCTGGTGTCATTGGCTACCCAAGTCGAAGATCACCTACTGCTTCCTCTGTACAAGGGGCACATTGTTCGAACCGGCAACTGGATGAGGCGGCTCAACCCTCAACAGATACACTGTAAGACTACTTTTTTTCCTTTTCCTTTTGCCCAGGCGGATGGGTGTTGGAACTCTTTAACTAATAAGCTGCAGATTCCGCGTCGGATGCGTATGCAGGCCTTCAGCTTTACTACGTGCTCGAAGAGAAACGAAAAGCAATTGTGCCTTGCCCTCCAAGACCGCATCATGCGGAACTTCGGCTACCCATCCCCCTTCCTGAGCCTCCAATCGTCGACGTTCAAGCAGGGGAGAATGACGCGACATTGGATCCTTCAACAACCTCTACAGACGGACCCAACCCCACTTCAAGACGCAGACCTTACAAGCCGAGAGCTGCCAGGCGTAGAGCTCCATCACTAAAGGCTTCCACATCACAAGGTATCGCCTCGGAAATATCAGCGACGGGAGACGCGGCTCTCGAAACTTCAGAGGCAAAACCGGAGCCTGAAGACACGCGAGACGCGCGGATCATTGAAGCTGAAGCGCAAATGCACGAGTACCGCACATCCAAAGGGAACAAGTTGGAGACAACTGCTGCCCGCCTCCGAGCGTATTATATCTGGCATCAGAACGAGGATCTTTCCCCTGCTGATGTCGCAGCGCTCTTGCGGGACCCACCCCTTCTGACGAGCACTGTTGTTGGCTACGTTATAGACGCCATACAGGCTGAGAAGCTGCCATATCCTGCGATTAGACTGCATAAAGAGGTGGTGCCCCTTATCGATGTTACGAAGCCGTACATGTATAAATATTCGACGCTGGTGCGGGAATGTACGCAGGCGGCAGAGAAGCTGATGAAGGAGCAGCAGCAGGCAGATGGGGCCAACACGACGTGAGACAGGGAGACGTGAGGATCCTAAACGATAGAACATGATCGCATTGTATAATAATTATTACGGTAGCCCTTTTTTGGTATATGCAAACACGAGACAGTCTTTTGCTTCTACACCTCCTTTTTCCATTGTATCAAGTCTTCTATGATGCCAGCAGCCCCTTGCCCCGATTGATCTGAACCTTCTTGTCCTCTCCTCCACTGACGATGCCCCAAGTCTTGTCCCACGCCACGCTCAGCACCTTGGCGCCGTCTCCCGCGGGAGGCAGCTTCTTGCCCTTGAGCCACTCTCTGCCAATGGTGTAGACGGGTTCGCTGACGCTGCCGCCGCCCTCGTCAGACGACGCGGGCCGGACGCTGCGCAGATCCCACACGCGGCACGTGCTGTCGTGCGAGCCGGACACGAGCGAGTAGTCGTTTTCCGGGCTGGGGGCCACGGAGACGACCATGTTGACGTGCCCGCGGAGGGTCATGGCGGCGGTGGCGGCGGCGGACTCCCTGGGGTCGAGGAGGGTGATGTGCCTCGCCGAGGAGCCGGCGGCCACGAGCGACGTGCCGGGCAGGGCCGCGGCGCAGAGGATGGGGTGCATGGTGGTCAGGCGGGAGACTTCCCGCTGCGTGGTGAGGTCGATGGTCTTGACGGTGTGGTCCAGGGACGCCGAGTACGCGACGGTCGAGTCCTTGGGGTGGAAGATGGCGGCGGTGACGGCCTCGTCGTGCAGGGGCATCATGGCCAGGGGCCCGCGCTGGGCGGTGGAGCCGGCGTTGGACAGCTTGGCGCGCTTGGTGCTGTGCGCCGAGGGGAGGGACTCGGGGTCGGCCTGGGGCGCCGTTCGCTTGGAGGCGGACCACAGGCCGACGCGGCCGTCGGACGAGGCCGTCAGGATGCGCCGGGTGGCGCCGTTGACGTCGATGCTGTGGATGTTCTTCTCGTGGCCCCAGAGCTCCATGTTGGGCTTGAGGGTGCCGGAGAAGCCGTCGTCCGCCTCCTTGTAATCCCACACCACGACTTTTCGATCGAGACCGGCCGACGCCAGCTGAGTCGGTGACAGCCATCGCACGGCGTTGATGCGCTGAGTGTGTCCCTCGCCTTTGCCACCGGAAGAGACGGCGATTGCCGTTCCGGAAGGGTTCCAGATCCTCACAAGCCCGTCATAGGAGGAACTGGCAACGCGGTCGTTCACGGTAGCATCACCAGCGAGCAGGCCGGCGGGAGAAGTCGACGACAGCACGTCAACGCCGCTGACCCAGTCGTCGTGCTCGAAGCTGGCTTCGTAGACTGGGGGCAGAAGACTGCGGACGTAATGCAGGGTCAACGTTGTCTCCTGGGACAGGCCATTTGACTTGAGGTATTCTTCGATGCTCGTTTTCAGAAAGGTGCCGTTGGCGAGGAAGTCGAGAGGGACCGGCGATGAAGTGTCCAGCATCGACTCGGAGTTTAAGATACGGGAGAGGCCATAGCGCTTGATGTCTGAGCAATGTCAGCAACCGTCGTCCACTAAGCGGTGCGGCAATTGAATGAATAAAGAGAAGAAGGCAGAGGGTACCGACCTGCTGGCACGAGCAGTTGCCTCTTGGAATCTGGGAGGACGAGGTCCGGCTCGTCAGTGGTGAAGACGACCTTCACCTGAGCAGATGAGGCGTCCATTGTGGCAGATAAGAAGCTGCGACGTTATATACTGAAGGGTCTGAAAATCAAATACTTGAGATTCCTTTGGTCAACGGGGAATGACTCTCGCAAAAATTTCGCTGTGGTTGGTGCGAGTTGCTGGCAATGGCTGGTTTCCAGGCTAGAAGAGAATCAAAAAAATTTGGACGGACGGCGCAGCCTTGCGTGTATCGGACCCACTGCGGGATGCTTGGCTAAAATACGCATCCAATGATAACTGTCATTTCACAAGGCTGAGCGAGTGGCCTAATGCACGCTAAGCTGCATCTAGGCCGCCCGATTGATGATCTAAGGTTTGGATGCCAGACGACACACAGCAAAACAGATGAACTACTGTCACTGGTCAGAAAGTGAATAATCTGGGGAATGACAGATCGTTTTACCGTTTCCAGATCGCTTTCCCTGGTTCTGAGAAGAGTGGTCATGACCGGAGTGATCACTACTGTAGAGGGAATGGCCCGCGCGCTCAGACCTCGCCAACACGCTGCCGGAGCGTCGTTGATAGGCATCGTACGTCATCCCCGGATTTGCAACCGAACATCAAAGCCTAGATCGTGATTTCCTTGCATCAATGGGCAGCCTTGTGAGTCCTGGCCTGTTCGAAGCGTATCGGCGTCACTGCCGTGCAATTGAACATGGGATACCACCCAACCTGCGCTCCCGAGCCGCAGCGTCGAGATGCGGAGCGATGCAGCAAACGACACATGCAAGCCGCAAACAATCGCTGTTCCGTCGTCCTCCCATTGGAGACTCGTGGCAGGCCACGAGGAGATGCCATGGGAAATGCCGTCCAGAGTGCAAAACAACAGCCAATCCGCATCTCTGCACTCATAAGCCCGCTCAGCTCCCCCGCAATCCATGGCGTCATCCCCACACTGCTAGGCAGGTAGTGCACGAGGCCAGTTCTGGTACCTCACTCACCTCCCTCACCTTGCCCACGGTTGGCTAAGTTGTCTCGACCCGCTGAGTGGAAGAGAGAAGCGGCCGGTTGTTTTATGCAGGGACGTGCGACCGTCTGCTCTGACGGAGGCGGTGGCACGTCAGCGGCTCTGGGCCTGCGGTTGATGATGATGAGAGGCGCTGCGTGGCGGCCACGCCTAGACAAGGAACCATGCAACAACAACCTTGGAAGCGCCCTTTTGCAGCGGGACGGTGGAGGCAGGCAGAACTGGTGTTAGTCCTGGCAAAAAATGCGGCGAAAGTGCTCCATATCTCAAAAACTGGTTCATTGTCCAAGGGCGCCACCCGAGGCTGAAGACAAGGGCAGATGCCTACCTACCTTATGCGCCTACACGTACAAAGGAGGACAGCCTAAAGATGCCTACCTCCTACTAAGTAGGTACCTCTTGGGTAGGAAGCGTCTTGGTCCAGGTAATCGCGCAGAATAGGGCATCAAGACACAGCACAGCGCCCGACCTTAGGTAAGCCGGCAGCGCCCAATGGCCCGATTCCAGAACCCAGATGCCCTTCTCCCGCTGATCCGCATGCATCACCACGGGCAGTCTGCAGATTTAATCGCGTACATGAACACTCTCCCTCAGGCGCCAAGGCGGGCATCACCAGGTCACGGCTGTTAGCAGTTTGGCCCTGTCGACTAGCAGAGCGCTATCCGCCAACCCCAGACCCACCGCCCTCGAGAGGTCCCCACTTTCTCTGTAGCACCCCTCCAAAGCTTCAGTCCAAGTCCCTCATCAAGTTTCTTCTCCCCCTCTCGGCCTGATTCTATTTCTTCTCTTCCTGCTCATCCCAAGGCCTCAGACTCCGATCCAGCTGTTCCTCTCGCCTTGCAGAGCTCTTTTTGCTGCTTCACCCGCCTCGCCATTGTCTGCCTCGCTACCCGCGCTCGCTCGTCACCTGCTGCAGCAAAGACGGACTCCGTCTTAAAAGCAACGCCACCTTCAGCCGGAGCTCTCTAGTTCAAAAGGTAAGCCATCACACCACAATATCTCGCACCGAAATTCGGCCCAACTCAAGCAAAAGCTTGCCTCTCTGCGCTTCTGCTCTTGGCTCGCAGACATCGTCAGCTTGCTTCACCTCTTCTTCTGTCTGTTACGAGACTTGCGCTTACGGAACCCCAGCCCGTTTCTCTCGTGCGGCCTCGCGCAGCCCTAATACCTACGTCATCTGGTCTGTCGGCCCCTGGCGCAGGCTTTTTCGCCAGAGCTCTTTCACCAAAGGTCAACAACAAGCTCGCCCGACTTTTTCGCAGTCCAGATCGACGCAATGGCCGACGGACACCCGGTTCGCGATATCAAGAACCACCTTCTCTTTGAGATTGCTACCGAAGTAGCTCATCGAGGTGAGTTCTGCTCCTGCTCTCCTTGCGATTATGTCACCATACAGAGTCGCAGTGCTCGTTTCTGCCCAATATCGGGCGAAAACGAAGACGATGTGTTGCAAACGCTAACCTGGTTGTTGGTCGGCAGTCGGTGGTATCTACTCGGTCCTCAAGTCCAAGGCGCCTGTCACCACGGCTGAATATGGCGATCGCTACACACTCATCGGTCCACTCAACCACCAATCGGTGCGTCCCCTACCTTTTCCAGAATTAAATTAATGGCTCAAAATTGGGCACCAACTGACGAGAAATAGGCCGCAGTCGAGGTTGAAGAGATGGAGCCCACCAATAAGGAGCTGGCCGCCACCATGCAGACCATGAAGGATCGCGGAATTGGCATGCTGTACGGCCGATGGCTCATTGAGGGAGCCCCTCGGGTTCTCCTCATCGATACCAAGACAGCCTACAACTACGTCAACGAGTGGAAGTCGGACCTTTGGTCAGTAGCCAGCATCCCATCTCCACCCGATGACGAGGAGACCAATGAGGCTGTTGTCTTTGGTTACTTGGTGGCGTGGTTTTTGGGAGAGGTAAGCGTCCTTCGCCCATGCCCACCGTTCTCCGTTGAGCCTTGTCGTGGGGCTTCAGCGTTTGATTGGCTGTCGTTAACACGCAAATAGTTTGTATGCCATGAGAAGGAAAAGGCCGTCATTGCTCACTTCCACGAGTGGCTGGCCGGTGTGGCTCTGCCCCTAACGAAGAAGAGACGAATCGATGTTACCACCATCTTCACGACTCATGCCACTCTTTTGGGGCGATATCTTTGTGCCGGATCGGTTGACTTCTACAACAACCTCCAGTACTTTGACGTCGACGCCGAGGCAGGCAAGCGCGGCATCTACCACCGGTATTGCATTGAGCGTGCTGCCGCGCATTCTTGCGACGTCTTCACGACGGTGTCTCACATCACCGCTTTCGAGTCGGAGCATCTCCTGAAGCGAAAGCCCGATGGCGTCTTGCCCAACGGCCTCAACGTCACCAAGTTCTCGGCGGTCCATGAGTTCCAGAACCTGCACCAACAAGCCAAAGAGAAGATCCACGACTTCGTCAGGGGTCACTTCTACGGCCACTACGACTTTGAGCCTGAAAACACACTCTACTTCTTCACTGCTGGCCGTTACGAGTTCCGAAATAAGGGTGTAGACATGTTCATCGAGTCCCTCGCCCGACTCAACCACCGCCTCAAGGCAGCCAACAGCAAGATGACCGTGGTTGCCTTTATCATCATGCCTGCTCAGACCACGTCACTGACTGTCGAGGCCCTCAAGGGCCAGGCTGTCATCAAGTCCCTGAAGGATACCACCAACATTATTGAGCAGGCCATTGGCCGTCGTATCTTTGAGCGCTCGCTCAAGTGGCACGAGGGCGACCCGATGCCGGATGAGAAGGAGCTCATTTCCGGCCAGGACCGCGTTCTCCTGCGCCGGCGGCTGTTTGCCATGAAGCGTCACGGCCTCCCGCCGATCGTGACCCACAACATGCTCAACGACAGCGAAGACCCCGTGCTGAACCAGATTCGCCGGGTGCAGCTGTTCAACCACCCATCGGACCGCGTCAAGGTTGTGTTCCACCCAGAGTTCTTGAACTCGGCTAACCCCGTGCTGCCCCTGGACTATGACGACTTCGTGCGTGGTTGCCACCTGGGCGTCTTCCCTTCGTACTACGAGCCATGGGGCTACACCCCGGCCGAGTGCACGGTCATGGGTGTTCCGAGCATCACCACCAACCTCTCGGGCTTCGGATGCTACATGGAGGAGCTCATCGAGAACTCCAGTGACTACGGTATCTACATTGTAGACCGGAGAATGAAGGGCGTCGAAGACTCCGTCAACCAGCTATGCTCGTTCATGTTTGATTACTGTGGCAAGAGCCGGCGTCAACGTATCAACCAGAGGAACCGTACCGAGCGTCTCAGCGATCTGCTTGACTGGAAGCGCATGGGTATGGAGTATATCAAGGCCCGCCAGCTCGCCCTCCGACGAGCATACCCCAACTCGTTCCACGGAGACGAAGAGGAGGAGGAGCTGGAGGACTTTATTCGCGGGCCGGAGCAGAAGATCTCGAGGCCTTTCTCCGTCCCTGGCTCGCCTCGCGATCGCACTGGCATGATGACCCCTGGAGACTTTGCCAGCTTGCAGGAAGGGCGAGAAGGCTTGAGCACGGAGGATTACGTTGCCTGGAAACTGCCGTAAGTACTAGTACCTCAAGCTTTGGCTTGATACCCCAAGCTCCATTCGACACGAGGCTAACGCGATGGATCTAGTGAGGAGGAGGACCCCGAGGAGTATCCCTTCTCGTTGACCCTTCGGACAAAGCAGCCCGGCCCCGTGAGCCCCGAGACTCAGGCCACTCTCAACGGTAACTAAAAGCAAGCAAAACAAGGCGTTTTTCTCAAGGCAGCATTTATTTGCGTCCAGAGCCAGCATTGCGTTCGGATCGGGGACGTTTTACGTGTGATTTTCCTGCTCGTGTCGGGTCTTTTTATATGGTTTTCTTCTTGTTTCTTCCAGCACTGCGTCCGAGGTGCGCGTGGGGGAGTAACAGATTGGGTAACGGCGGGACAGGAGAAGGACACCAGGCGGAAGGGAAAGGCGGTTTATTGAAGCTGTTGCGGTTATCGAGGGGACTCATCGGCGAGAGTGGAGGGACGCTGAGAGAGATTTCGGATCAATTCCAACTTTGGTCAACAGTATGTCGAGTATTGAGTGATGGTGATTTGTGTATGATTGCGCTCGCCCACGTGCTCTGCTGAAACGAATGAGGTCCGGGAGCTCTATCAAGCGTCTCCATGGCAGCAGACACGTGCCCAGTTTATATGGGCTGTTTAAGCAAGAGATTCAGATGGCGATCTGTTTAGCGTCGGGGTTTGTCTGAGCGGAAGTGCGGCTGAAGGCTGGTGGTGGATCTTGTAATCTGGGGGTGTCGTGCGTTGAGGTAGCGCAGCGGTTACCAGACCAGAGTCTGGCGATGGCGTCTTTCATACTGTGCCGAGTCATGGTAGATCGGGACTTCACTCTGAACGATGATACCAATGAGAATTCTATTATTACCGAGTTTCAAAGACTTGGGGTCCGGTTGACGTGGTGGAGATGTGGTGAAAGTACCCATTGTCACAAAGGGTGTAACTAGGTAACGGCCATGTAATAGAATACCAGCTGGGCGTCGTACGAGGATAAAACCATCTCAGCATGATGGATCGTCGAATGAGCATCATGCGTTTTCTCTCTTGCGTTTCTGCCACGACAGGGGGTTGACCATGGAAACACTAGGCACGAAGCGAGAGAAGCGAAAATGGAGTCCGTTCTTACAACGCCCAAGCTGATTTCTACAGGCTCTTCCCTTCGAACCAGATCTCTCGAGTCACAAAGGCGGTGATGAAGCAAAAATGTGTGGAAACAGACGCTGTTCCCACAAGAGGTTAGTTTCTACGAGTAAAAAGAGAAATCCTGGAGAGAAAAAGAGACCGAAGAGGGCTAAGGCGAGATGGCGTCAGGGGACCGGGAAGCCCAAAATAAAGAAAAAAGGGTTCTGAGTCGGGCGAGTGAAGCTAAAGTAGCCCGAACCAGGGGGTTGAAAGAAAAGAAAGATGGGCGGACATGGGGGTTCGTGGCAGATACGAGAGAGCGGGTTGCTTTGCTGCTTTTCTGCCAGGGTTTCGCCTGTTTTGGTGTTGAAAAAGCTTTTTCCTTCTTCGCCTTTGCAGGATGCGGTGAGAGAGGGCTTCTGTGAGGCTTCCGTGCATATGCACACCGTATTTTTGACACGTGAAGGATGGGGACTGAAGATTCGATAGCTCAATCTCTTGAGCTCGTGGTGTTTCTGATCATGATGCTGGTGATGAGATGAGATGTAGATGTAGAGTTGATTTTGCTCGCTGCGCGCATTGATGAATCTCAATTGCCGTTGAAATTAGTGACAGTCGATCTCATTTCATCCGTCTCAAGTTTTGACTGCCCACAGCTCCAAACAACATCCCACAGCATCAGAATAGGAATCAAAATCACAAAAGAATTACTCGTACCGTTGCTACTGTACATACTACAAAGTTGCTCGATTAATGACCAGCTCACACAACAGCTCAAAGAAAGTGGGTATACTGCTCAATCCGGTAGGTCGCTTGTCTTTCTCATTGTTGTTTTGGCAGAGCGGTTCGACTTTCTTGAAAGCGGCGCGGGCGGACAAGGGGGGCGCGATTCTCAGGGGAGGGGCCCATGGCAAATGTATCTCACAGTGCAGCGCCTCTGTGTCTCTTTCCCTTACCCCTGTCATTGACATTGATTCGTTTTTTTAGTATTTTATCTTCTTCTGTGTGACCCTTGAGGGACTGGTGCAGCATGGAGATGGAGATGGATGCGGGTTTCGAGAAGTTGATGTGCTGTCAGACACTTTTCTTGGGCTTTCATGCCTGTTGGTGGAGACACACGGTTCGAGCATGTCTTTTGTTTTTTCTTTCTTCCGCGGGTGGATGACTGGATGGAAGGACTCTGTTACGCATTGTTTTGTATGTGCGTTGCTGTAAGGAGACAGTGAACATATGTAGGAAAGATGCGATTGAGGCAAGGAGTCACTACTCCGTACCTGCGAGAAAGAAAGGCCTGCAGGGCGAGACATTTGGCGACCAGGCACGCATCAGCATGAGTTGAGTGTCTTACACAGAAATGTCGCACATCTCATGTTTGCAAGCAGCAGCAGCAGCAGCTGTAATACATGGTACTAGCTGTAGCATAAGTGAGAGACGGATCTGCGCACAGAGTATGTGTTTTCGTGTAACAGAGGTCAGCAGCCTCGAGGCTTGAAAATGCAGTGTTTCATGTCAGCAGGGGCATTTCCGCTTGCCTGCTAATGTCTTTGCGACGAGCGACGAACCGAAAACGTGGAGAGTCATTGGATAGAGGTTGAGTGACGTATAGAAAGAGGCCCTAAAAGGAAACTATCGCGGTCGGTTCGTTCCGTGGTCAATGTTCCAAGTACTGGTAGGTAGCATGTCCATTCGGGATGCTGGTACCGGTGGTGTCTGCTGCGTGATGGAGAGGCATTGCAAGCCATTGGACATCATCCTACAAATGCAGCTCGAATAGGCAGTCACTTCTTCATCCTTACAGTCACAGGCACCGCTGTCATTGCAACATCGCCCTCTCGACTGAGACGAGGCTGCACGCAAACACACCTCTCTTATGCAAGTAGACAATTACACTTGATGACCGTTTGCACAAGAAAACTGTTCATCCCACATGAAACATAAATATACGATACAGGGCAGCAGCGCTTTCTCCGCAACCCTCAACCTCCATCCCGCTCCTCAAGCGCCAATATCGCGGCCGGATGTGTTAAGGTGAGGAGGCATGCAAGGTCACGTATGTTATGTGTCTCATCCCGTTGCCTCTACGTACGCATGTACCCGCAAGCAGCAACATGGTTCTCACACGTACGGGGAATAAAAAAGAAGAAGAAGAAGAAAACGAGCCGTGTCCAATTATAGAAGCCACGGGAAGAAAAAAGCGCAGATTGCTCATATGTCTGTTCTCTCTCTCTCTCCCTACATACATGCAAGACGCAGGAGCACGGAGTTTGAGGGTTGCGTGCAGCGAACGCTCAGGTACGGAAGGGCTTGCGTACGCGTAACCACGTGAAAGGGGGAACAGCCGCATTAGTCTTGTTCATGTCATTGCTGTTTTTTTATGATCAAATTTGCAGGTTCATGTCAGTCACTTTGTGGTGTTGTTTGTAGTTTGTAGTACCACAGTGGCATGATGACCTACAGCGAACCTTGATACAACACATCCAAAGACAAGGACAGAAACACACCGTCACTTACATCTCCAACTCAGCACAAGTACAACCCACCAATCACGCATCCAAATCCAACGTCCAAAGTCCAAAGTTTAGTCATACATAGTGTCCTATCCAACTCGAGCATCCAGCAAGCATCCACACAGACGCCCGGCAAACTCCATCCCCATGCATGTACAACACATCTTCAACTCCACAGCGGGTAATAAAAGAGAAGCAGAAAAAATCCGAGCTTGACAACAGCATGTTTTTGACCACGTTTACCCTTTCTACCTTGCAAAAAAAGCTTCTTTTTCTCTTCCGTCGACTCCATTCTGGTACAGTACAAGCCAGTACAGTATACGCGAGACACACAGGCTTGCCCATCCCCCATGTCCTCGACTGAAGACTTTGTCTCCATACCTTAAGATGCACGTAGGTATGCATGTAGTATCGCCTCAACGCATAGGCGGTCTGAAGAGAAAAAAATCTACAACCGTGACATGGCAAGGAAATTACCCACTAAACAAGCATCGTCAGGCAGTTGATTTGCCTAACTCAACAAGCTAGGAAGAGCATCCGGCACCATCGCTGGAGCAAATGCTGTCGACATCTCCATCCGGCCCAGCTCCCCGCTATAGACAGCCACGTAACAGTGGTACTAGTGATGGTTGGACTCCAACATCAGCTGAAGTTCTGGGATATTCGACAAGTCAAGACATCATGAACAGCCGTTTGGTATGAGATGGCTTCTTCCCAGACTCAACGCGTCACTACCAAGCAGAACAAGGTGGAATCGAAAAGAATCGGGCAATTCAAGCAACAACCAAGTCCACCGTCTTCAAGGCCACCGCCTCGCCGGCCAGGGATGCGCTATGCAAAATGCAGGAGTTCTGCCCATCAGGCCACGGACCCCGGTCAGCTCACAACGTCGGTGAAGGAGACCAAAGGTTTCTACAGTATGAGCCCCCGGCCTGTCCACGCGGCGGCAAAGGCAGCAGCAGGCAGGGGTCAAGAACTACAGAGTAGGTACGCACACACAAAATCTTCACTTTGCAGAAATAGGTAAGAAATAGTCCAACGAAACGCGCCTGGTCCATGAATCTTCTTCATTGGTATCATCATGACTACTTGCGTAGGCTAAAGCGAATAAAAAACAAACGAAAAAAACACACACACATGTGCCAGCTGATATCATCGCGGCTTTCCTTGGCCCAATGAGAAAGAAGACAAAAAACGCCAATGTCGAGGCAATGCTCAGCCTCCCCGAGAGTGCCATGTTCGTCTGCATGGCCAACTCTTCCTCATGTGAATCCCCACGTAAAACGCCGCTCTGTGCAAATGTGCCCTCCGTTTTGTTATGCCATGTAAAAGAGATGTGCCCCGCCTAGAAAACGAAACCCGAGAAGAAGATGGAAGAGAAGAAACGATCGCCGTCGTCACAGAAGTCGCGCGAGGAGGGGAATGTAGAGGCCAGCTGTTGGTCGGAGCATTCGTGAAAATAAGATCAAGAAGAATGTGGATCCGGTCGTTGAGGAGAAAAGTAATTGAGACGGGAGAAGAGAATGGATAGAAGGGGAGCTTGTGATGCTGGCTCATGGCTTATATCCTGATGCTTCGCCGCCGCGTCAAGAAGCCCTGGCGAATTCGCTTAGTTGGTGACAGGGGCGACGATGCGTCGCTAACCGGCGATAGCGTCGTCGCGCCCGAGTAGCTGCTGGCTCTCCTCGCTGCCATCGTCTCCTGATACATCGGTGGCGCTTGTGACGAGGCGCTCCGGGGAGTGCTGATGTGGTTCTCCTCCTTGTCCTCTCCGAGCTGTTCCATGGGGCACGTCTGTAATGACAGGCCCTCCCGCGATCGGGACGCTGCCGCGTTCAGGCTCGGCCTGCTACGCTTCCTGACCAGGCTGAGCGTCCTCTTGAACATTTGCGCCGTCTTGCGGAGCTGAGGTTCCGGCTCTTCGGGCTCCGCCTTTGCTGCAAAGGGATCCATGTTGAGGAACGAGGGCGACGCGACAGGGGACATGATGCTGCTCGACCGCGGAGGGTGCTGCGAAACCATCTTGGCCGACGACGTGGAGCTGGTGGACCCCTTGCGGCTCATGATGATGGGCTCCGTCGCTGTCCTGGTAAGCTTGCCGACGGGGCGGTCGGCCGACGAGCTGGGCGATATTGATCGTCG
Organism: Trichoderma sp. PF4103; assembly: GCA_023628735.1. Lineage (NCBI taxonomy): Eukaryota > Fungi > Ascomycota > Sordariomycetes > Hypocreales > Hypocreaceae > Trichoderma > Trichoderma sp. PF4103. Next base: position 719,248 of record JAMAKC010000003.1, read on the forward strand.
GGAGAGCTGGACGATGCAAGGCTTGCCGGAGAAGACGACGGAGACCATGCGGGCGGTGTCGTGGCATTTCGACGTCTGCTCGGGCGCCTCTTGCGCGTGCTCGCTGTCGGAGCTGTAGTCGCAGTCGGAGAAGTCGTCGGCTGAGGAAGAGACGTCCTCTTCGGACGAAAGGTAGAGGAGGTGCGGGGCGGCGGGTGTGAGGACGGGTCGGTGTTCTGAGAGCTTCTGGGGCATCGTGGCCAGCAGCCGTGAGGCCCTCAGGGCGCTTCGAGGGGGCAGAGCCGGTGCATTGGCCAGCACCGTCTGAGTCTGTGTGGATGGCGACATGTCCGCGGCGACTTGGGCCATGTCAGAGTAGATGGAGAGGTGAGTGTGAGTCGATATCGAAAGTCGATATCCTCAGTGGTGGGAGTCTGCAAGCTCGAGCAGAGCTTGGATGAAAGCTTGGTGCCGTATATATATGGCGAGATATCGGATGGTGGTCCTGCCTGTCTAGAACTCGTAGTCGAGAACAGCAGCTCCTTGATAAGATCCCCAAGTATTGATTGGCAGGGGCTCGCAGAGGCAATAAATTGGTGAGCCGATATCGATTCCTCTCCTTGGCTGTGATTGCTGCGCAGGGAGGCTTTCAAAACCAATACTCGTCAACGAAGCACGGCGGCGAATAGAAGGCGACAGGGAAGAAGAAGATAGACAAAGGGAGAGGTCTTGTGGTAAGAGAAGGAAGAAGAAGAAGAAGAAGAAGCTGGTGCGAAGGATAAGGTAAGGTAAGGTAAGGCGTCAAGCGAGGTATGGAAGAAGGGCAATCAAGGGCGGTGGAGAGGAATGGAATGAGGCCTCTGTTCGCGTCCGTCCTCGTTGCAAGAATTGGAAGGGAAGAAAGAAGAATAGTAGAAGGAAAAGAAAATGGAAGCGATCGGTTTTTTCGTTCCGGGACGAAGATTGTTTGCGTGATGTCTTGTCTCTCTTCTCTTCCTCTTCTTCTCTTTCTTCTCTCTGCACGCGCCAGGAAGGGGGCACCACAGATTCAAGTACGTGAGGGCAGGCATGGCATGTTCCACCGTCTGGCATGCGGCAGGCCCCGCACTGTGTACTTGAGCGAACGGGGACCCCACTTCCCACCTCTGCGGGTCCACTTGGGCGGTGGCAGGGGTTGGATGGCGGACCCGCCGGCCACGCTAAGGCAGATTATCTGTTCTTGTTCAAGCCTTGTACTCTTGTATCTTTTCCTCTTGTTCCTCCTGTTCCTCTTCATCAGTTCAACTGTTCCCGACTTTGTACGAACATGGAGACACAATTGAAACCTGCACTGCCTTGGCGCAAGCATAAGGTACCTTACTGGCCTTTCATCAAGCACGGCAAGGACATGTCACCACTGTTCGCTGAGGCCAGAGCCTTTTCCCCCCCCCTTGCAAGCACGCCGTTTCACAGGCCTGCCACTGACAGCGACTCCATGGCATCATAGCCGCTATCAAGTCCCTTGTGCGGAGCGAGCAGCGCTTTCAGTCGAGCCCATTTCGCTTTCCCCAACTGTCATCTTTTGACGAATGTGACTGCTGCAGATAGATTGATTGACTGACGTAGGTACCTACAGTACTTCTACAGCAGTGTTACAGCAGTGCCACGCTCCAGTTCCACGCTGTGGCTGGAGCCCTCAAGCCCCCGGAATCTCCATGCCTCGACCTCGTGTCTCAAGCCTCGCGCCTCACGCCTCAAATGCATCCAGCCTCAAGCCTCGCGCTGACATGCTCGCCCAAGTCCACCAGAGACAGAACACCAGCTTCCGGTAAATCATCCACTGAAGAACTTCTGGCTGCATGCGCCACTTCCAAGCTGTCATGGAAGCTAGCTGTAGTCTATCCAAGCCGATCCCGTTGACGCCACCTCTTGATGCTTCTCACCTCTCCAGCCACCACATGCAGGATGCCATCATTCCAGCTCTGATCCGTACGAGTGCCGCATCTTGCAGCTAATCATCAACCACTACGACTACTGGCACTACCACCACCACCACCACCTCACCACACCCAATCTGCCGCTTCTGCCGCCCAACTGCCCTGCTTTGGATCAAGATGGAAATGTTACAGAGTCAAAAAGAAGGTCGGGAATCGAAACAAGGTACCAAACAGTATCACAGTGCTCCGTCCTGCTGCTGCTTATGATTGCCTGTACCTTAGATAGGACGGGATGCAAGTGTGACGTCCCACCAGCTCTCCGCACGCAACACGTATCACCACCTCATTCAAGTGCCGGGTGCCACCTTGCGAGTCATCATCGCGTGCTCGTACCTCGCAGGCGGAGTGTAGCTGCTTCCGGTACTTTGGGCGGTGATTCAACTCAATGGCACCTTGTCAGCCAAATCGGGGGGGCCCAGCGGTCATGACCACGCATTTTTACCGACTTGTCGACGATGAACTGCCACATGGCCATCAAGCATATAATCAACCGCGTTCGACCAGCCCAGTCTTACCGGTGATGTCCAATGGGCGAGAGAACTCAAACCAGCGTTCTTCACGCCCCTGGACAACATGCGTCACGCCAACTGAATCAGAACCCACGCAGATCCCCCAAAGCCCCCGACCCGTAGCCTCGCTGATCGCCTGATCACTCGGCCTCTCCCTTGCCCGTCGAATTAAATCCATCATCGCCGTCTCCCGTGCCCAACGCCTAACCAGCAGCGATACTAGTACCAGCTAGCAGCAGCGTGTTCCTTCGCACACACATCCATGGCCAAAACTCAGTGTATCTCTTCAGGGCCATTCAAGGGGCCACACACGGGCGTTGACGAGGGTGGCCGTCCGCCTTGATTGGGCATTCAAAACATCAGTCAAAGATGGGATCAGTGAACAGAAGCGGCTGCTGTTTTATGTCAGTTTCCGATTGAATATTCAGTCATTCTTCCCTGTCAGCACTACCTACTTCACACACTGTATCATGTAATACGTATTCCAGTAAAGTTGAATGAAGGAGGACCAGAACCGTATCGCGTACTCCGTTACTGGGGAACCCTTTCAACGATCCCGGGCAGATCGTCGCCTCTATCACGCCGACCTCGCTGCTCCCTGTAGGTCGTCATTTCACTGTCTCTGCGTTTTGCAATGCCGCAGAACAGTGTGCGCATTACCTGCACTTTTTTCAGATGAGAACCCCAGATGGTTCCCGGCTTCTCGAATTGGCAAATTGATTATTACCTAGATGGGGTTCATGGCAATTTCACGGGACTGTGCGCCCGGTGTTATAAGCTCTCCATGAAGCCCATATCTGAAGCAAACTTGAGGTGGGTTAAAATGAAATGCCGTGCAATTAATCCCCCAACGACAGAGACCAAAACGATCAGATCGATCGCTGCTAAAGAGAAAAGGCCCCCAGTTCGTCAATTGCTTGCACCATTTAACTCTGTGCTCCCCATCATTCATGCCGTCGACAGGCGATGGCCAGTGAATTGCAGTGGCGGCATCAAGTCTCGATCTCGATGCACCCCGACCTGCAACCACGAGAGAGAGAGAGGGAGCGCATAACCCAATCACCGACTTCAGACCCCTTCTTCTTGCTTCTCCCTCTCTCTTGCATATGCGCACATACACACTCTCTCTCTCATCATCGAGATGTTTCCCTGTCTGCCGGAGTGCGTTAGGTCAAACACATGATAACACATGTTAATACGTGGAAAAGATAACAAGGCACGCCTTTTTTTTTTTTCGACCACGTTTGATTGTAGTCCCCCATCGAGACAAGATTACAAGATGATGCACAGACTGCAAACGTGATGCACGGCAAAGGACGTCGATGCACAATGGTCAAGGCTTTTCGGGACGTTTTCCTTTTTTCGTTGGCCTTTTACGGTGTGCGGGGGTCGTCACATGCGGTTCGAGAGGATGCAAGGAATCACCAACTACCACCTACGAGTTATTACATGAGGGAATGAGATTGCTGTATCAAGGCGAGGCGATGGTGAGGGTGAGGGGATATCAGAGACGCCTCCAGAGCCTGCTTGGCTCCAGGCCTCGCCCAGTGTGCACGAACGAACGTAAATTGCCTGATAAACGCCCGCAGTTCACTTACGCCACGGCTGCAGCACTTGCCCATGATATCTCTGCTAGTAGCCACCACAGCCTGTTCAAATGCTTCATCGCCATCCAGTCAACCTACGATAACCCCCTCCCGACACTCAACCCCCATCAAGGTCATTCATTCCAGGGTACGCAAAACTCCAGCGTCGCCTCACGAAGCGCCGGGCCAGCACACCCACTCCACCCCTTCGAACCCAAGTTCTCTCTCAACGGGCATCGTCCCGCCCAACCAGCCGCGAATCACGTCGCCGCGCCGAAACAAGACGCAGGGAAACCGGCCCTTTCCACTTGCATGAGGTACCTAGATGCATACACACATGCAAAGAACAACCATTTTTTTGGCCTCCCCCTTACGTTCTGCCGTCTGCTTTGGAAAGACTTGCACCTGACCGACTTTTGTATGCAGATGGAAGAGGGGTAAGAATATGGCTTCGTTGTTGGTGAGTTGTTGTTTTCTTTTGTGGTGGTTTTCCCCTCCCGCTTGTACGAACCGAGATCGCTTCAGCCGAGCCCCTGATTTACAGCATCAGAGTCACACCAGATGCGACATCGAGTCCGAGTGCTCGTGTCTTATGGGTATCCCAGATGCTATGACGCCGTTCACCTGATACCGAGATAGCGTAGTAGGGTAGTATCGAGCCGTGTATCGCGAACTCTGGACAAATTCATGAAACTTATAGAATTCTATCTTTTCACCGGGTAGCCTCCTCTCCGAGGACTGACACCCTCTCCTCTTCGCAGGATCCCCCGCCTGCCACACTGCACGTCTTTCGTCCAAAACGCCACCCAGACCCCCCGACGCAGAAATTCCTCCTTCTCCCCAATCATCATCTTCCAAATGTTCAGATAGTCCATAAGGCTGGACGCCTGCTAGCCTATCTAGTGCATGCTTTACTTGGTAGTAGCCGCCAGATGTCGACCAATCTGGCTCCTTGCACCACGACTCCCCGCGACACACGCCAGCGCTTCAGCTTCAGATCAGTTGCGGCACGACGCCGCTTCCCCATTCGCCACGTTTTTTTACGCATCTTTATCGGAGCAGTAAGAAATAGTAGTAGCATATGCAGTACCGTTTCGTAGTCGTGGTGGTACATGTACCTTGGACAGTAGCGCTGTACTGTATGTTGATGTGGTGCTCTTGGAATTGTGTGTTTGGAAAGCTGTTACTGGCTGTGCTGTTGGGCATTTCACAGATCGAAGAGCCACGTGCGGTGACTTTTCTGTTGGTACGTATGTACGCTTCGGAAACGATTGACTCCGATCGGAGTGTTCAATGGTGAACAAGTCATAATGCTGTGCAGTTGATGACTGTCATTTGATGTCCTTGGAATAGCAACACTAAACGCTTGGTATGCTTAAATTCAAGCGTTCACTCATCCACGAACGGCAGTGTATCCAGAACATAGAGAAGCCCCAGAAATGGCGTCATGGGCTCCCGCCCGCTGACAACCTTCTTGACAGCTCCTCCTTCAAACCACAGCAACTTTCAACATGCGCCACAGCTGATGAATCGCCTTCAAGCGACCTAAAGACAACGTCCACGAGGGCTCATCAGCCACGATTTATCCCGCAACAGGTCTAGTCGCATCCTGTCCTCTGGAGACAGACCCCCAGAAATAGAACATTTGGAAACCCGTCCAGTCCACCATTGGTAAAGTCAACTATGATCTCCCTTTGCGTGGCGTCAGGATTCCGGCTGTGTGTCAGCTACCGCTCAATCATCCACATAAGCTTCATTCTCGACAACATGTATTCCATGACGCAAAGGCACTGTACCGCACACAAACCTTCCCATAAAACCCCCTTCAGGAATACATTCGCAATCCAAGTTTCACAGCAGACCAGCATGTGAATGTGTAATGAACAAGTTTTAGACAACAACAAAAAATTTTTTGCACTGAAGGGAGTAAAGAAAAAAGAGACGAGTCACCTGTGCTCAACTCCGGCCGTTTCAACAACTGCCACGAGCGTTTCAACCCCCCACCTCCCTCGCCCCCTCCTCCATGAACGACGTTTTTTTTTTCTTTCCTTTCCGTGTTTGACGATTGTTTCTTGAGGTATTGTCGATTTGCTGGGGCGAAACATGGCCTGACACACGCCGTGTCATAAAAGTTCAGTGCTCTCTTTTCGGAAGATAAGAGTAAAGTGCTGAAGGAAGGAGGTAACAGTAACTGATCACATGCTTGAAACAGCACGATATCCTGTTTTGTCCTGCTTCTGAAATGTGCATTAATGACATGTATGTCTGTTCTAACACAGCGCTCTTGTTGGGATGCATGACTGCACGTTGTTTAACCAAACTCTCCGCACCATGATAGATCATTTTTGAACATAGGTAATCCAACTGCGCATCATTCGTGACTGCCCCTACACAGCCCTACCAATGCCTAGGTAGACAATCCAACTTCCTTCAAAACCCCCACCAAGCCACCATGGTCAAACGTCCTCGCATCAAATCCACCCCCCCTTTCCCAATCCAACAACCAAACTTCCCCCATTGTCCATACAGTATTCGCACTCCAGTCACTCGAAAAGTGACTTTCAATTCAAAGCCCAAGTGTCCTATGTGAGCAAGAAAAAAGAAAAACACGTCACAAGGAAACGCCTTCTCCAGATTGCGACATGGTCCTGCCCCTGCTCCTGTTTCTTTGCTTCCTACTGCCTGCCTATCTCGGGGATCTTGCGCTAATACTCTGCGTGAATCAACTGCTTCTTTCCACTCATGCTTGACAGATATCTTAAGTTACCTAGTATGTCATGCTGGTGCCGTCCGGTTGGTCGACCCGAACGATTGCCACATGGCGCTGCCGTAAGCGTATACTATAAAAGGCATCGCGATACTGATTCGATGGATTGCACGTCAGCTCTCTTGCCCGTTCCAAGAATCGACTTTAGAAATCAGAAGAGCCGCATCAAAGAGCTCACACAGGCCCACCAGCACCTTCAACTATCCGGACGACGCCTTTCTCAGCGATGCCAGTGCATGCAAGTAAACAAACGAGCGGAGGCAGGTCAAGAGGCCAAAGAGGTTTGTATAGAACTATCGTCAAAACTGACGGAAATTATGAACCAATCACTGTCCCCCCGATGCTATGCCAGATCTTCCCCCATATTCCTCCCTCCCCCTATATTACACTGGTTACTAAGATTAGAGATGAGTCGAAATGAGAAAAGAAGCGGAAAAGAACAAAGGCAGTTTGCTATCATTAATCATCATGTCTCTGATTGTTGCCTCATGACCTCGCTCCTTGACACCGAAACGGCAAATGGCCGGAAAGACAGGGGGAAACCGAAATGAAAATCGCCAGAGCATGAATGATATCACGGCCAAAGAGGAGGCGGCCGGCGCAGAGAGTCGCCGCCACTGCTAGAGGGCCGCCAGTTGTCGGACACGCCAGACCCCCTGCGGCCAAAGTCGTCCTGGGCCGGGGGAGGAGGCAGCGGCAGGAAGAGTCCGCTGCCGTCTCCGACCATGATGCTGCGTCGAACCTCGCCCCGGTTCCAGCCCTCTCCGGCGACGTCTGCCGCCAGGCCGTAGGTGCTGACGGGACGTCGCAGCGCCGGACCAACCGTGGTCAATGCATCAACTTTGCTAAAGTTCCATTTGCCGTACTCGTCCGTCTTGGTGTAGATCTCGAGGGTGGTGAGCGGCGGGGGAGCGGGAGGTTTGACATGTGCCGCAAAAGGGTTGTTGGAGCTGAAGCGATGGGCGGCCGGCGCACGAGGCACGCCCAGCTGTCGAGGCGACACAACCTGAGACGGCGGCGAACCGGGCGAACCGGGCGAGGTCCCATACGGCGCGGCGAATGGATTGCCAAACGTGCTGGAAGTGGGCGTGCTCGGGTTGCCTGGAATAGGCATGCGAGCGCTGCGGGTGGAAGCCTGCGATGTGTTCCGCATGTGCCCTCCCGCGAAGCCGGCGTTGGGAGGAGGCAGCCCCTGCAGCTGCTCGGGGAAGGTATCATCGTGGACGAAGAGCTTGCGCAGCCTAGGCATAGACCCTGCGAGCACGGATGAGGCGAGGTAGGTATACCAGCTGGCCTTCATGCTTGCGTACACCTCCTTGTCCGATTCAGTGGAAATCTCCCAGCGCAGCGTCTCGAGATTGTTGGATGCGAGCAGCGGAATGCCCGCGTGCTGGGGAAAGCCTTCAATGACCTTGGCCTTCATGCCAAGCGACTTAAGATATGGCGCCATGGTCAAGACCTCTGAAAGCCTCTGCGGGTGGACGCCGGTATTGGTCAGCGTGAGGACCTTGAGCTGGCGCTGGGTTTCGGGCCAAGCGAGATACTCGATGAGGCCGGCAGCCGTCACTCGAGGGGTCCCCTCCAGGATGAACTCCTCCAACGAGGGCATAATAGGCCCCGTGGCGGCCGCCAGCACCTCGTCGGAAATGCTCTCCGTATCCGTCATCTTCAGAGCCCGGAGGTTCGACAAACAGTTCAACACCGCTCTCATAGTCATGGTGTCGACGTTGATGCCGTTGAGCTCGATCACCTCGAGTTGGGGCCACACCTGACCCGTAGCCAGCGCTGCCAGGCTCTTCTCCGAGCCTGCGTTGTACGTCATCTTGCGGATATTGGGGCATCTGGCTTGGACTTCAAATCGGAGCGTCGAACTACTCGACTCGTCTGAGAACATGCCCTCCGGCAGATCAACATACTTGAGGCTGGGGAGGACGGCAATGGTCTGGGCCAACTCCACCTGGCAGTACTCGCGCACCTGGTAGGGCGTCTTCAGGAACTGGACCCTCTTACCGATGCGGGTCGGGTCCTCACGGACAGTGCGGCGGAACAGCCTGAGCCTTGCCTGCGCCGGGTCCTCTGGAATGGCGTTGCGGTCAAATCTCGTCTGCTTGCGCCTCTCGGCCAGCCAGGCCTCGAGCTTGCAGTAGTGGACCTGGTCGATCCGAACGCTGTGATACCTGAAAAGGGGGGAAAAACCGACATGTTAGGAAACGCGCATGAACGGGTCATGGTAAGGAGCAGCTCCAGGAAAGGAACTCACAATAGCTTGATGGCATTTTCGTGCCAGGTCCGGTTCACCATCGAACAGTGGGCCAGGTCGCGCAGGTCACACAGCATGCAGCCTTCTCCTTTTCCGCTCGCCTCGCACGCATCGTACGTCTCATCAAGGGCATGAGGGCAGACAAAGAAGAAGATGCGCTGGAGAACATTTTCTGGGAGAACGGCGACGAGCTGGCTCGACCTGACGCTTGGGGGGAACCAAGGCTGCGCACTGATACTAACAGGGCGCCGCAGTGCCTCGGGAGGGCTGACCACTTCCGACTTCTTCTTGTCCTTCCGTCTGAAGGGGAACCTCATTGTGGCGATGATGCTGAGTTGGATGCTGCAAGAAACAGCTGGACTAGATCAAACCAAACCAAATCAGCCCAGAGGGCAAAAAAGTTGTTGCGGCGATGATGAAGAAGGATTCGTCTGTAACGCGTAGCGATGGATTGGAAAGGAGGTTAAGGAGGGAAAAGGAGCGTGATGCGTCCAGAGAAACCAGAAACCAGAAAATCACAACCAGAAACGGAAAAGATGAGAGAGAGGAAGATTAAGAAGAGACAAAACAAAGAAACGAAAAGTATTATGAGCAAAAATAGCTGCTGCTGCTGCTGCTGCCGAGAAATGCTCAGGAAAGCGTGACGAGAAGCGATGCTCTAGACCAAAGCTGCTGCTGGGTTCAAGCTTGTTTCGCGCATCCCTTGCAAGCTCGCCGGTGCCCCGCGAAACTATCGGCGAGGCTGAAATTCGGGGGGTCCCCCTCCACAGCCCAACGAGAGACGTCGAGTGGCTGCGGCGGTGCAGAAGCGGGAACAGAACGAAGAGAGGATTGCGATGTTTCTGCTGAGGCGGGCGAGCCAAGTTGCAAAAACGAGGAAATCTGATATGTCAAAAAAAGGAGAGAGGGTATGTCGTGTTTCGTTGTTTCTGCCTGCTGCCAGTTATGGGGAGATTGACTGTTGGGACTGGACGCGAGCAGAAGAGTCGAAAGGTTTGGAGGATGGAAGGTAAAAAGGTGAGAAGTAATGGAGACGGAGGGAGGGAGAGGAGGAAGAGAGGATGGAAGGACCCTGGTGGAGGATTCACGGCAGATGGCGATTGGCGTCGCTGCAGCTGCTCTGCACGCCACAGCGGCTCCTTGATGCTAAAAGATGCCCGGGCTCGTCCACGCGGTACCTGAGAGCCTGAAGCCTCCGCTGGAAGCCACCCGCCAGGTCCCCCCAGGCAGCGGCCCTTGCGCTCGCGTGCTCCCTGTAGCGGCTAATGAGAGGGAGCTTCAGGCACTTGCCGAGCAACCTGGGAACTGTCAAGCGGGCTGTGTAGGGGAGGGGAGGGTCCCACGAGTTGGGGGCTGTTTTGGAGGCGTGGCGCCCAAGGCCAGTGCTTTTCTTCCCTGTTGCCCGGGCTGACATTTGAACAATCCATTCACGATGTCATCTCGAGCTCTGGCCAAGAACGCATCGCCAAGGAACGAGGAACATGGACATGGACACGCAGACCCGGCAGACGACAAGCATTGGCGCTCTTCCGCTGGCTGGCATTCAGGCTCTGCTGGCGTTGGGTGGTCTTACTCATGATTAACCCCAAAGGATTCCAAAGGCGGCCACTTCAGCATTTTTTTATGCGGGGAAGAGACATTGGATTGGAATATCAATTGGCTCTCAGGGTCCAGTTCTGATTTGCGGCCTTCACGCTCCTTGCTAATTTCGCCCTTCTTTTGACGCGGCAGCGAACCGGGCTGGTTTGATTTGATGGGCAGTGATGAGCGAGGCCTGCAATCTTTTCATGTTGCCTCTTCCACAGGGCTCTCCTCTGGCACACGCGCTCAGGCGCCAATGGATTTCATCCTCCTTTGCTTTGCTTGCTTTGCTTTGCTTTGCATTGGACAATCGCACGAGGCCTCCCTCCACCCTGCTTGCATTTGCATGTCAACAAAAGCTCAAGTTCATCTCTACGGAGGATTCTTCACTGCCATTTTATGCTTATTAGACATCACTTATACTGGGTAGGTAAGAAATGCCGGCTTGGTTCCTTTCAGCTGCCCATCAAAAGGATACGGAGGCCCAACGTCAGCCTTGTCCTGCATCTTCACATGCCTCGTTTATACGGCAGACACCCACCCGACGTGGCCAAACTACATCACAGCCATCACATACCACGTCTTGACACGGGCCTTGACGATGCGCAGATCCAACACTATGACAACTCATTTTCAACTCGTACGCCGACCCCCTATCAAATCTCCGTGCACCCGCCACGCAGCCCATCTACCGAACTTTGACTCCTGGGCCAGGAGCATGCCAGGCGAATCGAGAGAAATACAAATAAATATACTAGTACAGCAAGAAGGCAGAATATGATTAATAAAAGGGAAGACAAAACCAAGACCAGGTTGGCATGACTTTCCTGGCCCGTGACGCTGCCGTACAAGTGTACGATTGCAGCTCCGCATACTGGGCATTTTCTCGTAACAATAACTGCCGTCTCTACCTTGCGCCTCCCATATCATTTCCCTCCGTTCCCCCATATTAGCCCATATAGAACGTCAAACGTCGTCACCTCTCCTTTGTCGTCATGATAGGAATAGACATGCCATCTCGCCCATCGAGCGAGTCTAAGTGGTCCATTTGCCGGTAACAAATGTTCTCATGTCCAAAATGAGATTAAAAATTGTAATTGCCCTTGCAACTGCAAGTGCTGCAAGTCCGTAGTATATAGGTCAAAAGAAGAATACTCGTCGTCAGCAGACATCGGAGCTTTTGGGCCATCGAGCCCCTCGGGGAAAAAGGTCGATCCGAGCTCTCGATGGCAACCAAGCGGGAAGCTTAAGCCTTGCGAGATCGGGTGGTGGCACCGTTGGTCTTGGCTCCAGTGGTGCTGGCACTGGACTTGCCGACGTGGGAAGCCATGTGGACGGGGTCGGGCAGAGGAGCCTGGCTCATGCGGCGCAGGGACTTGCGAGTGGTAGCCTTGCCGTCCTTCTTGTAGGTGGCGAAGTAGAAGGAGATGAAGAGGACCAGGTACGAGCTGAGGATGCCAATGCCAGCAAAGGCAGCAAACTCCTCACCAGCGCACTTGCCAGCATTGGGCATGTAGGGGAAGTAGGTCGAGGTGAAGTAGGTGTACGAGGCGAAGTAGACGAAGCCTGTTTTGCCAAACGAGTCAGTCAATGTCCAACGGCAGAAAAACAGCAGGATTGCAGTATGAGTACTTACCAAGGTCAATGATGAACTGGATGATCTGAAGACGAGTAACCCACTCCTTCCACCAGATTCGGACGCCACGAGCGCTCTGGAAGTAGTACCAGTACATGACGACGTGAACCGTCAGGTTAAGGACGATAGGGACCCAAGAGACGGAGGTCAGGCCAATCAGCTGGGTGTAGCAGAGCAGAGCGGTGGCACCGTGGTGGTAGCAGTGGAGGAAGGTCAACGGCTTCTTCTTGAGGAACAGGAAGACGGTGTCGAGCAGCTCAAGGTACTTGGTGAGGTAGTTGAGCTAATTGGGTTCACATCATCGTTAGCTTTCTGATCCTGGCCATACCGCCACGTATCAATTGTCGCGGGAATTTTCACTCACATAGTAGAGAACGACCAGGGGCTGAGTCCAGCCGCCATCGTGGTTGCAGATGGCGAAGAAGATGCCCTTGCGGACAACGGTAGGGAGCAGCTGCTCAATGAAGAGAGCCAGGAGAAAGGCGCTGATGGCGGTCAAGTACAGGTTGTGGATGAGGAAGAGAGACTTGAGCTTGAAGGGCTCGCGGTTGCGCATCAACTCTCGACCGCCAAAGATGATGATGTAGTAGACGACGATGAAGATGGACGTCGACTTGAGCGTGGACATGGGCGTCTCGAAGGGCACGAACTTGAAGTCATTGGCCGAGTAGCCAACGACGGCCGTCCACAGCTTGTCAAAGATGGGCCATAGATGGATGCCAAAGGGGCGATCGAGCGTCGGGAGCGGCAACTGCTCGTAGAACGTGGCGGGAGCCGAGGCCATGGCGGGCAGAGTTGCACAGGCAGATTCCGGAACAGGTCTCAGATGAAGCGATCAAGCGGCTGGCGAGCCTGGGGGGGACAAGAGAAGAAGAGGAAGGACTGAAAAGGACCGCCTCTCTCGAGTGGACACGCGACGCGATCAAGCGGAACGACTTGAGGCCAAGACTCAATTGCAATTTCCAGAGCAATCGAGGCAAAGGATTTATTGCACAGCGAAGGAGCGACGAGAAAAAGAGGGGTAGAAGTTCGACCTCAACGCCGGGAAGAAGAAACAATGGCAGACTCGCGCACAACGGAGGGGGGAAAGGGAATGGAGGAGGAGAAAAGAGGACGAGTGTCTGGAGGAGGGCGGAAGAAATACTTTTAGCACAGGCGACGCCGCGGCCTTCAATTGAAGCGGCACGGGCATACGTGTACAAGTACCTGATGCGGCGGAGATTCGCGACCGGCCCCGACTGGCCAACAGGTGGCCTCGACGCTGCGCCGAGGTACCGCTACTTGGGCTGCGAAGCAACTGCCAGCCGAGCGCAAAAGCGGCTCGTCCCCTTTTTCCAGAGTGGAAATTTGGCGTCTGCAGGCGGTGACGCCAAGTTGTTGAACGGCGCATGTGATTGGGCCTCTGTGCTACTTGACAAGGCTCGACAGGCGGCCAATCCGAGGTCTCGCAAAGGTGTGTTTTAGTCTCTGCTGCAAGTTCAAGCCACGGTAGTAACTGCACTGGACACGCACGTGACTCGGTCCCGGCGGCCATCTTGATGGAAACACAGATCTGGAGCTGTATGCGACCCCAACCGCAATTTCGGGGCCGCGCGGACGCCGTGCTTGGACGACGTGTTTGATGAGGTAAGTGCCTAGTCCACTACTACTAAGGTAGCAAGCAATTTGACCATGCCGTCACCTCGTGATATGTACGTCTGAGACACAGACGCGGGACAGGGCGGCAGCTGAAAAAGGCCAGCATTGGGACCTTGTTGGGCCCGTGCTCGCTGTCTAGGGATTTAGCAACCCACCGTCTAGGATTGCAGTATTCTCTCTGCAAGGTCCCGGCGTATGTATGCCATATGAGGTCCGGTTCACGACCTCAACACGAGGATTGCAAACATGAAATCTTGATCCAACTTTTCATCCAATGGCAATTAAGAGCAGCAAACGCAGAGCGCATCGGCCTCCAGATACGTCGACGGGATCCCGATAGGATTGGACGCCGCTTCCTGCCGCGGCCAGGATCCCCGACTCCCGGAACCGAGGATTGTGATCGCTACATCCCTTCCGATCGCGTCAATCCTGGATAGAGGCAAGGCAAGTCATGGTTTGGCCGCCAGCCACGCCAAGTCATAAAATCCGAGCATCATGTAGAGACTCTTCTGCAAATATCATCTTGTGAAGAGTTACCTGGGCAAGTTATCATGGCATCAAGCGCATGCATTGCGGCTATTAAGCCAATTGGCAATCCGGCAAACCGACCGCCGCTCAGCTGCAACGGAGGTTCGGTATCAGCAGCTCGAGTCGCTTCGACAAATAGAAACTGGCGTAATTGCAAAAGCTCAGCCATTCCATTCGACCTGACTCCGTACGCGCTAGCCCTCGCACACTGTACCTTTCAGCGCACATCTTGCCCAGCAGCAGCCCCGCCAGATTGTTCAATTCGCACTGGGCTGTCCCGCTTTGGCCGGGTAAATCAGGCAATGCCGCACGCTTAGTCATCATGCCGCCCTCGGATGATTTCTCCATTATGCTTTGCTTGTGCCAAAATCACCTCTTTTGCAGCCATCGGACCCGGAAGCTCTCCCTCAACACCAAGAACCGCAACCAACCGTCTCTCCTCTCCTCTCTCCCCTCTCTCCAAAGGCTCTTGCTTCCTTCTCCAACAACAATGCAGTCCGCCGCTCTGCTCCGCGCCGCCGCCCGCGGCTCCTCGATGCTCCGCGCCTCCGCCGTCCGATCCGCGCCCTTCGCTGCCCGCTCGGCCGTTGCCGTCGCTCGCCCTTTCAGCGTCTCTGCTTCCCGACGGGCTGAGCACGCCGAGGAGACCTTTGAGGAGTTCACTGCCAGGTGAGGCTCGACCACTTTTCTTCAGATACGCAATGCACGGCAAGAGAAAGGAATTGAGCGGAACCGCGCTGCCGAGGAGGGAATTTCAACATGCAAGACAGGCGAGATGGAGAGAAAAATTAAGCGTCACAAGCGGGCGGAAAACAAGGGACATTCAACAAGAAAGCGCTGGCATTCCGAAATCTCAAACAGACAGCTCGGCCCTCGTGCATTGCCGTTCCTGGATTTTTACGTGTCTCACGGGAACTGACACTCGGAGCAGATTCGAGAAGGAGTTTGACGCCGTCCAGGACGTTTTCGAGCTCCAGGTACGTCCACACCAAACACCACCCATCGTATGATTTCCGACATACCTAAGCTCACATTTCCCTAGCGCAATCTCAACAACGCCTTCGCCTACGATCTCGTCCCCTCGCCCTCCGTCGTCGCCGCCGCCCTCAAGGCCGCCCGGAGAGTCAACGACTTTGCTACTGCTGTCCGCATTTTCGAAGGTACGCCCTGAAATCGAGTCATTAGCTCGTCTCCACCTGGCTTGATGATGATGATGCGCTATGCCAAATCAAAACAATGCATGCAGCACTTTCGCATCGTTTTGCCTTAAGTCACAACTCATACCGTCGAGCCATCCATACTGACGGACACACTCTCGCAAAACAGGCATCAAGGCCAAGGTCGAGAACAAGAACCAGTACCAGCAGTACCTCGACGAGCTGAAGCCCCTGCGAGAAGAGCTCGGCGTCCCCTTGAAGGAGGACCTCTACCCCGAGGAGAAATAAAACCCATCACCTTCTATTCTTTTACAGACCAAGGAGATGGTTCAATCGAAGCAGAAAGGGAAGACTTGTACAATGTTGATGTCTTGCTGGGAAGGGAAAAGATAGCGGGAGGTCGAGAGATGTGAAAGGCGGGTTAATTGGGAAAAAGGACACAGAAGAAGAAAGAAGAAGAGCGGGAGGTATAGTTTCCTACAAAACCAAATGTCTGATAAGTGTGATTGAAAGCATATAGTGTATACTGCTCCCTACCGTTTGCTGTGGTTGCTCTTGTCGCAAAGCTACAAAGCTTGCTCCAACGAACAATCTCAATTTATAAAAAGGAAAAAGAAAAAGACTTTATAAATCTGTTGACTGCATTATCTCGTGCCTGGGTAAGTAGTAGTACCATCATCACATACGCAGAAGTGTTCAATCACATTTGGTATCCCGATAAACGTCTCAAAGCAGTGAATAGCACATGCTATTTGATTCCGTGTGTGGTGCCCCTTGTTTGAAGTGCCCTGAGCCACCCTCCTTTATGCCGTTTAGATCCCTAACCACGCGTCCATCTGAATCCTTGCATGGAGGCAAATCACCTCATGCCAATTGCCTTTGCAGTAATAAGAAAGAAAAGGAAAGAAGAAAAAGAAAAGAAGAGCGGGAGATATCTAGGGAACAAGAAAAATACAATAACGCAAGACGAAGGAAAGAAAATGGGGGACAGCTCGGCACCCGCCCAACCTATACCAGATATCAAAGAAATCGATTCATGACTCACACAACCTCGAACCCTCCATATCCCCATCCCTCTCTCCTGTTCAAGAGCGGATGAATGTCACGAAAGGACATTGTGCCTTATATTCACCTTTATCCCCTCAAATGATCCCATCGACCATTTCCTGGCTGCTGTCCATAGAACTGCATTCCCTCGCTCGCTCCCGCAGCAGGACTGGCCCCCCTGCTAGACGGGCCTCCGTACCCCCGGGCAACGGTTCGAGGGCTCATCATGCCCATGCGTGGACTCCGTGGTACGCTAGACTGCCGGGTCTCTCGCCGTCCGTTCTTAAGCTGACGAAGCTCTTCACGAGCACGCTCGAGCTCCATATCCCTGCTTTGGATCTGAGCCCTGAGCTCTGCAATCTGCTGGAGGTAGATGTGCGCAGTATTGCGTTCCTGGATCTCGTGGATCCGGACCGAATTCTCCGCAGCTTTCTTCCTGAGGTCCTCATTTTGTCTTCTGAGTTGGTTGTTTTCTGACTGTAGTTCAGATGCCCTCGAAGCAGCGTCCTGGTAAGTCGACCGAATATAGTCTGCCTCTTTGTGGGCATTCTCCAGCCGCTTCTCGAGCATGGTAATCTTAGCCTGCGCCTCCTGCAAAAGCTTCTCCGATCTTGCCAGAGGCGTATCCTGCGGATCAGAGGCATTGGGGTCTTGCGTCAGCCGTGCCACAGTGGCTTCTAGCTCCGTGATCTTCTTCCTCGCTTTTTCGGCTTCTCTCTCTGCCTGAGCCGCCGCAGATTGCATGGCAGCTTCAATCTTACGCTTCTCGCTTTCGAACCGAGAGCGGTCTTGGAGGGCAACCCGCTCTGTCTCATAGATTCTGTGGGTTGAACTCTCGTACTCCTTGACCCGCTTCTCCAGGCTTGTGATGACTGCTTTATATTCTGCATCACGATTGGAGGCTTCCAGGCGGTGCTCGTAATCCGAGAACTATAAAAAATTAGCCGGACATCTATGCACAGGTTCGTGATCACTTTGACTGCCATACCTTTTCAGCCAACACCTGCAACGCAGTATGCGGGACGTTGATCAACACTTGTGGGCGAGAGGTGTCTGCCCTCGGCGTGGCATATCGCAACAGCGCCTTGACTTCGTCGGAGACCGGAGGCAAACCTGTCCCAATCGATGATACTACCTCGTTCGCGGAAAGCACCCGTGCTCGCTTGTTCTCAAAGTCACCCGATTCGTTCTATAAGTTCGATATACGATTAGCAAACTCAATGCGTAATTTCCGTTGGCATACCCGCCTAGAAGGCACCTACATGTTTGCGCTTGCGCCCACTTTCCAGGTCGCGTCGGGCGGTGGTCGGCAATTGTGACCGCGATTGAGAGTGAACGTAGACGTCGAGTATATTCTCTGGGAGGGGGATCGGTTCCCATAGAAGCGGCTCTTCATCACTTGAGAGGTACTCAATGATTTGGGCGGCGATCTCGTGTGGCTCAGGGTGGTTGGGATCTGGCCTTTCGACAAGATCTCGAGCGCGCACAATCGCGGATACCAATACGCTCTTTCGCTCCAGTACGGTCAAATCCTCTGGTATATGAAGGTCAATATGCTCAATGGAATGGGTCGTAACCAGCTGCAATACCAGTGGGTGCCTGCTGCTACTGGAGTGAGCTGATAGTCCCTGTGCAACGGAAGAGTGTCTGAAGGAATGGTCGTATCCGATCACAACGTCGAATTTGCGGGGGTCAACAAATTCCGTCGGCAGTGCGAGGACTATCCTGGAGTCTGAACCGCTAGGATCGACGTGGTCAGTAGCCTTGCAGCTAAACGGCATCTTGAGAGCCCATGCCAAATGGCCAAGGAGACGGAGAAGATCTGGTGAGCGAGCGACGATCAAGATGCTGAGGTGATCCTCAACGCCTCTCAACAGTTCACGTAGAAAATTGAACTTTGGGTTCGCGTCGCAGCAATACCTGGCCTGATCTTCGGGAGACAGCTTCTCCAGGTCGCTGCCCACCGCGTCGCCCGGATAGTCACAGAGGTTCAGGAGACTGTTGAATAGCTCGTCAACGCGCGCTACCAGAGACTGATCCGGCTCCGAGTAGTCCTCGTCGCTGAATGACCTGTTGAACTCCTTGATGGAGTTCTTGTATGCCACAATGATGCTGTCGTACTTCTCGCGCAAGCTTGCTTGATAGGGAAGAGTCACGATATGCTCCTTGACCGCTGATGGTGGTTCTGCGAAAGACGCCGATGATTCGCTGGGGCTGTGTTCCGCTTGAACGGGCTCCGAGGGAGCAGTGTCCGTGAAGGACTCGTGCATGAGAGTTTCTTCTGGGTTGATGAATGACGCAAGAGGGATATCTCTGTATGCTGGTTCCGGCTGGCGACTAATGTCGGCAAGGGAGACTGTAGATTGTTCTGCATGTATATACTCGGGCGCAGTTGTAGGGGGTGGTTCCAGGCCCGCTCCGACGAAAGCTGAACCGAAAATATCGGCCAAGTCAGCGGCTACTGGTTGCTGAGAAGTTGGGACTTGCGGTTCGGCTGCTGTCTCTAATGTGGCGACCCCCTCGATTTCAGGTACCACAACACCCGCAGTCGCTGTTCCTGGTCCCGCGGTTTCGTGATGATCTTGGCCCTGGCTGCTGGGCAACTCGACGGCATGGTGCATATCGGTTGAATGCATGGGCAGCTCAGTGTGGGCATGAGACGCGCTTCTCTCCTCTGCTGGCGCAACGTGCTCGACGTTTTCGTTGACCGACACATGGTCGTGCTGCATCTGCTGGGACATTGGCTGACCGGAAGCATGCGCGGAAGCATCTTTGTCGTCGTCATCGTCGTCGAAACGGAATATATGCGAAAGCTCTGCTTCCACCGCAGCTGTATGCCTTTCGGCAGCTTGTTCTGGGGTCTCGTTCTCCATTCTTCGACGTCTGTAAGAACTGAGTGGGGTCGATTGCTTTGCTGGCGGCGTTGCAGTTGCTCTTTGATGACCCGCGAGCCCTGCCGGCGTTATGAACTGTGATGGAACAGCGACAGCCTCCAGTTGATGGCGAATTTGTTCAGACTCTGACGGAGATGAGCTTTCCGCAAGATGTTGCGATGGTGGCTCAAAGTCGCGGGCGACGATTTGCGCAGCCTGAGAAGCTCCTGGGTCTGACGCAGATGAAGAAAGGGAAGCAAGGGTGGAAACAACCTCCGCAATAGGATGGGCAGGTGATTCGAGGATTCGACTCGGCACAGAACTCTGCGGAGGCTCCAGGAGAAGCGAAAAGGGCGGCTGAGTAAGAAACCTAGGGCTCGCGTCCGATTGTGTAGGTACAGCCTCTGCCAAGCTTGACGACGCCAGAAGCTGTGTCGCACGGGAGGCAGGCGTGTTGTGTGACTCTGACACGGACAGAACAGGGCTGTGGGTGTCTGTGGCCTCTCTCAGCTGGTCGGGCTGGCGTGAAGGAATGTCAGAGCTGCCAGTTTCGTGAGACTCCTGAATGGGGGCTTCGGATGCGTTGCGAGACTTTGACGGTGAAGATGCCTGTCGGTCTTGCGTTGCCTTGGAGTGTTGTGTTGTTGTCGTCGTCGTCGGATCCTCGAGAGAATCCGGGATGACGCGCGAGCTGGAATCTGGTAAGCTACCTTGAGGCTGGAGATCGGTCAACGCGCGAGATGAAGGCACCAGTTCAACCTGAGCTTGAGTCCAGGATTGATCCGACGTCTCCTGCGAGTCGGGCACAGTCGCTTGACCCACAGTTTCTTGACTCTCAATCCCTTGGCTCGCTGGGGCTTGGCTGCTCTGTGCAATTGAGAGAAGGCTGTCCTGACTCTCACGTTCGGCTACCTGCTGTGTAGAATTGCCGCTCGATTGCGACTGCGAACCAAAGATACTCTGGTAATCGGCTCGATCAATGTTAGCAGCTTCGGGGATCGCCACCACCATAGACCGAGCTCTATCTGGCGAGCCGTGTTTCGAGAGAACGTCGTCAGATAGCTCAGATGTTACTCCGTCATGCAGATCCGAGACGACGACGTCAGGCAGGTCCGAAACGACCGCTTCAGGTAGCTCCGAGACTTCGGACGACGAAGGGATCGAAGGTGAGGACACAAGAGACACGGGAGGCTCAAGAGACCCGCCGGTATCGCTTCTGAGGACTTTACGTGGGCGAGCAAGAGAGCCAGTTGAAGATGCCGAACTCAACGAGGTCGAACGAGGACGCTTCTTCTGGTTGGTGCGTCGTTGATGAGCGGGACGCAGCGGCTGGCTGTCGTCACTGTCTGAAGCTGATGAGAGCTCCTTCTGGTCCTGCGACTGCTCTGGTTGCTGCTGATGCTGTTCTGGTTGCTGCTGATGCTGCTCCGGTTGCTGCTGATGCTGCTCCGGTTGCTGCTGATGCTGATGCTGCTCCGGTTGCTGCTGGTGCTGCTTTTGTTGCTGTTGTTGTTGTTGCTGCTGCTTTTGTTGCTGTTGCTGTTGCTGCTTCTGCTTTTGCAGCACCTTCTTGGGGCCTATCTCCGGGCCCGGCGCTGGTCCCGGTTCAGCTTGATGTTCAGCCTGTTGCTCAAGCTGCTGCTGCGCCTGCTGCTGGTCTTTTTGGAGACGCCTCTCAGCCTTTATGTTCTCCCATTCCTTTTTGGCCGCAGGTGTTACCTCAGAAACCTTTTCATGAAAAAGTTAGTCAAAACGTCCGACAAACGCGCATCAAAAGCATATAAGTGGCGTGCATCATCATCATCATCATGTCAAAACTCACCCACTCAGGAGGGAACTTCTTTCCGCTGACAGGGTCGTCCTGCCACTGGACGAGGTATTTCACGGACTTCCTGACCGTCTTCTCAGCAAGAATACCCGTGATCTCCCAGTATTCTGCTGCTTCCTCCTCGGGGGGCTTGGACTTCTTTGAAGTGGCTCTACGTGGCTTTGACGGCATTGGCCTGAATGAGACGAATCAGCGGATTTACCGGGGGTGATGTGAGTTGTTGTGCCTGCGAAAGCTGGAAGAGAGGCGGAACAGCTCCGAGGCACTGAAGCTGCTGCTGCAAGCCAGGGGCGGCCCCGAGCCAAGGAGCGTTCTGCCGGGGGAACTCTGCGGCTGGGACGCCGTGCAGAGAAAGGATGTAAGTCGAAAGTGACTTGGGAGAGGCGAGGCTGAGATGCGCCAGCGGCCCACCAGCGACGATTTCAGAAGGTCGGACAAGGGCGATGCGACAGAAGGGCGAGTCCCTTTTGGCTGGGCTGGCTAATCACGTGGAGGCGCCAACCTCTGGATTCCAGCGAGGCGAAAGGCGCTGGTTGGCTGGCGGGGCGAGTTTTTGCAGGGCGAAGCTCCGACCGCTTTGACAAGGGGGGAAGCTTTGGGGTGGGTGTCAGACAAGACACGAGAGACTGTGCGGGCTGTTGGTGATGCGGCTGCAAGGCTGGCGGACCTTCTCGAGCGCGAGCGTGTCGTACCTTCTCGGACCGTGAAGGTATCGGGTTCGGTGTATCGTATCGGTGCTGATGTAAGGTAATGGAGTGAAACAGAAGGTTTGGTACGGATGATGCAGAATCTGTGTACTGTAGATGGAAAGATAAGGAGAGGGAGACGACGGAGAAGACGATGGCCGATCAACGGATATCAGGAGAATGCAGAGGCGCTGCACAAGTAACAACTTGAAGCTGAAGGCAATGTTCGGGTGGTCAAATGCGTAAAGAGTCAAAGTGCTGAAGAGTTGGAAGAAGGAAGAATCTCGCTTTGGCCTCAACGCTCGACTTAATCTCCTCTGCTGGCCCCTCCGCTATCCCTCAACGTGCTTCGTACCCTGACTTGACCTTGGCCTGACTTTTGCTTGACCTTGTAGTACCGACGCAAACACTCTCCCATTGCTATTGTTGGTGCATTGTTGGGTCAAACAAACATGAAAGAAACGTTCATTTCCTGCTCACCTTTGCCCGGCCTGCGCGATGGATCCCTGTAGGCAGGCGGGCGCCGCGGATTCACCTGCACGGCCAGTGATGCAACTGCTATACCTCGCAGCAGCTGGAACTGGCCGGCCATGTGCTTGTCACTGGCTGGCAGTGATGAAGAGGATCAGGTAAGTACCTACCTTAGGCGACAAAGAAGCTCACCTTGCGCTCAGCTGGTGACTGGGCGGCGTCAATAGCATCAATGGGATCAATGGGATGCAGAGCGAGCGACAATGGGGACGTGAGAGAAGAAGTGACAAGCAAAAGAAGACAAGCAACTCGAGCCACGTTTAAACGGCTTGGCTGATGTAAAGAGAAGCTCTCTCTCTACCTATCACAGCCGCAGATCACGAGTGCTACTCGAGCTCCTATATTCCTCCATCCCCAAAATACTACACCATTGGCAGTTGCTTGCACTTGATACTTCTAAATATGTGCTCTCTTGTGATACAACCTATAGTCACGCTGACAAACAACCTAAAGAGACGAGCGAGGCGCATCACCACATGTATGCCTCTCAATGGCTCGGCGGCTTGCAGTGCAGCATCCTGCACAAACGGGGAAAATCTCCGAGGCTCGCCTCCCAGATTGCATGTAGATTCAACCGCCCAAAGAATGCAACCAAACGCGCCGGGCTGTCAATCAATCAGACGTTCTTCTCTAGCCCCGGCCGCGGGAACTGCAGTGGCGTCTGGGATGCATATCCATCTCCATCTCCATATCCGATCTCCCCCCCAGCTTTGGCTGCATGAGAAGCTGCACGCCCTTCAATTGCCGTCCAACCGCCTTCTGCCGCGCTGTTTGACCTCGGGTCGTCATGCCGCATGTTTGTAGCACTACCTAAGCCCTCCCACTGCAGCCGCTGCGTCGCCAGGTATGCTGTACCTCTCTCTGGCCTTGCACACACACCCCAGCTCCGACCCTACAGCAGACTTTCAGCGGGCAACCCTCCACTCCTTGCAAACGCGCTAGGAACAGGCCAGGACCCTTCCGAGGAGCCTCAACCTCACCCAATCCAGTTCAATACTTTCAATATCCTCACCTCTCACATCAAATCTCATCTCCACATGCAGTTGAGCCGCCTTCTTGATAGCCATCTGTCTATTTGTTCATCTGCCTTTCATGCCCCTTTGCCACCTGTACAAGCTAAATGAAGTACTAGAACATAGCACATGACAACGCGCTCGTCCGTGGCGCGGATACGCACCAAGATGCCCCCCAGCTTCCCCGTACAGCCGGTAATGCGGTTCGTAGGCGCCAGCCAGCCCGTCAAGAGACCCAAGGTGAGGCGGAACTAGAGGCGGCCTGCCGATGCTCTACATATAGTTGAATGCATTACAAGATACCCAGTATTCGATCTAACGCTCTATCTGGAACAGGAAATCGCCTGCTTTTCATATGACGAGAACCATGAGTTCCGCCCCGACGCTTCCTCCTTGAAATACTATTATCCTCCGGAACTTGGCGTCGACCTGTCTCGAGGGTTCAGCACCTTTATAAAACACGATGATTCTCAAGATGAGCATCTCGACAGCTTGCTAAAGGCCATCATGTTGCACGAGCAGGAGACGGGCACGAGGATAGATGCAAAGGTTGTCACCTGGAGAGGCATGATGACCAAGGTACGACCCCTGAGACGCAGACGCACGAGGTAGCAGCAGTCGTTGACTTCGAATATGACATAGATCTTGGCTGCGCCGTTTGAGAAATATGATGGGTAGAATCTCTCCCCTTGTCCCTCTTCTCTCGTCAACCAATCTGACGCTTATAGCTTTGAAATGAACGCCACATTATACCAGGTATGTCTTTCACTGTTAATTACATGTACTTGAGTCTCTCATATTGCTAACACAACCAACCTCGATAGGGTACCGTGTAAGTCATCCCAGCCATCATAGCCCAGCCAAGCAGATCCTAAATGCCATCAAACAACAGCTTCATCGAAGAAAACCACGCACACAAGATGCTCTCCAAACAAAAGGAGCCTCGCGGCAACCCTGGGAGGGGACCACCCCCCGAGGTCATGCAGTTCTGGGGTCAATACATACCCAACTCATCACCCGCTGCCTTTCTGCCGCTGACCATTACGAAGGCTACAAGTTCGAGACGCTCTCCACGCTCCCCGCTCCATGGGCGGAGACCTCGAGAGACTTCATCGAGAGCAGAGAAACCCAAGTGGTCAACAACAAAGAGCAATACTGCTCCATCGTACGCACAGGCATCGGCAAGACCGTCCTCTGCCTCGGAGGCGAAGTCGACGCGAGTAAGTTTCCTTTCTTTCTTTTTCCCCCATTCCTGTCTTATACCAAGCCATCCCCCGCAAGCACATTGACTGATCCCTTACCCATCAAACCCGGCACTTAGTCTGGGACAGCAAGCCCCAAGAAAAAGGCGCCCCCATAAACTGGGTCGAGCTCAAGACGAGCGCCGAGATCCGCCACGCCGGCGACGTCGAGGCCTTCCACCGCAAGCTCATGAAGTACTGGATCCAGTCCTTCCTCCTCGGCGTCCCCAAGATCATCGTCGGCTTCCGCAGCCGCGACGGCGTCCTCGTCGACGTCAAGGAGATTGAGACGCAGTCAATCCCGCAGACGGTCAACGCGCGGCCAAATGCGCCCTGGAACGCGGACATCTGTGTCAACTTTGCCGCTGCTTTCTTGGAGTGTCAGTTTTGTCCTCTTCCCACCGTCCTTTGCCCTTCGGTATAGATGCCATGTACTTACTGAATGTTGCTTAGGGCTCACGCAAACCATCAATGACGAAGGAGTCTGGAGAATATCCCGGCGTTCGGCTCACTCACCCGTCATCGAAGTCTACAAAGTAGAAGAGACGGGACACGGTGAGATCCTGACTGACGAGTTCAAGAATTGGAGAATCAAGCTGGATCTCGGAACAAGCGAGTCTTGAATACTGTAGGGCGTTGGGTTGAAGGATATGGTATCCAAAATTTAGGACACATAGAATAATACCTACGGAAAGATGATTTTGGGAGATGTGCACCAATACGATTTTCAAGTCGGGTCTTCGTATTCAATATCCTTCATTTCTGTGTTGGCTTACAAGATTGCATACATACATCCGTACCCGCGGGTAGCATAATAGATTAAACCATCCTACCAAACGCCCTGTTTCCTAGACCCTGAAAGCGAGGAAAACAACAGACAACATGACAAAGCAAGAGTAGGGGAAAGAATCAGTAAAAGAGGAAAAGAAGAGAAGAAGAAAGACAAGAGTCCAAAGACAAAAGGCACCCAATGTTGACAGAAAGGGGCTCATTCCAATTCCTTCGCCGGCCTCCAAGTTCAGGCCAAGTGAACACAGATCCTAAACGCCTCGTTCCCTCCCAGTTGTCGCTTTCCGTCTGCAAACTTTGAACTGGGTATGCAAAGTCGTGTGAATATCGCATGAGAAATTGCAAAAGTCCGTTTCTCCACTCAGGGTGAGAAACCCAAATCACTTCATTCCATCAATGCTAATCGAAGTCGCAGAGTTCGATAGACGCCTGAGTGGAAGCAGCCATACAGGCATGCCTCGGTTTGTGATACTATATGGCCGGCCACCGAATCCGCAAACCATCCGCCCACCGATTGTAGAGCACGTCAGACAGTTGCTTGCAGTGCTCCATGCCCGGCTGGGCTTCCCGTCCAGGATACTTCTCCTCGATGGCTGGCTTGTCTTGCCCTCGGAGCGACTCCCTGGACAGCGGCGATTCAAGCTGGCGCCGGCGTTGGCTCTTGTAGCGAGGGTTTGCGGAACCAGGCACCATCTTGGCGGGGCTCGCCGACGGCGTTGAGTTCTTAATAAGCACCGTTCCTTGGGGAGTGCCATCATCGGGGACCTTTTGGTCACGATGGCGTAGTAGGGCCGCGTCCAATTTGTCGTCCTGGCTCACAGCGAGGACGAGGTTGTGCATGAGGTAGTAGGTTCCCTCGGGATCAACTGCGTCCAAGGCAGCAAAGGCTTCAGATACCTTGGCCAGCGCTTCTTGCTTTCGCTTCGTAAACGTCTGCGTGTGTAAGCTGGCAAGGGTAGGTTCCAGTGCCTTAGACCAGAGCCTTCGCCCCAAGACACCCTCCTTGTTATGGGGCTCACAAGGTGTAGCGGCCGGAGACGGCCTGGTTGCATTCTCGTCGACAAAGACATCGTCATCGGGAGTTGCGCTTCGGCTCCCGCGCAGGCCAGACGGGCTATCCGCCGGAGCCCCCCGGTATAGACGCATAGTCGATCCTGAGGAATTGCCAAAGGACGTATCCGGCTGAAGGGGCCTTTTCGGGGCAATGTTAGGGCCTCGAGGTGAGCCATTAGCGTACGGCGAGGGAACCTGTATGATGGAAGGGTTGCGCCGGACGGTCGCTTTGCGGACGGTGCTTGTAGCAGGGGATGCGGGACTAGAAGATCTATCGTTGATGTCCATTTTGCGGACTGCTTCTTCTGCAGTGGACAGCACGGAAGATGTTTTGCGATGCTTGACTGTCGGTCTCTTTGGCGGAGCGGCCGATTTGACGGTTTCGAACACCCAGGCCTCGACGTCGTTGTTCTTTGCTGAGATGGGTTGCACTGTTTCCTGGTAGTACATGGCATGCTTTTGACGATTTCGGTTCGCATCCCACATCTGCCTATGCATGATGAGCTCCTGGAGAGCCTCCACTTTGCCCGCCGAACGGATGAACCTGTGTCGCAGCAGCTCTTTGGCCGTGGGCCGACGGGCGCACTCTTTCGTAAGGCACTGAGCAACAAAGTCTCTGAAGTCCTTGCTGAAGTGACCCTCTAGCCTCGGTGGTGGGTTTTTGGGGATCTGGAAGAGCACCTTCATGGGATGTATGTGGCACAGAGGAGGCTCGCCATTGGCCATCTCCATGGCGGTGATGCCCAAGGACCAGATGTCCGCTTTGAAGCTGTACCCATCCTGCTGGATGACTTCGGGGGCCATCCAGAACGGCGTGCCGACAAATGTGTTGCGCTGAGACTTGATGTTGGTGAGCTGAGCGGCGACACCAAAGTCGGCCAGCTTCACCTTGCCAGCATCTGACAGCAAGACATTGGCCGCCTTGATATCGCGATGGATCTTGCCTTCGCTGTGCAGATATTGGATCCCATAGAGAAGCTCACGGCAGATGATGGCGATGTGAGCCTCGGAAAAGGTTCCCGGTTTCAGCTACGGAGCACGGCTGGTTAGCAACGGGGTCATGATGGGAGAAAACGTCATGAGCAGCAGCAGTGGCCTACCAGATCAAGACAGGACCCGCCGCCCAGATACTCCATGATAATCCACAGCTTGTGGCCTCGCAGGAAGGAGCCTTTGTACTGGGTCACATATTGGCTGGCACAGGTGCTGAGAACAGCAATCTCGGCTTGAATGTCCTGAATGTCATCGTCGCTGGACTCAAGATCGATCTGCGAGGCGCGATAAGGTTAAATCAAGGTCTCTCATTCTGTCACATCAGCAAACTGCCGAACCAGACGGATCTTACATGTTTGATCGCCACAGTCTCTCCAGTGACCTTGTCGATTCCCTTGTAGACGACACCGAAACTGCCACCTGTGGTCCGGATTAGCGGTTTGATGTAAACAAAAGCGTCTCGTCAACACAGCTGGACTCACGGCCTAGCTCCTCCAGCACCTGGTAGTTATCGGCAAGGCTGTCGCCGTCTGCCATCTCGGCGTGGATCAAGCGATATTGCTAGGTATGTATCCCTCCGTAGCCTTCCAGCGCCGGCACAGGCGGACAGGGCAGGGCCCAAGGTAGATTGAAACAAGGCAACTGGGCGCAAGGGTCGTGGAGCTGGGAATCTCGAACTTGGTCGAAATTGGCTTCCCGTCGGGACAGACGCAGCAACGAGCGGTGGAACTTCAGGGTCAAGGTTGTTTCGGCTCCGTCGACGTCTGCGCCCAAACAGGCCAAGAGCGATTCCGTTGAGAAGCGTCGACTGCAGCCGCAGCTGTCTGTAATATTTGACGCAGTCAGAGCCCTTGGTAGGGAGTGTCGCATACAAACAGCATAGAGCCGGACTCTCTCAATGCAAAGCGTCGAGGCCAAGGTTGAAGGACTGAGAACGAACGGACGGCCGTCTGGGGCAGTGGAGCTGCAGGCAGCTACTAAGTACCGGAGTACCCAGGGGTAAGGAACAAGCTTCAAGGCTCCCGTCAGCTTTTGTTTACCTACCTTGGAGCTCGAGTGATTGGTCCCGCTTTGGGATGGACAGGTACAAGTGTACCGTAAGTACCTCGTGATGGTGGCTGGCGGGCTGCTCCCGTTGGCCTGAGAGCCGCTAATCGTCATTTCATTGGCATTGGGAGCTTTGGTAGGGCTTGAGCACTGCCGAATTGCTGAGGTGCTAAGGGACGGGAGTCACCCGACATCTGATGGGCTTGAGGTACCTAAAGTACCTACCTCCTCAGGTACCGCTATCCGTTCTCGTCTGCTGGATTGACGACCAGAATGCGACAAAGACGCAGCAGCATATGCAACGCGCAGCTGAGCTGCTGGATGACGGGATCAACAAACATGCAGCTCGTTGCCCACGCCAATGCACGAAAGCACCTCATGCAGTTTCCAGCTCTTGCTGCATGGCAACCCAGCAGTGCATACGGATATCGGGGGGGCTGGTGGCAGCAGCTGACCTGAAATACCTTACGGTCGAGGTACTCTGCGTGAAGTACCTTACTTTACATGACAGAACCGTGTACCTGCGTGTCGCGGTAGACGCGGTACCTCCAGGAGAGCACTCCGAGGAGCTATTACCGGTAGGTACTAGCACCGACAGCTTCAGCTGCCATCGTCATCGTTACATGTTCATGATGGAAGCGCTTCTACATGTGCCTCATGTGCCTTGCGTTCCCGTTCAGGCTGGCCTCGGCTACAGCAGGCACCGGCGCTGTTAAGGCCGTCGTACTAAGATCTCCCTGGGAATAGGCGGCATCTGATTTGATCGTCGGCGACACAAAAGGGCATGCGCCATAAAGGGAGGTGGGCGGCGCTGTCGCCATGAGAACCCGCCCTCTTCCCCAGCCACCTCAAAAATGCCAGACACACGACACACCCGCCCGTCTTACAGCTTACATGTCGCAGCCTTTGCAGCCGAGTTCCTCACAGGCGCTCCGTCTGCTAGCGCCCTCGCACAGCGCCTTCGCAGGGCGCTAACAGAGGGGCCGCTCCCTTCCGCCAGCCACTCAGCCACTCAACGTCCGTCGCCCACGGCAACGCCCACCTTCCAGGCCTTTGCCCCTCTGTAGCTGTACTGTAGTCGCCGGGTCTGCAAGGCGTCGCCGGCCAGCTCCTCTGCGCTCCAGGTTCGGCCAGTCCCGTCGCTGCGTTCCAAGATTTTCTAGAGCTCCAGCTCCAGCTCCAGGACGGGGGGGAAATATGCTGAAGAGCGGACCTTGAAGCTGCGTCCATGCCTTGCCGCAATCTCGCTTGATGCAGCCCAATCCAAGATACCTGTATCCGGACTTTGTCAGGATGAGGTACTACGTCAAATTGCGATGCTACCGACACTTGGCTTCATGTTCCAAGTTCCCAGTTCTTGTGCAACTGGCAAGGAAGTACCTCCAGGTCTCAATTCGGAGGGGCATCCCATAAGACTCATACGGCGCCTGCAGGCAGCTGCTATACTACCTGTACTTTGTCCTTGTATTCGGACAGACAGATGGACGGGCGTCGACTCACTTGCAGGCATAATAAACCGTCAGCAAAGAAAGGCTCAGCTACCTAAGGTACAGAAAGCCCAGCACAGCACCGACACGCTGGAACAGACACAGACCAGCCTGCTGCTGCTGCTCCTGGTGATGCCCTGATTGGCGGGCTGTCGTGCACGACGCTGAAGCTGTACCCAGGTACTTCCACTTGTACCTTGGACTGGATAAGGTACTTGTGCCTGGCCCGGAGCTTGTACCAGCTGCCCAGCGCTTGCCCCGTGCAGTCATTACTCGGTACCTCGTCCCAGGTACCGCTGCAGCCCCGGCACTGGCAGAGACAAAGAACTGCAGCAGCTCCAGCATTCCGTCCAACCCCCCCGTTTGCCATCAACAGGAGCCCAGGGTGTCTGTCGGAGGTATCGTCCAATGCCTTTTGCTGCTGCCGTTGGATCGCAGCTCTTGGACATGCGCCGTCTCTGACCTCTGGATCCCATCTTCGCTCTCTTCCGATCGACCACCAGCTGCGCCAGTCGAGCTGCGCGTTTGTCGGGCCGGCTCAGAAGCATCTCGACTCAGATCGTTTCGGTGAGGGTGAGGGCCCGGACGCGTCGATTCCAGCAGCTGCCCACACCTGTCCTGTCGACCCAATACTTGCTCTGCCAGACAAGGGATAAACAACAACGGGCATAGTTTTTTTTTTCTCTTCCCTTTTTTGCCCTTTTTTTCTGCCAGGCCTTCTCTCTCCCCTTCCTCCTCCTCTTCCGCTCGTTCTGCTCTCCTACGTCTTCCGAGCTGGTCAATTCGGCGACAGAGGCGCGGCGCAACCGTCGACACCATGGCGCTATCACCGCCGCCCCTGCCCTCGCGGTTTCCGTGCTGGTGCCGGGCCATCTATTCTTGGGGAGGCGAGGTATGTATTGTGACGTCGCGTGCTGACTTGTTCTCCATTGCTGACGTTTTTGCTTGCAGTCAAAGCACGATCTGGGATTCATCGAGGGCGACCTGATAGAGTGTTTGAACGCTGGGGACGGCTCGTGGTGGGTGGGCAGGCTATTTCGAGATCGGAGGACCGTTGGCTCTTTTCCGTCCAACTTCGTCGAGGTACTACCAGAAGACTTTCGGCCAACAAAAACACCGAGTCCCATACCGCCGGCAGCATCTCCGTCCAAGTCGGTGCCGCAAAAGTCGAGGACGTTCCGGAAACCCTTCGAGGCCTATGCCAAGGCGCCGCATTATACGACAGCAAAGCAGCCAGAAACATTTCGTGAGACGCCAACATCGCGTGCAAGAGAGAGGCCGTCTCGGGTGGGAACGACGATATCGCGATCAAGGGGAAACTCGACGCCGATCCCGAGCTCTGCGCTCGTCCTGGCGCGAAGTGCTCACGAAGACATTGCTCGCGCTCCTACTCCTTCTCACTCCCCAGCGAATGCCTATGTATCGAGAGCTCCGTCACCAGCGCCGTCCGCCGGCCGGCCGCCAAGCCGTCTGGAGGATATGGTAAGAGGCGCTTCCCCACCGCCTCCGGCACCACCTCCTCACAGGCACGTTGCGCGGACGGAGTCTGATGAGGCGCCGCAAGGCTACCACGCATTGTCGAGACACAGCTCAACTGTGTCGTACAATCAGCAGAGCCTGTCAAGACAAGGCTCTACCCTCTCGTACAACCCGGCCGACATAGCAAGAACAGGATCTACCGTTTCTTACAACCCGGCAGATTTAACAAGAACAGGTTCTACCGTATCGTACAATCCTGCCGATATCACGAGAACGGGCTCCACCATTTCCTACAACCCGGCGGACTTGCGCTCTACCGTCTCTTACAACGGGCCGGACGTCTCGAGGTCGTACGAACCATACAGCCCGCCTCGCCACCCCTCCAACGGCTCATACACCGATCTTCCCAATCTAGCAAGGCAGACATCATACAATTCCTACGACGATGCTAGCTACGGGCCCCGACGGGACGGATATCACACACCCAAGGGCACAGGTTCCCATCGACCGTCAATGGAGGGGAGCCACATGACGCCGTCGCCGTTGCGCGAGGCCATGGACGGCGTGATGCAGCAGCTTGATCGCTTGGAAGGCTTAGGGGGCAGGGAGGCGCAATCACCCGAGGGGTCCTTCGATCCCTGGTCGCCCGAGTCTTTCGACCTGGTGTCGCCGCAGCAGAGGCAAAAGCAGCGGGAGCGCATGCGGCCTCTGACATCAATGGGCATAGCCTTGGACGAGGGATACGAGACCTGGAGCGGAACTTCTTCGCAGACTACCTCGCACCGGGACGCACATCGCGAAAAGGGATACGACCTGCCCCAGCTCAGCAACTACGTGGAAAGGATGGAGAAGCAGATCCAGAGAATGCACCAGCACAGCCAGAGCATGCCTGCGGTGGTGGACGTAGATGACGACAAGCCTCCGCCGCCGCCGCCCAAGGGCCAGCACTACCTGCGCCCAAAGTCGTCCGCGGGTTCGACACTTGGAGAGCTGGTTTCCTTGGACAAGAGGGCGCGAGGGCGCATCGAGCGCACCAACACCACGAAAACGACTCAGACGAACGCTTCCACCGGCAACCAGAGCAACAGCAGCTCCTCGACGCAGAACAGCAACAGGACCCTCTGGAGCGGCGTTTCT
The DNA here is from genome assembly GCA_023628735.1 of Trichoderma sp. PF4103. Taxonomy (NCBI): domain Eukaryota; kingdom Fungi; phylum Ascomycota; class Sordariomycetes; order Hypocreales; family Hypocreaceae; genus Trichoderma; species Trichoderma sp. PF4103. Next base: position 752,069 of record JAMAKC010000003.1, read on the forward strand.
GCCAGTGGGTTTAGTGCAACGAGCGCTGGGAGCTTGGCCCGGTCGGGCCAGCGTACTCAGAGCTCGCTGAGCGCACGCAACGACGAGGGAGACCGGCCAGACTCGCCATTTACGGGCATTACTTACCACAGCAGCCATGCCAGCAACTATGCCGGAGGTGGAAGCGGAAGTGGGAGCTCTCGGCCCATATCGCATGTTGGTCTTCTCGAGGATGGAGCCCCTGGTCTTGGCGGACTTGTAGCACCCAAATCGCCGAAGAGAAACATATTCAAGAAGATCCTGGACTCGGCAAAGACGGGCGTCGCCAGCAACCGCGGTAGCATCGCGGCCGGTCATGTGCCCACCGTGAGATCCTCGCCGTTTTCGCGCCTGCAGCAGCCGCACAGTGTCTCTCCCGGAACAAGCATGCTGTCGCTGAGCGGCGCCCGCTCCAGGCGCGATGCCGCCAGGGAAATGGGCCAAAGCTCCGGCGTCGACTGGGTCCAGGTCCGGCGAGATGTCAACCGCTCCAATTCTATCAGCAAGATCGAGCGAACCGAGCGCAGAGACCGCTGCCAGATGCAGGACCATCCTACCCTCAACCCAGTTGATGAGCTCTATGATGGCATCGAGGGCGACGAAGGGGCGGACGGCATGCCGGTTCAGAAACCGGAGAATTACCACATGATCAACCTCGCCCAGGTGGACAAGAACACCCGTTTCATCAAGGAGCCGCCTCCGGGCACGACGGTGACGACGCTTGCGCAGACATACATCTGCAGACCCTACCGGAGCGATCTGCAGCGCCTCCGCGCGATCTTCACATGGGTTGCGGAGAGGATCTGCTGGGAGGAGGACTTCGAAGGCGATGCCGACACCCAACGAACTATTCAGGCAAAGAGGGGCTGCGCAGAGGAATACGCCTACCTTGTCATGGAAATGTGCGCCGCCGTCGGGATTCACTGCGAGGTCGTCAGGGGCTACCTGAAGGCACCGGGCGATATAGCAGACCTGCACGTGATGCCCAGGTCGAACCACTGGTGGAATGCAGTCATTGTTGACGACGAATGGCGCATGATCGACACCTGCCTGGCAAGCCCGTCGAATCCCAAGCGAGCGCTATACTCCAGCATAACCGGATCGTCGGCGGACTTTTGGTGGTTCCTCACCCGACCGACCGAGATCTGCTGGACCCACGTGCCGGAGCATCACGACCAGCAACATATCGTGCCTCCTGTGGACTATGATACGCTGCTCAACCTGCCCTGCACCTGCCCGGCGTTTTTCAAGAACGGCCTTGAGCTGGTCGACTATAACACTAGTGTGACCAGGATAGAAGATCTTGAGATGGTTCACATCAAGCTCAATGTCCCGAGCGATGTCGAGCTCGTGGCCGAGGTGGAAGCGCGCGCCTTGTCCAGAGATCACGACGGCGATCTGTTTGAGAGCGGCGACATTGTCAAGAAGAGGGCGCTGGCCCAGGCCGAGTGGTTCAGCGGTGTCAAACGATACACCATCAAGGCGCTGCTCCCTGGCGACGAAGGCCAGGGCATGTTGAAAGTCTACGCTGGAAAGAGGGGCTTGATGCAGAGCATCAAGGACATACCCCATCCTCTGGCCTTTACCCTGCCGATCATCCACGTCGGTGAAAATCCACCTTACCAATTTGTGACGCGACATCCGACTCCTCATGCGCAGCGGCATGATATCTACGTCGTTCAGCCTCAGTGTCAGCAGCTGGCCCTGAACAACACCTTTGTATTCGCCATCAGGCAACACCCCAGTTCACTTTCAGGCGGAGCGCAGTCGGCCCTCACGCCAGCATCGAATCCTGGGTCGGCAAGCCCGGTTCCCTTCGCTCGACCATCGTCGGCCATGAGCGTCAACGCTTCTAGTGCGAGCGGCTCGAACCCCAGCTCAGCCAGCGGCACGGTCGCCGGAAAGAAGCCCGCCAAGCTGGCCATCCAGACCCCAGGAGGCAAGATCCTCCGTCTTATGAGGAAGGAGGACCGCAAGGGCATCAGCGTTGGATCGAGGTCCGCAGACGAAGAGGTTAGCGACGGCGGCACTTGGGAGACCATCATCAAGTGCTCCGAGAAGGGCGTCTGGAGAGGTCTGGTGCTGGCTGACCGCACCGCTCGCTGGTGCGTGTTTGCTGAGTGGAACTGCGTTGGTTAAGCGGCCACACACACACGCACGCACAATTTTCTTTTTCATTTTCTCGCCCGCCTTCTCTTTTGGGCCCTTTCGCATTGTACCCAACACACGGCAAAAGTGTGGTGATTTCTAGGTGGTATATGGTGCATATGCATGTCACGGCGTTTAGCTACGATTTGTCCCGCTTTCTTTTTTTCCTACTGCCTTGTTTTTCCTCTCTTCTCGATTTTGTCTCCAGAACCCGGAAACGGGTCCGCTGTCACGCGTTGAAAGAACTCACGCCGTTACGCTGCTATGTATGTCATGTAACCTACCTACGAAGCTTTGGACGGCCTGCGGCGACAGAAGCCGCTGATCAGGCTACTACTCTACCTTATCTACCTACCTACCTTGTCTTTAGCCATACCTTGTGTCGAATTATGTTTTAATAATGTACGCCAATCTTTCAAGCTTGCAAGAGTGATACCATGTTTACAAAATTACCGAGTGTGGGTGAGATGACGGACTGAACCGTCTGTATGCTGTAGGGAGGGGTGTTGATTCAGTGTCGATATCCGGAGTATGGCATGAGATAGGTATTCTCGGAGAGATTGGGTCACCACTCATTTTCATTCGGCATCAGAGATATCATCTCACTGCCAACTTCAATCTCACTCGGCCTTCTGATTTATCCAACGCCTCTCTGGCATTGTTCTCTCCTCTCTTTTCCTCTTTCTCTGCAATATTTCCATCAAAGTCCAGGGTAAGCCACCATCCACCGTCAGCATCGAAGAAACACGGGACGTCGCACTCGGGTGTCTGTCCAGGTACATCCGGATCTGCGCGCAGTTCCCTCTGCGTAAGAGGTACCTACCTAGACCTACTACTACTCTGGTAGGTAGGCATACCCAAAAGCCGATCAAAAATGCGAATCAACAATTAACCAAACCATGTGATAGCACGGCGCCTTTTCTCTCCTTCCTAACTGCTCTGTCATAGATATTTAATCATACTTTTGGAGTCGCGCGCGCGCGCCTCTTTCACCGGCCCGGCTGATTTTCGCACAGTGACTCCCGCCAGCCTTTCAACGATTCGACGCCGCGAAAGTTAAGCGACGGACGACCTTTTGACATCCGGAAGAGGGAAAGGCTTTCTTTTCCCTCTTTTTTTTTTTGTGATTCTCTTTCCTGCTTGACGTTCTACTTACCTCTGGACGCGATCTCGAGAAAACGATTCGCGGCTACTCTGGCCCGTCAGAAAAGTAGACGAAGCCTCGCCCTGCGATTTCGGCACAGACGACAGAAGCAGCGCTCCTTCGACCCTCGTACACGCGCCTCGAGTACACCCATCGTGAACCGGCCACAGCAGCCCTCCGAGCCGACGAGACCCAGAACAAGTCATTGCAAGAGAAGAAGAGGCTGAAGAAAGCAAAAAAAAAAAAAAAAAGAGAGGGAGGGAGAGAAGGAAAGAAAGAACGAAGAGGACCCAAACACACACCCGCGCGCGCGCCAACCCTCTTCTTCCTTCTTCTTCTTTCCCACCGGCCCATGAAGTCGACGACGACGAGGAGGGAAGCATGAGACTTTGCTGCGCAAGGCTTCATTCTCGCACCAGCAACACCGGCGGCCGATGCTGACGGTGCGATGTCGTTCCGGGGGACGCTGCCTTCGGGACAGGCCTTTCCTGGCCAGGGAGACCATCACCACCACCAGCAGCAGCAGCAGCAGCAGCAGCAGCAGCATCACCATCATAACCAACTACACCAGCAACAGCAGATGTACGGGCATCCGGCGGGAGGGTACCACTTCCAGCAGCAACAGCAGCAGCAGCAGCAGCAGATACCACAGCAGCAGCAGGCGGCGGCGCTTCACCATGGTCAGCAGTCCATGTATGCCGGCGCCGTGGCTCACGAGCAGCAGCACCAGCAGCAGTACTACCACCACCAGAGCCCGCAGCCTCAGCACCAGCAGCACGGCATGTTCATGACCTCGCAGCAGTTCCAGCAGCCGTACGCCATGGGCTTCAACGGGTTTGCCGAGTACGACTCGTCCGGCCAGTATCTGCCGCCGAGCAGCGTCTGGCAGCAACAGCAGCAGCAACAGCAGCAGCAGCAGCACCAGCTTCAACAGCATCACCAGCAGGCCATGACGAACATGGCGGCGCAGCCGCATCTGATGCAGCACCAGGCCCTCACGCACCAGCCGTTACCGCAGCAGCAGCCGCCGTCTCTGCAACAAGTCCACCAAGCCCAGCGCCAGCAGCAGCAGCAGCGACACCAGCCGTCTCCGATATACCACACTCACACGCCGTCGCCTGCGCCGTCGCTGCCACCGCAACCGTCGCCGATGAGAAGTCACGTATCGGTGCCTCCACGGCCGCAACATACACCTCAACCGCCGCAGCACATACCATCCGCGCAGCACCTGTCACCCGCACCTCAGCCGTCGCCCGCGCCTCAGCCGTCACCCGCGCCTCAGCTGTCACCCGCGCCGCAGTTGTCACCCGCACCTCAGCTGGCGCCGCAAGGACAGCAGCCTCAGCAGCAACGGCAAGGAGAGCAGCAGCATCAACAGTATACGCCACCTCAGCAGCCACAGCCATCGCAGCGACCGCAGCCTCCCATACCGCAAACCGTCCAGAACGCCGAGCAACCGCAGAAAGATCTGCTTCCTGAACTACCCCAGCCGCCTCAACCGTCCCAACCACCTCAACCACTGCAACCGCAATATGTACACCCTTCAGAGCTTCAGCAGGAGCAGGTGCACTACGTAAACCTGCAAGATATCCAGAAGCAGCCGTCTATTACCTCTCTACCTATACCAACGATGACGACCTCGACGACAACCCCCCTTGCGATTCAAGAAAAGCGGAAAGAGCCTGTCGCCGTGAAGCCGATATATCCCAGCGCGGCCTCGATTAAGCAGGAGAAGCAAGAAGACGAATCGATTGCGACTCGAGTGTTTCAACAGATCCCCGACGCTCGCATCAAGCCTAGCCCGCATTCTTCAGTAACCAACTCGCCCTCGCTGTCCATGAGGTCGCCCAGCATCACCAAGAAGTCGCCTGCAATTACGCCCAAACCTCGGCCCATGAACCCGACGCCCTACATGATCGCAGTGGCGGAGGAGTGCATCGAAAAGGCGCGCAATGCCTCGCACGATGTGGCCATGACCCTTTCTCCGAACCAAGTGGAAGAATACCAAGGGCTGATTGCGACAGCGCTGTCATGTCTGGAGGCTGCGTTGCAGAGCAACAACCAACTTGCGCCGCGGGAAGAAGCGCGCGTGAGGTTGAGGTACGCTGCTCTCCTGCAGGAAGAGACGGAAAACCTGATGGAGGCGGAGACGGCTCTGGCAAAAGGCATCACGCTTTGCGATAAGGTGAGTCGTGGGCTGTATCGAGATGTTATATTGTACTGGGGACAGGCTTGCTGATTTCAGGGGAACCCAACTAGCACCGTATGCTTGATCTCAAGTATTGCATGCAGTATCTCATGCTCAAGGTGCTATACCAGAGAAACCACAAAGCGGCGTTGAAAGCTATAGATGGCCACATCTCTAATTGCGAAGTGTAGGCAGATTCTTCCCTCTTCAACATCATCCAAGGCTGACAGGCATACACAGGTTCAAGCATGTTCCATGGTACTATGCGTTTCGCTTGTTAAAGGCCTCCTTTTACCTAGACATTGGCAGCATATCTGACGCTGGCGCCCTCGACAATATACGAGCCATCCAGAACGTCGCCAACACGCGGGGCGACATCGCGCTGTCCGTCCTCGCCTCGCTGATAGAGGGCTTCACCCTCCTCAAGACGGCCAAGGACGGGAACATGGAGAAGATCCAGGCCTGCATCGCGCAGGTGGCCAAGTACCAGTTCGACCCGTCGGTGCAGATCACGCAGCTCACCATGATGACGATGCTGCTCGAAGTTGCTGCAAGCCTGCACCACCAGAGCCCCGATCATACGGCGCAAAAGCTGCGACAGCTACAGCTGTGCCTGGACGACTGCGAGGGGTGGCACAATGTCAAGTCGGACTTCGTGGTACCCATAAAGAAGGAGCCTTCGGCGGCCAGGACCGTGAGCGACGACACGCAGGCCATACTGCGAGCTGGTGAGGGCGAGACAGATTATCTGGTCATGACTTTCATGACAAAGATGGAGTTACGGTCGCTTGTGTACGTGTTTCGCTCTGGCGCTGCCTGTCCTTGGTCATATCAGAAGATGCTAACAGGGCGCAGGTTTACTATTAGCGGTCTGGTCAACTTCCACAAGCCTTCCTCACAGGGTCGTAGGTCAACTGAGTTCTGGAAGGAAGGCTTGAAGATTCTCGAAACATGTGAGTTACAGCGCGAATGTGTCAGTCAACGCCTGATTCGGCATGTCCACTAACGCTCCGACTCAGGGGACGCTTCAACGGCCGGTATACCATACGGGGCTCCCGTTCCCCTGAACGTGGCCATCAAGCAGCGGGCCTGGCGGACCGAGGCGCAGGCTTACTTGACTGTCCTTCTGGGGTTCGTAGCTGCCAGTCACTGCCAATGGTCAACTGTCAAGCAGTTGCTTCAGAATCTCGAGACTTTAGTCTCGCCCTCGACGCAGCCGACCGTCAGGTTGCTTTCCACCTACCTAAAGGGCGTCTACCATCAGGGCATCGGCAGCCTGCAAGCCGCCCTCGACATCTTCCTCGATGACCGCTTCAAGGTCCAACAACAGGGCAGCACAGGAATCAAGGCCGGGCAGCAAGAGGTTGCGCTGCTAGCGGGCCTGAACCGGCTCTGGATCATGCAGCACCCGTCCTGTCGGAACGACCAGGAGACGCAGGACCTCAGCGAGCAGCTGCAGCCGCACTGCTCCAACCACAGCAACATTGACCTGCGGACGGCCTACCACAACGTCATGGCGGCCCTCGTGACGGATCCGCCCCAGCAGCTCAACCAGCAGAAGCAGCACATCCACGCCGCCATGGCAGGCTCCAAGGTCACTAGCAACGTGCTGGGAGCCGCCGTGACGCTGTGCATCATGCGCAGCCGCTTCTTCGAAAACGTCATTGGCGAGCAGGCGCTCAAGAGCGCGCGGGCGGCGGCCAAGCAGGCGGAGAGGAGCGGCAACGTGCTGTGGCAGAGCGTGGCGGACGGCATGCTGGCGCAGTCGTACGAGGTGCAGGGGCAGAGGGAGGAGGCCAAGCAGGAGTGGGATAAGGCGACCGAGGAGGCGAGGGACGCGTTTGCCCGGAGCCTGTGAACGAAGAGAATGTTGGTTGCTTTCCGCCGAATTGAGATGCTACGAGTGGATGATGGAACAGATGAGTGTTTAGGAGTTTCGGAGACGAATTATTTTTGTATGCCATCCATGTGCAGAAGGTTATGGACTGCACAGGAGTTGAGTCGGGGTTGATTTGATTTTCACCTTGTTTATCGGTGTCTTGGTTGTTGCTATACATGTTTGACTAAACTAGAACAATTGGTTTCTTGACCAGAAAGGATCATCCGGATGGGCTTTTATACAGCATGGGATCCTGGCATATATGGACGAAAACGAGAAAGAAAGGAAAACAAATCCATCTGTACGATAATTTGACCTTTAGAAAAGATGGCCAATACTACAAGTTGGGGGCAAGAAGGACAAGGGGGGGTTTCTGGGGGATTTCCAGACGCTGCTGGTAGATGGGAGGTGAAGAAGAAGAGTCCTCGATGGGCGCTGTATGTTGTCTCTTATAATGTCCCCTTTTCCTTTTGAAGTCTCGGGATATTAGAAGTCTTGAAGTAAGAAAAACAATGGATTGTCGTCTAAATGGTTCCTTTTCATGGCCCTGTGCTCCTTACCTGATCCGAATTACACCGTCTTCCTGTTTCAAACCAGGTATCATATACATCAAGTTATGGATCAATGAAAATCTCATGTAGGTGGTTCCCCTATCATCGACGGCCAAACCCAGGCGGAGGCTGGAAGCCCGGAGGTGGCATAAACGGAGGTGGCACCGGGGGCGTCCCCGAAGGACCAGGAGGAGGAGGCACGGGGAACCCAGGAGGGGGCACGGCTGGGAAGCCCTGCGGCGGCGGAGCGCTACCCGGGGGACCAGACGGAGGGCGGAAGGGAGACGGATGGAAATCCGCAGGGTTCGTGTATCCGCCCTGGATCTGGGGAGGCCGCGCGGGTAGGCCCGAGGGCGCCGGCGGGAGAGGAGCCGGGCCCCGTCCGAAGCCGTTGGGGACGTGGCCGGGGCCGGCGTTGTAGGGAGATGGTCCGCGGGGCGGAGGGGGAGCGAAGCCGCTCGGGATGGCTGCATGCGTGGGCGTGCCCATCAGCGGCGGCGGCACACCGGCGGGCATGCCAGCCAAGGGGTTCGGGTCGAAGCCGGCGGGAGCAGACGGAGGGAGTGCGGCTGGAGCGGCAGCAGCAGCGGGAGGAGGAGCGGCGGCGGCGGCAGCGGCGGGAGGGCCGTTCATGAGGAAAGCCTGAGGCAGTGGCTGGGCCTCGGGCAGGAGATTTCTTGACTTTGCCTGGGCGGCGAGGGCTCGCTCGGCAGGGTCGCCGTGCCTCTCTCCCTTGCCGTCCTTCTTGAAGGCGTACTGGACCGACACCTCCTTGCTGAGGATGTACTGGCCGTGGAGGTTGGCGATGGCGGCGTCGCTGCTCTCAAAGTCGCCGTAGCTGACGAAGCCGAAGCCCTTGCTGGCGCCGCTGTCCTCGCGCGCGACCTTGGGGATGCTCAGCAGGGGGCCGAAGCGCGAGAAGGTGTCGTAGAGGATCTTTTCGTCGACCATGGGGTCGAGGTTGCCGATGAAGAGCTCGGCGCCGACCTCGGCGGCCTTTTGCTTGTCGGCGCTGGCCTTGTTGACGCGCAGGGACTTGCCGTAGAGCTTGATGCCGTTCATGACGTTGGCAGCGTACTCGGCGTCGGCGGGGGTGCGGAACTCGACGAAGCCGAAGCCCTGGTGCGTCTGGGTGACGCGATCGCGAGGCATGTGGATGTTGTGGATGGGGCCCATCTGGAGCATGATTTCGTACACCATGGCCGGGGTCGCGCGCTCGTCAATGTTGCCGATGTAGACGGTGGCCTCTTTGTCTTGTTCCCTGCGAGGGGGAGAAAGAGGGGGTTAGTTTGGGTCAAGGAATCATCGCGATGGAGGTGGTGTGAGGTTGAGAGCAAGCTGGGGAAGAAGACCTACCAATGCCTGTTGACTGCCATCGTGACGATTTGCGGGCCGCAGCCTCACAAGGACGGAATGATCGATGAGCGCCTTATGCTAGAGAGTGAAATTGGTGCACCGTATGGCGTTGATGGCGATGAATCAGGTGAGAGAGTCGGAAAGATGAGGTCGCTTCGATATCGGCGTCGCGTTTGATGCAGCTTTGGATGAAGCTCGGAAATCTCAACCACCGAAATGTTTCGCAGCAGCACCACGTACCTTGTACAGTCTTATCAACTTCAAGTTGGCTTATCAGAATAGCCGAAGTTGAGCCGTCACTGACTAGCTCTCAGCTTTACCGCAAGCGGACTAGTGGTGAATGACCGCATCGCCTTTGTGGTGGCGCTAGTGGCGGTACGTACCGTCATTATGCAAGTCTCAAAATTTCTTAGTCGGCGGGACGCTGGCAAGAGCTTCCAGGACGCATCCATCATCAATCTGCGCAACTTTGCATCTCCAACCCGGCTGTATTTTCTGCTGTCCGCACCCGTCGCCTTCCGACATACAAAGTCAAGATGTTTGCCCTGTCAGAAGAATCCAAGGTACGACATCCGAAGACCGTCAAGCAGGAAGGAAGAATACCCGAGAGGAGGGGGAAAAGAGAGAGAGCTGGAGGAGGATGAATGACGATGATGGTCAAGATGGTCATGATGATGGAGCAGCTGGTCTGACTTTGAACTCTCACAGGAGCGCATTGCCAAGCTCATTGACATTTCTCGAGTCGCCATTCACTAGTATGCAACACTCCCCAGTATTTCCATCTTCTGTGACGTTTAGCAGCTGACCATTGCGATAGTGGCTATCTTCCTCTGATCCTCTACCTCGGTATGCGATCTTGAAGCGCACGCACGGTCATCTACCGAGTCTGATTCTAATTCCTCCTCGTCTCGATATAGGCTACACTCGCAGCGACCCTCGTCCCTCCGTCATCCGGTACGCCGTCCCTTTCCCATCATATATACTCGCAAGATGCCTTGTCGCTAACATGACTAGCCTTCTTTCTCCCCTCTCATAAGCGAATGACGAATGATGGCCCTACGTTGTTGTACGATATACGATTATAGTTCGGCGCGCAATCAGATGGACAGGAGACTGCAGAATAAGAGGTTGAACGGTCAAAGAGAAGCTCAATGTCCGTGATTCGTGGCGTTTGGGTAGTCTTCACTCTGCCTTAAAGAAGACAGGCGGGGTGGGATAGAGCGATATCCTACATAATACGATGGCGACCTTAAAAGGCCGAAGGGACCCGAGGGAGGGACACGAAGCCGCACCGAAATGCTGCCATGTAACACTAGGAATGTACCATCTGCATCTGCTGCTCTGTAATCGGACCAAAGTAACCACTCTGCGAATGCCTTTGTCAAACGCTTCAACATGCTTGAATGTGATCATCATCATCAGCATCGCTCTTTATCATTACTCTCTCCATGCCTGGATGCTGCCGTGCAGGTTCATAAGCACCGAGTGTCTATGCGCCGATACCGCCTTTATCTGCCGCTGTCTGCCTTATCAGGACCGGCAGATTGCAACCCTGAGCTTGTACGGCAGATGGCAGAGTCGCAAACACCACAAACGAGCATCAAACATGCGAATTGCCGGAGACAAAACTAAGCATTGACTTAACCCAAGAAGCTCAACCATATCAAGGAGACAAACACAGCAAAACAGCTCACAGGACAATAACCTCACCAACAAAGAACAAACCCGGCCGATAGCCTCCGACAGCGCCCGACTCAAATCGACCGCAAAGCGACAAAAATTCTGGGAAAATTTACCGCCCGCCGCTACCCGCCAGTGACCGACCGGTTCGATCCCCCTAGGCCAAAACCACTCGAGAGGCGAAAAAAGATCTGAAAGGAAGATCCCGTTACCTAAGGGCCGCAAGCCAGTACGAATACCCACGGCTCTCTCTGTCTCCTCTCTCCACATGAGCGAGCACTCGCCCGTCGCATTCGCGCCGCCCGACAATGTGACCGGACGCAGCTCGGACGCCAACAGCTCCATGCCCGGAAGCCATGATGGAGGCCTTTCGCCGGCCCTGGTCGAGTCGATTGCCGGGCTGAGCGCGGGCACGATTGCGACGCTGGTGGTGCATCCTTTGGACATTGTCAAGACGCGGATGCAGAGTGAGTCTTCTGCTGTTCCGTTCCCCGGGTGGTGGTGGTGGAGAGACAACCTCAAGAAGATGTACGGAGACGAGACGAGACGAGAAATAGATCATAGAAGAGATGGCACATATACAAGAACACCACCATCACCACCACCATCATCATCACCATGCTAACAAGTCCATCATCAACACGCAGTCAGCACAAGCGCCGCCTCCGCCGCCTCGCAGAACCTCTCCACCGTCGGCCTGCTCCGCTCCCTCTCCAGCAACCCCAAGCCGCTGTCCTCGCTCTACCGCGGCCTCGTCCCGAACCTGTCCGGCAACGCCCTCAGCTGGGCCTCCTTCTTCTTCTTCAAGACGCGCTTCGAGGACCTGCTGACGCTCGCCCGCGGCACGCCCCGGCCGACGCCCTCGGACTTCTTCGTCGCCAGCGCCCTCGCCGGCGCCGCCACCAGCGTCCTCTCCAACCCGATCTGGGTCGTCAAGACGCGCATGCTGGCCTCGGACAAGGGCGCAAAGGGCGCCTACCCGTCCATGTGGTCCGGCTTCCGCACAATCTACGCCACCGAGGGCGTCCGCGGCCTCTACCGCGGCCTCGGCGTCTCCATGATCGGCGTCTCCCACGGCGCCGTCCAGTTCGCCGTCTACGAGCCCGCCAAGCGCCTCTACTTTGCGCGCCGCAGGCGCATGGGCGTCGACAACGGCCGCATGACCACCGAGGCCACCGTCGTCATCTCCTCCGTCTCCAAGCTCGTCGCCGGCGCCGTCACGTACCCGTACCAGGTCCTCCGCAGCCGCCTGCAGGTCTTTCGCGCCGACGAGAAGTTTGGCCGGGGGTTCAGGGGCGTCGTCCGCATGACGTGGCAGCAGGAGGGCATCCGGGGCTTCTACCGCGGCCTCATCCCGGGCGTCGTCCGCGTCATGCCCTCGACGTGGGTTACCTTTTTGGTGTACGAGAACGTGCGCTTCTATCTGCCGAGATGGGTCGCCTCGTGGTCGAGTTGAGGACCACTCCCCCGGGGGCTGAGCCGAGCTTGAGAAATTGCAGTCTTTTTTTCATCTTCCTTTTGATTGATACTCTCTTGAATTTTGCTTCCTGCGAGTCTGCCTCGAATTTGGAGAGTTCGGTTTACCAGCGACTTGGCGGTACATGGTCATGCCAGCATGTTTGTGTTACTCGAGGAGCATTTTCTTTTACGGCGTTTCCAAGACAGGGGGGAATCACTCACATATAGACCATGCAAGGTAGGGAAGATAATAGATCTGGTCACGTAATTGGCCGTCAATTCTGGAAGTACATGACCTCAGTTGATATCTCCTTGCGAGCTTCCACAATGCATGCCGTGGTCCTCTAACAGCATTCGAGTTGACACGAGGAGCAGCCCAAGGAAGTATCATTGTCGTTTGAAGCTGCATCTCGTTAAGATGCTCGGTAGAAAGAGCACTCGCTTTACAACACAGAAAGAAGAAATCCTTCGCCTGCCCTCCAATCTATGCTACGGCTATCAGCACGCTTTTCGAATTGTGAATCAAGAAACGGCCATCATCGTCCTCCGCCGAGTAGAGAATCTGTCTAGTCATTCCTTGAGCAGATCACCACCACAGTCAGAACACGACCACGAACCACAACCACAAGGGAGAACCATGACCATCAGCCTCTACAGCTTCCCCTGAGAACCCATCATCTATCAACCCCTTAAACCACCACATCTCCCATTTATTCTCCTCGTTATCCCATTTACGTGAATCCCCCCAAAAGCAACAATGCAACAGAAAACGCCCACTTCCAACCCCCTTCCACATCCCGTCTCTCTTCCCCCCCAGGCTCGGAGTGGCAACTTCACGACTGCACTATCAAAGCAGGGAGAAGAATTACAAAAAGGGGAAGGCAAACCATAGGAACCCCAGCCCTCTCTTCCTCTCCAAATTACATCCCAACGAAGCATTTGCTCCGGAAGGCCCTGGTGGCAAAAGAAAAACAAGGCAAGTTGCATGCCAAATACATACAACAGGAGTATCTCCTCACACAGCGAGCGTAATGCATATGACGCACTGACGAGGCTTTTGGAGGGAAGTCCCCAATGTGACTTGAAACGAAGCAACACAGCAAACGTCTTTCAAATCAAATGCAACATCTTCATAACTCATCCATGTCGTTCGTACCTCTATTCACGCCCATCATTTCCCAGTAGAGTGGACGACGTCCATCAAGCAAAGAGCAAAGTTACTCCGAGTACTCACTCCCCTATCTCAGTCACTGTATTCAGAGGAAGAAGTCTTCTCCCCGAAGAAACACACAAGTCCAAAGTCGACATGCCGGCTCGAGAGCTGTGTTAGTGAATGCAGCCACTTCAGAACCGAAATCCCTGCCTACTTCAACCTCAATCCCTCACTCGCTCACTCACAAGAGCGTATCAGCACGTTTGGACATGCACGGCAACGGGAGTGCTCTGCACATACCACTCACCACTCGTCAGTATCGTCTGCATATGCAAGCCTTCGCAGCTCAATAATGCAATTATTCGCAAGGTAATCACAAGGGCAGGTCGGCAGGTGCAATGACTCGCTCGGTGTATGTATGTATGTATGCATGCCGTGAATCCATCCAACACACAACCATTCGTCATTTCGTAGTCCGTACGGTACCTTATACGATACGCCATACACCAGCAGCAACCAACATCAACCACCTGTCTACCCTCGAAAGACATCTCACTCACCCCTCCTCCCAAGCACACACCAACTTTCAAAAGCAGCCACAGCAATCTCCACGTCTCCATACAAGAGCTACATGCAATCTCAACAGTCGAGACCTCCAGCTCCGTATTCAGCTTTAAGAGAAAGAGGGCCCCGAACGGGAGGCCCGCCAGCCGTGATGAAAGTGGGTGCGTCTCATCTCGATAGGGCCTGATCATCCCGAAGAAGGCAACAAGATGACAATCTGACAGGTCATCACATGGTGGGATCGTACATGTATGTATCAGCTTGTACATGCCAGATGAGCTGTATGTTTAAAGAAGGTCTGGGCGAGAGACAGTCCACAATGTGGGCAAAATCGGAGCAAATGCGACGGGGTTGCGCGGTTCCTGGGATCGTGCTTTTTGCCCCGGACAAGGGGGGGGGGGGGGGGTTTCTTGGGACCGAGATGGATACGGAGGCGAGGGAGCTGCTGCTGAAAGCCTGCGTGTGCGAGAGAAAGGCAGCTATAGTCAGTAAAGAGTAATAAGAAGAGAGTAGGTGCGAGGAGAACAAGAACAGAGAAGCACGACTCAGCCTGCCGATACCGCAAGTGCCTACGAAAGTCAGCCAGCCCTGCGGAGATATCCAATCTCGATATCGACAGCTCATCGGCAAAAGTTTCAAGGTGGCAGCCCTAGGTAGTACGACCCGATCCTCAGTCGAGGCCTCTCCAAGCGCCATCGTTACTCAAAGCGGCTCGCAGACGCGCCGCCTAGACGCATCCTTGACCCCTGACCCAACGCAAGGGGAAAAAGCACAAAGACAAACGTCGAGGTCCGATCCGTGGGTCTTCCAAGTCTCCGGTGAAAGTCCCCGCGCCGTTCGTCCGAGCATCTCGTGCCGTGAAGCCAGGCATGCCGCGGTCCTCCCTGAAGGGATCATCGAGAAGGGCGCTACAAACCCCAAGGGGGGTGTGTGCAAGTCCTTGAGCGCTCCACCATGGAGGTTTGTAGCAAGATTGAAGCAGATGGCCAATAACACGCGGTCTCTCCTTCATTCATTCGGACCAAGTATTCGTCCGGAATGTTCTGTAAAGGTACAGCTGGGGGTTGATGTTGTAGCCAACCTTGCCACTACCAACAGACGTGGACTAAACTTGAATGCTCGGGCCAACATAATATCGATCAAAGAAAAGTCGCCAGCTCTAGTATGTAACAGAGATGAGGAAGAAGGAAATTGTCAGAGACGCAGCCCCCAAAGTCAGCTCTGGTTGCCACACGCGTCTCCTAGGGCTTCTCCGACCTGATAGGCCGGATTTCAGCGGTGCTCATCGGAGCTTTATACTGTTTGGAGGAACGGATATGCAGAGTTACGGAGGTCGATGGCCGCCGGCGCAAGGACTGATAGAAAAGAAAGACGAGACAGGGACGGACTACTTTCGCCGAAGCACTGGAAACGTATTAGCCGTAGTCGAAGCCAGAATAGTCTAGCATATATGAAGCGCTTGATTCTCTTCTGCCATTCGAGAGAGCAGTGGGATTCCCGTCCAATTGGACATCTCTGCGTTGCTCGGGTGGCATAACATCATTCTGCTTCGCCCTATCCCATCAGCTCACGAGCCGTTAGTTGTCCCGCGCTGCTTCATGTGCGTCTGTATTCCAAATTATAGTGGGAGGCGGAAGCTTTGACAGTGGCCAGGCAATAGAGTAACAGAGACTGAGGATGGGGTGAGTTTGGATATGTACGAACAGGGACAGGGCAGCATGTATGTTTACCAAAATAGAACTATCCGAAACCTGCATAAACTAGCATATGTGAAATATGTTGCAATGTCGAGAGGGGTAGACAGATGAAGAAAACGAACAACACACATAAGGTAGGATCCTTGAGCTGCTGAGCACTTGCCACATACAAGTGTATGAGGGGGAGCAAGATGAGATGGGGAAGTCCAGCTTGGCTCTCAGAACTCATGCGGGCACCATCCACGGCTGCACGTCACATATACAACTACTAGTAGATGCAGGATATCATGCATACGACGACACACACCTTTCGGAGCGGCACGTACCATGACTGATTGCTCCCGAGACAGAGTCGTGTATGTAGTGTCGGAATCAGTGCCTTTCCCCAGCTACTGTCTGCATGACGCACGTCAAGGATGACAGCGTAGTATTGTCGAAGGGTCCTAATAGCTGCATGGTCATTGACGAGTCTTCTGCATGTGTTGAATCACACATCCGTACTCCAGCCGTTGTGGTGATGCTCGTCTGAGACATGACACGATTCGCCGTTCTCACCATGGGCTGCGCCCGCCTCAGCATGGCCGAAGGGCTCCATGTTTCTCCTGCAGGATTGTGATGAACACTCATGCGGTATGCGCCGATTGTCTCCTGCGAGTGTACGACAATCACACCGCAGCAATGCCTCACCGGATACTGTTTGTTAGCATAATATCACAATCCTCTGAGATATCACAACTCATTCGAGAGCGTGTCGCAGTCATTATGACATATGCCATAGCTCGACCCAGTGATCGACCGGAAGGGAGGAACAGATGAGAAGTCTCAAGGAGATAAGAAAGTGAAAGAAAGATACGGCGGTGACGTTGGCGTGAAAACAGAGTCGCATCACTAGAGTGCCCCAGGACAGGCAATTCCTTGGTGCCCATGGCGGTATCGGTGCATCTTGCTCATACACCAAGCCTTTCCGCAGACGCAAGTACTTAGATCAATGGTGTAGGTAGACGGTTTGGAGCTATACTGGCCAAAAGGATCTCCCCAACCAGGGGGCTCCTTATGCGAGCCAACGATGCTGAACACACATGCATGTTTGGTCGTCAACGGTCAAGACAGTTTCAAAACCTCAAAGGCTGCAGGTTTCTTACAACTTCAACGTCCGCACCAGTTTGGTCCGCCAAGAGGAGAGGAAGCGATTTTCTGTCGTACCCGCTTGACACGTCATGATCGCCCCCAGTTGTATGTATCTGACTGCAGAATTGTTACCTGGGCGGAGGATTTAGCATTGAAGCAAACACGACAAAGTGGAAATTGAACCTGCCGGTGGGCATGGCGCAAGAGCCATCTGCAACTCGCGTTCCTGCATCTCTGAATACAACAATAGCAAAGCCGGGACCAAGCGACGGCCCCTGATCGAGTGAAAACTGGAGACGCGCGTTGCTTCGTCGGTTCGCCTTGTCTCGCCGCACCAGGACATGCAGCTCGCTCAGGCGAGAGGCCAGATGCGAGAGACCGGAGCATTTGTTCGGTATTGTCCCCGTAGACAACGGGCACCCTTCATGGTGATCCCTTGACCGGAGAGCCCGCCGGCTGGGGGGAGGGGGGCGTGTAGTTACTGTCGACCATATTCAGCCAGCAGTCACAGCGGGAGAAGCCATTGAGCGTCTGGGCCGTCCCGTCTGGCCGCTGTGCTGCTTGGGAGCCTTGCAAGGAAACTGGGTTTCTCCTCTTCATTTCGTCCCGCCCCTCCCATCTCCTTGTCATGCAGACAAACGCTCTCTAACGCTTGCCGCTGGTGGTGGTGGTGGTGGTGGTGATTTTCGCTTATGGGCCTGAGACCGCCTCACGGGAGGATCGCAGAAGCAGATGCGGGCAGAAAGCTCGATCGCCATCTCCCATGTCAGCCTCCCACGATCGCAGACTTTTGGCGGCGCGGGCCCCCCGCCCTTCGGGGAGATCTCTTGCTGCAGCCGCGTGTGAAGCTATGCCAGGATGCTGCGGGAAAAGAGGGGGCGTGGCCGTGCGGGCGTGGAGGACGGCGGCGCGAAGCAGCAAATAGGAACGGCTCGTACCATGCATTTCAGCAGGACGGGCCGGCACTAAACTGGAAAACGAAAAAGTCGCTATGCAGGGCTGTAACCGGTCGGCGTTGGAGCGGCGATGGAACTTGTTGGAGCAGAACCACTGACAGCCGGTATTAGTTCTCTCGAGTTCTCTGTTGCTGTTGGAGGCATCGCCAGGGGCCAGGGCAGCAATCAAGGACACTGCCTACCTACCTACCTGAGTAGAGTCATGGGGTTCATTTGGGGAGCGGGGAGAAGGGCGAGACGAGAAGGCAAGCACAGAGCCCGAATCGTCCGGTCGAGCCCATGTCGAGACAGGCTCAGCTGCTTGGCTGCCTCTGCTGATTCGACGCGGTGCGAAGATGTTGTTCTGCGTGTTCGTCTGGAGCTGGTTAATTACGAAGTGTTAATTACGAATTACTGCCCGAA
Organism: Trichoderma sp. PF4103; assembly: GCA_023628735.1. Taxonomy (NCBI): domain Eukaryota; kingdom Fungi; phylum Ascomycota; class Sordariomycetes; order Hypocreales; family Hypocreaceae; genus Trichoderma; species Trichoderma sp. PF4103. The sequence goes on from JAMAKC010000003.1 coordinate 770,391, forward strand.
GAGCGATGACTTGATGTTGGTTGATGCCCACGGGGGGACCAAAGATTCACCGGTCCCGACGTCAATCAATCAAGGTACCTCCACGATGGATTGTAAGCTGCATGTACCTTACCTGCAATCATAAGGAGGTACAGACTGCACGCCCGTGTTTCATCGGGCAAGCCGTGCTACTATTGCTCTCAATAACGGTGTTGGTAAGACCAGATGCCAGGCCTGTACTTCGTATTCCAGTCCGAAGTGGGCAAAACCGAAGATTCTCCCCTCTCAGCAATGTGATGTATAATCTTTCCCTCCCCTCTAAGCCGAGGAGCTGCTCGCAATGCCAGCTGCATACGGTAGGCCGATTCCAGCCTCCCGGGAGCAGGTTCTCGCCTCCATGCAAATTGCAAGGTCGCCATCTTCAGCTCTGAGGAGCTAAACGACTGTATCTCGCATAACATGCAGTAAGCCAAGGCGGCGCGACCCAAACCAGCACGAAGGAGTTTTCTCTTCCCAGATACGGCTCGCATAGCTGAGGCAACATGACAGGTCTCTTTCCCACGATCTCCCAGCCCAGATCAAATCTGGCTGCCTTACTGGAGACTACATGTACCACTTGCACAGGGGCTATGCTGATACGAAGCCAGGGCAGATAGATGAAACCTGCTGGATGCTGGGTATCTACCTACCTACCTAGTCGGTAATATTGACTGCCGTCAGCATTGCTGCCCAAGTGTTACTCTACTCTACCCATAACAGGTATTCCGGCATGCTACTGCATTGATCCCATACCCTGTACCGAAACTCGAAATATCACCGGCTTGGACGAATATGTGACCGACGACACAGGACGCAAGCAAATTTGTCTGCTCAAATGACCAAGTTCCAGCTCAACAAGGTTAAGACCCATGGGTACTCCATCCTTGGGGTTTCGTTGGCCCCCCCTCCCCCCTTGCTTCTCCTCTCCTTCAGATGGGTTCGGTCAGGACGTGAATTACCAGGCCGCAGAAGCACAGGCTTCCAAGCCCCAAGTGCTTCGTACTGCAAAACCTAGATACTACTACTTGTACACCACGGAGTACAGATCACAACATCCAGCCTACATACCTCCGCGGCGTCTATCGGCAGTCGCCGCAAATCTTACCCCCCCTCTCTGCCTAGCATTGTTTTCTCCTCTTGAATCGGAACAGAGGTTTCGGTGGCCGGGGGGTTGGTCAGCGTAGGATTTGACCCCCCAAGATAGCAATGATGCACCTGCAGCTTTCCCGCCAAGGTTGTTGTTCAGGAACCGGGAGCGGTGCCTGTAGATCTTTGGTGTGGAACCAAGTTTTTGATGCCCACTCTCTTGTGTCACCATGATGCCTATCGACATCATTAAGGGCCATTACCTTCTACATTCTACATACATACTCGAGATACACGTTCTGGAGCTGGACATCTCGAGCCGCAGCCTGTCTCTCAATTACAACTACCTACCTACGCCGACAAGGTAGTACTTCATCTCCATCTCGCACACGACGGCATACCCAAATCCTCGGGACCAGCTCATCTATCTCTTACAATCCCCTCTTCTTACAAGCACACTACTAGACAGCGCCGCCATCCATGCAGAAATCATACCTTGCTACACACCGGAATGCTACCATCATACTCCTAGGCACCATGTTCTGTCCCCGGCATGCCCATTCCCCTCAAACCATGCAGATTATCTGTCGAATATCATCTTTTTTTCTTCGGAGCTTCCCTGTGCCTGGGCACTCCCCTGAGCCCCGGAGACTTGGTTCACCCCTGGCTGGATAGATATCCAACTACTCATGATATCGGCGGTAGTAATAGAGTCTCCGACGACGTCCCGCCGCGGTATTCTGCTTGTAACCTCGCATGTCAACCACGTTATCTTTGGCTCAAGAACAAGCTGCAATGGCCAAGATGCCTCGAGACCCTGCAGCGCCATGTCCAATTGTATCCAACATCACCTCATGGGTTGTCCACGACCTACCTCCAAACTGTATTGAAGTCCCGCAACAGCGGTTACACAAACAAACACTTGACCATTTCCGTGCAGCTGAACGTGCCCCCCCGCGTCGTTCCTCATTCTAGCGCCTCGCTTGTAGCGGCTGCAGAGACATCCGAGACAGCATCGCAACCGTCACTGAGCGGCATTGGTTCAAGCAGGCAGAAAGCTTGATTCGCATCTCCCCGTTCAATTTCCACAGCGATTGAGGCCCCGCTGACGAGGCTGGGCGTATTTCCGTCAAGTACAATCGGCCTATCATGTTTCTCTCGCCGACAGACAGTGGCTATGACAGGCTGCAGAGTCCAACGAGGATATCGCACAGGCTGCCGACTGTTCAGGTGCAGTTCGAGCCAATGAGACAAGCCGACCTGTGAGGCTGGCTAAACGGACGCCTCCAGGTTTGGTGCCATCTCAGAGTACTTAGGATCCCACGCCAGCTGGACTGCCAACTCGCATACATTGGCAGCGTGCTTTGTCAATCCCCACAGATGCTGGGTGCAGCCTGGCTGTATCGAAGCTGCTTGCCACTTCCAGACCACCAGGAAGAATACTATACGTGTATGTGCAAGTCAAGCTCTCACTTTGACGTAAGGTAGTCAAGAGCAGCACACGTGCCTGGGGATACTAACATTTAACATGTCGTTGGTCTAACCTCCTGAAACAAAAGAACCAGTCTGCGGCAAGTGGCTTGTCGGATGCCAGACGCTCATCTCCCCGGTGGTGATGCGCGAACCTAAACCGCCCTCGGAAAAGCACCGTTTGTCCCTCCACGATCCATAGCCCTTTGTGGTAAAGTCCTGGAATCCCTTCTCGGATCAAGCAGTAGCCGTGGATCCCTGTCTTGAGTTCGGTCGCCCACAACCCGATGATGCGGCTGGCTGTTCGTCACTGGTAACAAGGTGAAATTGAATGTGGCCTGTCTCGTGCGTTCTTCACAATGAGGCACATATCCAGGAGCCACGACGAACTTCAGTAAATGGAGGAGAGAAGAGGGACCATCAGTAAGGGTTCCACAGTTTCCCATATATCTCAACTGAGCCAGATGCTATCACCGCGTACGACGTCGACGAGACGCATGCACCAGGAGTCAAGATGCGGCCTCGCAGACAAGTAACGGTAGATGGTGGACGTCTGCACATGATTATCGATTAACTGACGAAAATGGGCGGCTCCATCGCCATGTCTGGCGCGCCCGGTGCGGAATTGGAGCACCTGCAGTCCCGACCAACGTGAGACAGCCTCACTTGGTGAGGGAGTTGCATCCAACTGAGAAGCAGCCCGTGACTCGCGGGCAGATCAGTCAATCATTCCGTCAGTGTAACGTAGGCCAAGTGGGGGGATAAGGGAGAGCGAGAGACCAACGTACTCTGTATGCCCACACACGCACGCACACACGCACACACACGCACAGGCCAAAGCAAGAGAGTACCTAGGTATCAGCTCAATGACCGCTTGAAACGACCGGATCGAGAGATTGAGCGCCTGCAATAGCCGATTCATGCGGCTCGACTGTAGGCGACATGTCAGATTCTGCAAGCCCACGGCATGGGAGGCGTTGTGACTGCGACTTGTTGCCAACGGGAAGACGATGAATATCAGTGGCCGATATAGGACGACATAGCTCACTAGTCCTGTAGGGGCCCTGTGAGGTTCGCGGATGCTCGTCATTGACGTCCGCTACCCTGCAAGCAATAAAGCCTTTGTGATGAGGTCGGCAGAAATTGGCAATGGAGAACGTAGTCGACACTCCGTAGACATGTAGGTGGCTGAATGGCGTGAAACGCCGGCCAACAGCAGCCCGATACCATCTTCTTCGTCATACCGATCGAGAAGTGTTTTGAGCAAACCCTCTGTCCCGAAATGAAAGGCCAGATTGCCAGGGGCGAGTGAACTCGAAAAGAAAGGTCATTCTCGGCCTGGAAGTTGCGGCGAGAGCAGAGAAGCAGACGTCTGGCAGCCCTAGTACCTGCTGAGGGTACAGGGCTGGGTTGATTCAGGTGAGAAGATCTTTGTGCACGTGCGTAGGTGGTACGGTAGGCGTTGGTTGTCATCAATTGACATCGTCAACGCGTTGGTTCGAAAGCAAGTAATATCCTAACCTTAACGGCCGTTTTAGTACATGCAATCTGGCAACAGAAAACCAAAGGACGACCAACGGCTGCTGACTAGCCAGCCGTTGTAGTCTCAGATGTGTCAGGCACATCTGCAGCTTGATCAGCGGTGGCTTCAATAAGAGACACACACAGCCTCTCATAGCCTGCCGCACCTTTCGAGACTTGGGAAGGACTTGTTCATACAACCCCCCCATCGGCGGCTTCGTCGGGCTTGGCATTTCTCAGGTCTGGAAAATTAACGTCATCTCCGCTACTAATGCTGGTAATGGGATGTGATTCCGCCCTGTATGGAGTCGGTAGGTAAGTAAGTGTACGCCGTTTGCTAAACAACAAGACGTACTGTTTGTCTCTGAAGCAGTAGATACAACATCCAATCAGCGGGCTTACCTGTAGCCAGGTAAATGAACAGGGGCTTTTGAGTACCAAACAGACAGCGTACTCGTACAAAGTAATGGCCCTCTGTTTGTACTCTGGCCTGGCCGCTTGGCCGCAGTTCTTCCTTTCGACACCATCACCTGCAGATCGTCCACTGTCCTGGGCATATGCATCGAGAATGACTTGTTGCACTGACAGAGCTCGCATGGTCGCCACTCCAGGGAAGATGAATTGCCATAGGCGCTTTGTGAGCCGTGCTTGACGACGTTCGGCTTACTTTGGGCGGGTACCTCAGGCGGGTATAAACAGAACACTTCTCTTCCCTATGCCAACCGATAAATTGCGGTCGTGAGGAACATCCCGGAGACCCTGAAGTCACTCTCGACACGACGAAAGCCATCTGCAACCTCCCCTTTCTCGTCATTGCCACCGAAGCAATTGGCGGCAGCCCTGCACGTATCGTTCTAACAGAGGACAAATCAGCCAATTGTTCGCGGAGAGGATCATGGTGCCGAATGGCACGCAAAAAAAAAAAAGCCGGATCCCCAACATTCCTTCTCTCTCCATTCTCTTTGATTAGGCAAGCGAAGAAAGAAATGCGGCCTTGATGTCCGGCGTATCATAGCCACATGGCAGAGTTGCAACTGAGATTTCGCAGCATGTCTCCAGGTAATAAATACTCTGTGCACGCGTGGATGAAGCCAATCTCTCAGAAATGGCCACGATTGTTGCCGCACACGGTTCGGGCGAGCGCAGTACTGGCGCGACCAAGAAGTCGTTACAGGCAGGTTCTCTGCCTCCCTCCCTCCCTCTCTCGGGCGCCCGCCCTTGGTCTAGAGAGGCAATCTCGTGACTTGGCTGGCCAACCGGGTGCTATCCCCTGGCTAGGATCTCTGCATCCATGTCAGAGACACACCCCTAGTGGTGAGTGATGCTCATAGACGGATCGAGTCCCAAGAACTCGGGTTCCCTGCCTGTCCCCTGCTCTGCTGGTCACCACTCTCTTTTTGGTGCAGCCAGCATGTGATTGTGCACGCCGCATAAAGCGGACGCGTTGATCTGTATACGTGGTCATTAGCCCTCTGAGTAAGATGCGCATGCCGTCACGTTTAGCCTTGTTTGAGCCCTCCCTGCGTGAGTAACATCAAGGACAATATCACTGTGAAATTATGGCGACGCATCTCTATTAATAGTCAGCATGCCGTACGGTAATTCGCAGCATGTGGGATACGGAAGGTTGTATTTCGTGCTTGGACGGAGCACGGAGTAAGAGTAGCATCCACCAGCTTGACGCGGCCAGCCAATATACGTCCAAGTATGCCGAAGATGACGAAAGGTGACGAGGCCTTTTCCTCGAAACCGAGATGACGGTGGACATGTTGCGCATCGCAAACCGCACGGATGGTTGTTACCGACCGAGAAGGTCCTCACAAGGTCGCCGCTGGAGAACGTAGGATAAGATACCTGGGTTACTCACCGAATCACCTAACGTAGACGCTCGCAGAAACGCTCACATGTCGATGGGAAGACGGTCGTTCATGCGCATATTCAACGCGAAACGCGGAGAGAGCAATGTCAGAGTATCCGCGGTCCATTAGGCTGGTGAAAGGTGCCGGGATTGTATTGTACGAGTTTGGTGAGGTGTGAGAGGGGGGAGGCGTGAGCGAGATTGAGAGAAGAAGCCTAGCCTGAAAGTGGTAATCATGATGCACGCCGCGCGCCTCAGCGAATCAGACAAGGGCATCTGACAATTATTACCCAATCCGGTTGCGAGGTTGCTCTCGGCCCAGCTGGTGCGCTCTTGCCCTTATCCAGCTGGAAAACCCCAGCTTCAATGTAACTTCTTCGTACCTCGAGGTGCTTCCGACATGTGCCGGACAGCACGCGAGCCACTACCGGTGAGGTATCTAGGTACCTATTGGTGAGGCGACTCCTACCAGATCATGGCCAACTTTGACGACATTCGCTGGGTTTTGAGGACAATGAACGACCAAACTTGCGGGAGCTCTGCGGTGCTACGTTAACGCACATGTCTACCTACCTAGTAGATACTAGGTGGGTAAGATACTGCTTGTACTACCAGGTATGTACCTTTCTTGCTGCTCAAATAAGTACCTCTACCTACCTAGACCTCCAAAATGTGCGAGATGAAGCGCCCCTCCCCCGAGGCACGGGGAAGGGAAATGGGGACCCACCGGCTGAGACCGTCCGGAGCGGCATGACTGGACCGCCGACCGTTCAGGGCTCACGGAGGAGAGGGCGAGCATGGTTTGAAAAGCAGGCGTAAAGCTCAGGGTTCGGTCCATATCAGATGCTCGTCGGGTACGTTCATGGCAGTGATCGGTAGACTGTAGTAATAGGTAGTTTGACATGATTGTTAGTGCTGCCACGGAACAGCATTTGATTGCAGCTCGTGGGAGCTGCGTCTCTGTCCCCTGGCCTAGACAAAAGCTTACTGCCACTGCCGTTGGGATTGTGCACGCTGCCTTGTCTGAGCGGTAGCCGGGCTGGGAACTTGCCGTGCCACTAGCAGGCGATCACAGGCTCCGCCTTTAGGGCCGGAGCGTGTGAGGCGTGTTCTGTGTATCCTGCTAGTATGCGCTTCGTACGGCGTATGAGCTTGCAACTCGGGTAGCTTCTGCTGCCACCGAGATATGATAGAGCTGGCATAAAGTCTGCAGGTGGAACAAAAGCCTGCGGTGCAGTCGAAGTTTGTTCACGAAAAGCAAAGATTAGCTGATGTCAGTAGATCCGTTCAAGTTCCAAGCCGAGCCCAGAACATAAGTGTACATGTAGCGTTAGAGGATGGGGGCGGGAACGATATTGTTGATGCTCCTACGCCACCTGTAGGTTGAGGCTATGTACTTAGATATATCAAGATGAACATGCCGTGCTGCAATCATTATGTGTGGACGCACTGAAGAGCTGTTCGACGGCACGGTTGCTTGCGTGAATTGCACGGCACTGGTGACAATTCCACCAGAGACTCACCGTGCGCGAACAGGTGGTTTACTTTTCGGGCAAAATTCATTGCATCTCCCTGGTATCAACGGCGATATGATACGCATCGGCACTCACAGAAGCAGACGCAAGCCTCGATGTTGCAACATGAAGGCAACATGTTCTGGGATACTACCTACCTAAGTACCTAGGTAGTTGGTACTGCGTATCTACATGCAACACTGCCCGAACCATCAAAAACAACCTTGACTTGGAACTGCTCTGCAACAGCAGACGGCAGATGTAATTCTTACCGAAGACATTTTGTATCGGTAGTAAAGACCGCTCTTTCTCTTCGTTGTCCACATGAAGTACCTAGGTACTGTAGAACCCCTAGAGTCACGCTGTCATCAGGAACGACGGAGCAGGGGTCCCCCTGGCTTCCCGAAATGGCAATGGCCCCTCCTCCTCCCTCGCACCTGCTTCAGTCCACCAGTCCACCGCCTCTAGTCGCATTTCTTCCTCGCACCTTCTGCTGTACAAGTATGCATGTACGTACATATTGCACACCTGTGTTACGGCAACGCCCAGGTGTTCCTGCCGCAGACACACACACAAAATGTCAACCGCATCTTCGCTTCTTGAGTCACCCCTCCAAGCCTCTGGAGACACGCCGCTTCGCTCCCCACTAGTCATTTCCAAGGTCCTGGCAGGTCGACACCTTGGAAGCTGCGAGTCCCTGTCGGTCGAATGGCTCTTCCCATCCCACTTCACGGCTTTCTCTCTCTGCCTTGAGCCGGGCAACTTCAGCTTCTTTTCAGAGATCGTGTGGCTCGAGGAACAGCATGCTGCGACGATGAATACGCCGACAAGTGAAGTGAATCCATCAGACCGACCAAGAGGTGATACGGAACCGTGGACCAGAAGAGAGAGCAACCGCGTATCGGATCAATCTTGGGATCTGATGCCTCCGCTGCTTGGAAACAACTCTCGACTGGCCACTCTTCTAGCTCGAGTTTCTTGCTCTCTACAACCCCCACGGCACCCGTGGCATCGTCAAAGCTGGGTCCGGGAATTATTGACACCCATCCTTTCTCTCCATCTGCTCGCCCTCCTCTCCTGGTGGCAACGAGTGACCGGAAAACACATCTCCTGCAGCAAGACCGTGGCCCCAGTGGCCAACTAGGCTCGATATATGTCTCGGCTTCCGTGGAAGCGACGGACTATTGCAGCCGGCCAGCTGTTCTTCTTCAGACATACATGCGACTATCGCTGGATCTGAAGCCTAATGCGCGATGAACATGTACGAGAGGCGCTGATGTGCGTGCGAGGACCAGAGTGGGCTCCGACAGTGCTCCTCCACAGAGTACATGTAGGCTTAGATGGGAGGCCGTGGCAAGGGCCCGAGCCTTACTGCTGGGAATCTCAAGCGACTGTGGATACGCCTCATATGAAGCGCTTGGTACGCAGGTCACGTTGATGCGGACAGCTCCATCTCTTTGGTCCGATGTGAGGGTGCCCGCCAGCGATGCCCTGCTCTCCTGGGCCCGGTTGGCAAGGAGGCAAAAAGGCCTGTAGGGACGGGGACGAACCAACGACCCTGGTACGCAGAACATAGCCTCCTTCTTTTTTTCTCTTTCTTTTCGAAACCCCTGTGACGGCCTCTCGTCTGTCGTCTGTCATCTATTGCTCTTCTCTCTTACGGAACGATGGCCAGCTACCGGCGTCGCCTGGCTCCTCGAGCACCCTTACCTACCTTAGGTGGTAGGTAGGGTAGTCTTCAAAAGCGGCCCTCTTACCCATGTACTCCGTACCCCCATGCCAACCCTGTTGTCCCCTGTCCCTTGTCACGCCCCTTCCCCCAACCTTCACATCTCAATCACTCAGCTAATACCGGGGGAAGGTGTTTTAGCTCCCATTCAGAAGGGGGCGTGTGAGAAGCTAGCTACAGAAGCCACAGCTCTCTTGACTGTCCCCCAGCGCAAACCCTCACCCCAAGATATACTACCGGTACTTTATGGCACGTCGTTTCAGCCAGAAACCATCTGTCAAGTATTGTACCTACTCGTCGTCTCTGCAGTTTTGCCTTAGCCTTGCCCTTCCGCTCCCCCCTTTGGACGGAAATCCGTGTAAGCTCCGTGGCTGGCTGGCTTCCTCGCCCACATCCCAAAGGCCAGGCCCCCAGTCATATCTCGAATGTGGCTATATCCAACCCAAGATCTCCGACTCCCAGTCCCAGATGATTGGGCCTCCATACAACCCCAGTCATCCATCGACCTGGTAGATTGCCTCTCATGCCATTTATATACCATATCACTCTCTTCGAGATCTTCCTGTCCTGGGCCCCCAGTATATAACCCCCTCCACCACCGCCTTCTGGAAGGCGGTCCCCATCTCCTATCTGCGTGCCAGAGACCCTCCTTCTTGACCTCGAGCACTTGTTCATTCGCATCGGCTATGCTCACTCGCTAAAAGAAAAAGGAGGTCCTCATTCATATCTACCGTCTTATCAACTGCTTTACCCTTTCCTAAGCGCTTGTACCTCCAGTCACAGCAAGATTCTTAAGTCCGTCAGGCTTGGGCTTTAGACGATGGCTCTCGCAGCTCAACAGCAGACTCAGGCCGACTGGGGCCGCTGGTCTCACCAGATCCCACAAAGCTTCCCTATGATGGGCTCTCCGGGCTTCATGCCATATGATCCCAGAGCTCAGGACGGCAGCCATATTCAGCGTCAGGTGTCTGCTCAGTACCTGGTGAACCCGAACTACAGCCAGCCCCCGATGCCCACTATTTCGTCTCCCCAGTATCAACACTCAGGACCTTTTTCCTACGTGCCATACCACAGTCCGCCGCCATCAACTCCGCTTGGTTCACCATTTAAGAGCGAGTTTCCCGAGCATCCCCTTGCGCGCGTAACACACTCGACGGTCGATCGACACCATTCTCAGGCGATGAGGGATTACCAACCTTACTCTCCTATATCGAGAAGGGGATCGATCTCTCCAGTCACTACCAAGCCTTCAGCAGCTCCCGTCACACCAGGTCCAGCTACTCCCGGTTCGGTTGATTCAAGCCCCAGTACCCAGAGCCCCGGCACTACGAACCCTCAAGCTGCGTCCCAACTGGACAGTTCCAAGACTCTCACTTATAATGAGACGATTCATCCGGGCGATAGGATCAGCTTCGGGACTGACGTTGATGAGCTCATGAAAGCCATCCAGAAGACACAGACGGCCGAGGAGTGTCAGCAGACTCTTACACCTGCGCGAACCCCAAAGAACTGTGCCACAAGTACTCCCGTACTTCGTACCCAGAACGGGAAGCCGAGAAAGCAGTGGGTTTGCGATGGCCCAAACTGCGGCAAAGCCTTTGTCCAGAAGACGCATCGCGACATTCATCGACGCACTCACACCGGCCATAGACCATACGTACGCGCCTAGCCCCTCTTCACTGCAACGCCGACTAACTGGTGATAGGTCTGCACCATGGAAAACTGTGGCCTTACGTTCTCGCAGCGAGGAAATCTCAAGGTAAGCTCCAGCCGCGAAAAGCCCTCGAATGGAAATACATATACTGACCAGTTGGGATGTGGACAGACTCACATACGGCGCCACACGGGTGAAAAGCCATTCTCTTGCGCTGCATGTGGCAAGTGCTTCGCTCAGCGTGGAAACCTCCGCTCCCATGAAGAGACACACAAAGGCCTGAAGCCCTTTGTCTGCCGGCTCGACGATTGCAACAAGTCCTTTTCTCAGCTTGGCAACATGAAGGTATGTATTATCCAAGTCATGAAAGCATTGCCAGAAGGCTCTAACGCGAGACAAATGGCAGACACATCAGAACAACTTTCACAAGCAAACACTCCAAAAACTCACGCACATGTTCGTGCGATTCTCGGAGCACGGCGAGGTGCCCAGGGACTACCAAGACCTTTTCGAATACTTTCAGAAGCACTACAAGAATAGCAACAAGGGAGTCAAGGGCCGAGGGAAGACTCGCGCTGTGGCAGCTCGTGGGTCTCAGGATTCCGCCTTTCGACAGGCTGCCTCTCCGGTGCCTGCGTTACTCAAGACGCCAGCCACCGCCCATTTGCCCCAGATGGGAATGCAAGCTCATAATCCTCATGGCAGGCTCTCACCTTATGCCATGACACAGGGAGCCGCCAACACCCTGAGCAATGTTCTGCGCAACCCCAACCCATCTTACAGCCTTTATGGACCCGCGTTCGCCCCTGGCCATGTACGAGATGGCGTTTTCCAGATGGGGATCGCCAGCCACCTATCCTAGGAGTGATGACAGCTGGACATCTCGAGGGGCATCACGATGCGTTCAAGCTGCAAATGCTGTCAAGGACCTTACGATTTCAACGATCGGACGCCCCAACACAACATTTACACACGGGACACGAAACAAAATATTGAACTTGAAGATTTCGAAAAGAATACAACAAGGCTGTGTCAACAGAAGCAGAAAAGGGAGAAAGAAGTACGCGGCGTATGCGAATTGGGTGGTTTATTGTGATTTAGTCAGCTGCTGCGGTCGAGCTCAAGGAGCACTCGACGCAACGCTTGCAAAGGACAGGGTGAGGTGTTTTTGTCGGAGGCAGCACTGATTTCTCTTTCGTCGTTTCAAAGGAGGCTTTGTCGTTTCAAAGGGAGGCAATATTGTTTGTTCATGTTCATGTTTCATTTGTTCTGCTATCTGCTACAATATCTGGGCGCGGTTTTCTGTCTTGTCTGCAGTTTGGTATTTTGCTTGTTACTGGCGTGTGCATGGGCGGCTTGTTCGTTTATTGATAGTACTTGGCAAGATTTGTATGCTGTATCACAACAAGAATGTTTACATAGAGGGAAGCGAGGGCGGATAGCCCTGGGCATCTAGCGTGAGTCCCTTCTTTTCGGCTGTTGAGCTTGGAGAATAAAAGACTGGCAATCGCTTGCTTTGCTTTTACCTCACCACATCCTCGCCAGTCTACGACGATCCTCACAACATAGGTAGTCAGGGATAGTATATGTCAACGCTGGGTTTGAGCGAATGGCATCGAAGCGCTTGTATTTCCAGAGCCGAAGGGGGCGCACGTCACGGGGTAGCCGTTCCGGTGGTTCCTAGCTTCCAATCGAGTTGACGAGACGACACGCCCATGTAGGCACATTCTGACAGAAGAAGAACGATAAAGGGGGGGGGTGTGAGCGAGCGAGGGACCATGTCTCTTGAGGGTTGTAGATTCGGGGGTCGGGATGGAGGACGTAGGGTTGCATCATCACTTTCAGGGCATGCAGAAGAGTGATCTGTAATATGGCCAGGTCATGACTGGGAACTGCTGGAGAAACAAGCCTCAATTTTTTCTTTCTTTTTTCTATTTCTTTCTCTTTTTTTCTTTTTCTTTTTTTCTTTTGCGGCTGGCCCTTGCATTTCTGATGTAGGTATTCTTTGCTTGGCTATTGGGTGATTTACGCCAGGATACCCGGAGAGGAAGGGAGGGCGATGTAACGACTTGGGATGCCCTGCTGTGGAGGTTCCTTGGCTTTTCTGGGGTAAATGTTTGCTCTCTTTGCGAGGCAGAGCATGCGCAGGGGTTCTCTGCTGTGCAGTTCCGGTGTTGAAGAACCATGTCGAGACAAGTTCGAGCCCTGATAAGCTGCACTGACGACGTTGTTCTCCCTGCTTTCCCAGGGGTGATACATACATGCAGGCATGCGGCAGTATCGCCGCCACCACATATCGTATTTGGCCCATTCATATCGCGCCCCTCGATCCTTGGCGTGGAGGGCTCAAATAAGCGGACAGGTTGGTGTTGGTGTGGTGTATTGAGAGTCCCAGCAACCCGGATCCAGCTCCCCAGTCAGATTCTTAAAAAGAAACACGGCCGGCACAGCTTCCTCTCAGCCGCAACGAGCTAGGGAGTATTTGCTGTAGTATCCGGTTAGGAAATTAAATAGGAAACGCAGCTAAACAGCCTGCCTGCGCACCCCGATAGAGCAATCTGCGAAGCCCCCCCTGCTGCTGCTTTGGTGCGGGCGCAAAGACGGGGAAGAGGACAGTGGTTCGTGCTGGGGAGCCCTTGAGCGGCTGAAGTTCATGAGGATATACATAGACCCGAGACTTGCATCAAGGCTGGAGGAGGGGGTAAGGATTGGAAACTTGGGGCGACAGGATCCCCAAGGCTTGCACCTGGTTCCTGTGATTGTTTTGTGACAGAACGGTTGTAGCAATAACGCAGACGGCAAGGATTAGAAGCAGGAGGGGAAATGCCCACCAACATGGTGGGATTGGTCCATAGGGCGACTCGCTCTCCAGTGTCTATACCGAGGGTGTGTCACCACACCCAGACAAGCAGACACCCTGGATCAAAGGCTCGGTTTGATGCAAGGACACACATACAGACGACACATACAGACGAAGAGGGTATCAAACAACACACAAGACGCAAGCGATGGATATGTGGGGGTTCCGGCCCGGGGCAGCTAAGGTCTGGAGGAGACGACAAGACCCGTCTGTGGACAACGCGAGGGATGCCGTTTTTCTGTGCACGTGTGAATAGGACAGGGTACATGGCTGTAAATCGACCACGCCTTGTTGCATTTGCTGGCTGCTGGATGGATGATTTCCCCTCGCATTGCGCTTGCTAGCAATACGTAGTGTCGTACTCCATACTTTGTCCGGCCCCCAAATATCCATTGGCCCCCATGGGTTGATATGGACCAGATGGGTCCAACATCGTGATAGGAACAGAGTGAATTGGAGAAGGAGGCATGGAAGTACTATCGTCAGGTGGAGTTGGTCGTGTGGATCTTCAACTTCATGGCTCGTATACGACGAGGGAGTCGATTCGGAGACGTGGGTTTGATGTACGAGCTCGACATCGCCGAATGTGATGGACGCCGACGGGGTGAATATTACACGTCGGAAATCCAGTGCAGGCATTCGTCGCAGGCGAGTGTCAGCTCCTGATTCCCTGATGCACGGCGCCGTCTGATTCGCACACTCCAGCTTCTCGTCGTCACCGCTCCATGCATTCACCTTGTAAGCCTCTGCGGATCGTTCTGCATCGAAGACGACGTTGCAAACGACCGCGAATAACAGCGTCGAGTCTCAGGTTATAGGTCATCGGTGACGACCGTAATAAGCGTAGCTCACCGCCAGAACCACGTCAAGAAGCATGTCGAAGGATGAGCGTCGGTCGGTATTCAGATAGTAGATGAGGCAAGTCAGACGGCGTGGCTGTATAGAGATGTGTATAGATGCGGATTTGTTGTTCATATGCGCCGGTGTATGAACCAGGACAGCTTCCCGAACCCGCGGCGAGACAACAACGCTAGCATCCTCGGCCTGGGCGGAAAACCATGCGCGGTATTGGGCATCAACGGGGGTGCGTCAGCCAAGCGATAGACTGGCAATGGTCGACACCGGGACTCCAATCTCGCATGGAACCTCCAATTGATCTGCACCCCTCGGGTTATGTGTGTGTTCATGGCTGCGACTGGGGCTGCAAGGAGTAAGTCCCGGATCTCGAGACGACTCATGCAAATCCTGACAGCTAGGCCGATGAGCTGCCCACGCGGTCTTCCCTTGGAGTCGGCCATCGTCACGATGTAGCCTCGGCCATCGGCCGCCGCGCATCCCATGCAGGGAGTGACTTGCTGCTCCCGATGAGGCGATGATCCAACAAGAGGACTGGAAACACACATCTTGCTGGGCGAGTCAGGGTCCCATGCATGTTGAAAGGCTTTTAGCCGCCGTGCAAGGTCGATACAAAGAGGATATTGTCGCCGCTCTTCAGCTCATATTCCTCCTCTCCCTCCAACTCCCAGTCCGCATCGTTGATGAGTACCAGGATACCTGGCCGTCTGTTGGAGTCAGCATCGGTCCGCCCGCTAGTTGCAATGCAGTAATACAGGGAAACTGGCTGAGCGGATCAAGAAGCGCCGTGGGGAGCCCTTTCCGGTGAGACTAGATGATAGGCTAGGGTTGATGGATACACACAATACCATCCATATGATATCGAACAGTACAAAGTCGTGAATCTCTCAAACGTGGCCAGCAACTGCGCAACTGACCAGATAAGAGGGGTATGGGAGGGAGGGACGAAGTGATACATACAGATGGTCCTGCAAAACAAAGAGCTCCTTGCGGGTGTCCTTCATGACATGCTCGCAGAGATGATGTATCAAAGACGCAATGGTGGAAGGCTTGCCATCCTGATCCTTGGCAGGGAGGACGACGGAGTGGCGGCGCCGGTCCGAGAAGAGCATCTCAAGGCCTCCGCTGTAGACAAAGGGGATGGGCACCGGGTTAGCCTCCTCCTGACTCTTGACGCTGCTGAACGAGTGGTGAATGGCGGGAGAGATGGGGCAATGGACGGAGGAGATCATCCGCTGGCTAGCAGCAGAATCCACGATGGCGGCGTCCAACGCTCAGGTCCAGCTGAAGGGATGAAAAAAAGAGATATGTGACAGAAGGTGCTTGGAAACGCAGAACAAAGGGGCGTGAGGCGTGAGAAATACTTACGAAAACTCCACGTCCAGGGTCAGATGCCCGGCGTCGTCTGCAGCGGCTGAGGCCATGGCGATGAGGCGCGATCGAGCGGACGGCGATGGGTTGCGGAGATCGAGAGATTGGCAGTGGTTGCGTGAGGACGGAGGGTGACGATGGAGGGCCCTGGCGGGTTGGATCTGATAATGGCGGCAGGGGCCGATGATAGGCGCCGGGCGGCTTACCTTATCGGAGGGTCGGGTGCTAAATTGTAGCGACTTAAGCGCTGTACCACAGTGAGGCGGATGAGCAAAGTACCAGCCTGCCAACGTCCTCTGACTTAGGTAGTACTGTGATTCCCTCTACGGCTCTATCCACATCAGAAATTTGCTTAATATGATCAATTTCAAAGTCAATCAATGCTACGACGTAAGAAAGACCAATATAGTCATGCTCTGAAATCACCTGAGTAGGTAGCCTCATGGAGCAGTTGCCCGGTATTTTACGTACTGCTCTGCCTTTGCTGTGATACCTCCAGTACCGCCCAAGCGCCAAAAGCCGCTACCAGAGGGGAAAAAGAAAAAAAAAAGTTCTGCTCACAAACCTGTGCACGTCACACAAACTCATCACGTGAATCCATCCTCTCTCTGCAGAAGCCCAGCATTATCAACATCCGTACTTTACAGAGAAAACGGCAGAGGCATCTTATGGACATGAGCTCCAAAGGCGTGACGGTAGAGCATCTCGCCGCCGGTGCAAATAGACAGACGGCGGTTGCGGACTGGAGCCGGACGGGGCTGCTGGCTTATGGAACGGACTGCAATATCGCTCTGTGGCGTCCAGCTGTGAGTTATGTCGAGTTGTTGTGATATTCACGGCTTCATGTATAGCATTTACACCTATATACAACGTTCATATATACATATGGATCCCTTTGCATCTCTTGAGTTCACCGTGTCTAATGTTCCTCTGCTCTAGGCAAACCCCCCTAGAGGCGTATACAGACTCCTGAATGGGCACAAGGAAACCGTCAAGGCCGTGTCTTTTCTCCCAGAGCTTGAGAATGACGCCTCGACATACTTCATCAGTGGCTCAGACGATAAGACGATAGCCGTCTGGAAGTCTACCGACGATAAACAGGACTTCAGCTTACTTCAGACCGCATCTGAACACACTGGACCCGTGAACTGCGTTGCCGCCTTACGAGTTGCTGCTGACGAGCCGAAATGGATCGTTGCGACGGGAGCAGCCGATGCCACCATCAGGATCTGGAGTTTCGAGAATGATCAGCTGCGGCTGGTTCAGACCATTAACACAGCGCCGAGATACTTTCCTCTTTCACTTTCACTCAGCGCTCTCGGCGCCGACAACGACGCTTACATCCTCGCCTCGGCCGGCACGAGGGATGTCGTCCAGATCCTAACCGCCGACGCAAGGCCGGACTCCCTTCAGTTCAACCTCCAGGCGACGCTCAGCGGCCATGAGGGCTGGCTGAGATCTCTCAGCTTCGCCAGGGAGACCAGCAGCCCAGACAGCGACCTCCTTCTTGCGTCAGCCAGCCAGGACAAGTACATCAGGATATGGAGGGTTCACCAGGGCAAGGAACTTCCCGCCCTGGCCGCCGAAGGCTCAGATCCCTCAAGCGGCGCCTTCATGCCGGGCAAATCCCCTTCCAACAAGGCGCACTGGCTCAAGGCGGCTGGAAAGGATTTTTCTGTAACTTTTGAGGCCCTGTTGCTGGGCCACGAGGACTGGATCTACAGCGCACGATGGCAGTCGCAGGCCGATGGCAAGCTGCAGCTGCTATCTGCTTCTGCTGACAACTCGTTGGCTATCTGGGAAGCCGACCCCAGTTCCGGTATCTGGGTCAGCATGGTGAGGCTCGGCGAGATTAGCAGAGAAAAGGGCGCGACGACGGCAACGGGAAGCACCGGCGGCTTCTGGACTGGTCTATGGTCTCCCGATGGAAGGTCAGTGGCCTGCCTCGGCCGAACCGGCAGTTGGAGAAGGTGGGAGTACGATGTCTCAGGAGACATCTGGAAGCCGTGTGTTGCCATCTCTGGCCACACAAAAGCCGTCACCGGCATCTCCTGGTCCAAGGATGGCAACTTCTTGCTCTCTACGAGCTCAGACCAGACGACTCGTCTTCACATGAAGTGGAAGAGCGCTGGCACATGGCACGAAATGTCCCGCCCCCAGATCCACGGCTACGACCTCAACTGCATCGACTCCCTCGGCTCCTCTCAGTTCGTGTCCGGAGCCGACGAGAAGCTCATGAGAGTCTTCAGCGAGCCCAAAGCCGTGGCGGCCATGCTCAGTCGCCTGGGCGGCATCGAGGGAGCCAACCTTGCTGACATGCCCGACGCCGCCAATATGCCGGTTCTCGGCCTCTCGAACAAGGCCATCGACGCCCTGGACGACGACCAGGAGATCCAGCCCATAGATGACCGCGATCGAGACGCCATGGACCCTGCCTCCATTGTCAAAAAGTCATACTTGGACATTGACCACCCGCCCTTTGAGGAAACACTATCCCGCCACACCCTGTGGCCCGAAACGGAGAAGCTCTACGGACACGGCTACGAAATCTCCTGCCTGGCCGCCAGCCATGATGGCAAGCTCATCGCCAGCGCCTGCAAAGCCAGTTCCCTCAACCACGCCGTCATCCGCATCTTCGAGACGGACAGATGGACCGAGCTCAGGCCCCCGTTGGCAGCGCATACTCTGACGGCCACCCGCCTGCGCTTCTCCTCCGACGACAGGTATCTGCTGAGCGTCGGCCGCGACCGTCAATGGGCCGTTTTCGAGCGAGGCGTGGACGAGGACGGCGCCGTTCGATACGAGCTGCTGCAGTCCAACACCAAGGGCCACTCCAGGATGATACTCGACGCCGCATGGGCTCCGTCTCCAGTGCCCCTCTTCGCAACGGCGGGCCGCGACAAGCAAGTCAGGATCTGGTCCCTGACCAAGAAGGACGGCGAGGACGCAAAGGCCCAGTTCGTGCAGGTTTCCGCCCTGACCTCCGATGGCCCAGTCACGTCGGTGGATTTCCTGGCTCAGCCTGTGGGCGACAGGTACATTCTCGCAGTTGGCACCGAGAGCGGTCGACTGAACCTGTGTGCTGTATCTACGGATGGCTCGTCCGTGTCAGAGCTTCCGACGCCCTCTGAGTAAGTTCCTTTTTCTCGTGATCTGACCAGTTACTTCCTTTGCTTGCTTGAGAGTTTGATGACGGGTAAGCTAATGATTCGCATAGGCTCTTTCTTCCCAAGGCGGTGCTTCAACTGGCATGGCGGCCGGTTAAAGACGAGAACGAGAACAAGTATGAACTTGCTGTGGCAGGAGAGGATAGCTCACTGAGACTGTACGGCTTTGGGGAAGACTATCTCAGGGGGCAGAACCAGTCGTAGATGCCGCAATCAAGACCCGACTGCCCATTTAATCCAGGATCAAAGTAGACCACCGCAGGCATCCCCTAACGCAATATAAACGGCTATATGACGATCCATAGGTTTCATGATATTGGACTATTATTATATACTAGTAGTATTATTAGGGTACGATGTACCATCATTATGCCGGCTGTTCCATTTGAGCTTCCTCAAGATTATACCTAACGCCCGAAAGAAAAGAAGCAAAAGAGCCACAAAAACAGCTCACATCTGCAAGAAGAGAGCTTCTTCCTGCGCTGTTTCTCACCTCATTAAAAGACTCGTCTCCGCCAAGTCGCAGCATCGCTAGCGATCCATCTCTCCCTCTGGAGATTCGTATCCATAAGTTCATATACGCAGCCCGTTTTTTTTTTCTTCTTCTTTTGCTGTTCCGTTCTACTTCACCTCATAGCTCCCTGACGGCCCCCGCGGCGGCCTTGCCCGTCCCCAGCGCACCGCCGAGGACGTCCCTCGCCGACGCGGCGACATCGATCGTCTCGCCGTTGATGTAGTACCACGCTCGGCCGGCGAGAATCGAAATGTGGTGCGGCAGGTAGAGGATGATGGCGATGGACGTCAAGCCAAAAAGCAGAAACGCAATCGAATCTGTAACCCATTCAATCTCCTGTTAGCAAACAACGCTTCAATGCTTCCCAAGTTAGATTCTCGTAGCAGAACGTTTCGAAAGTGGCAATGCCACGCGGGATTCGACGTTTGCCTTTAAAAAGGGGGCCGCGAGCCGCAAAGCAGATGACGAGACAAGAACAGAACAGAAACGAGCATGGGGAACGGAGGAAGGACCTACAATACGCAAACTTCTCGATTGGAGAGAACAGATACGTGCCAAACGTCACGTCTATCTGCAGCATCTTCCTGTCCAGCATGTTCTTCAAGCTCCGAGACGCCATTTTCACACAATCTTTGTGTCTTCCTTCTGACAGTTGCGGTATCGCTTCCTCTTCCCGAGCCTGGTATATGTCGCAACGGGCAAATTGCCAAACGTGTCAGGAACAGCAATGATCGTCTCGCTCGTGAATTATGGAAATTCAAATCGCAAAGGGAGCGTCTGGTATCGAGGAGTGAGGCGGGTTGCGTTCGGTTCGGCTTTCGTGGGTTTTGAAGATGAAAAGGAAAGAAAGCGGAAGGCCAATGGAATTGATCCAATTGAAGTCGCTGCCACCCAACCTAACCGTGAACGCTCAAGGTCCCCTGATTTGACGTTACAGCGCCCGTCTACGGCGGTCGCACAGCACACGCCACACGCCACGCCAGCGCGCCAGAGTCACCTCACCTCACTGACCGCAGAGGCCGCTAGCAGTCCGTACCAAGCCTCGGCCAATCTTGACCAACTCGATTAGCTCTGCTCAGACGCAATCATCACGACAACCTCATACAGCACAACGACAAACCCCGAACCGCCTCACAAAGCACCATGTCCCGCCTCCCACACTCGTCCCTCACAACCTCCATATATCAAGCCATTGCATCCTCTACCAGAAGCATACCAAAACCCACCTTCTTCAGCACCCTCTCCCCCCTCCAAAAGAACCTCCCACCCCGTCCAAAACCCCCACCAGACTCCGAGATCGAAGAATCCTACCTCAAAGGCAGCGGCCCCGGCGGCCAAAAAATCGTACGTACAAGTCCTCCTCCCCATCCCTTCCCATGTCCAGCAGAAAACAAAACGAGTGGGGGGAAAAACAAAACAGAGGTTATCTTTTTTTTTTTGGCTTCGTCTCTGCTAAACATCAAGTCGGCAAACGACGCCTTCACGGTTGCCTACAGAATAAAACAAACTCCGCCGTCCAGCTGAAGCACATCCCGACCGGCATCGTCGTCAAGTCCCAGGCTACCCGATCCCGCAGCCAGAACCGCAAGCTCGCCCGCGAGATCCTCGCTCAGCGCATCGACGAGCTCACAAACGGCGACCAGAGCCGCTCCGCCATCGTCGGTGCCGTCAAGAAGAAGAAGGCCGATAGCGCGGCCAAGAAGAGCCGCCGAAAGTACAAGCTGCTAAAAGAGGAGAAGGCGGCGGCGACGGCGGCCGGTGCAGACGCGGGGGCAAGGGCGGCAGAGGCCGAAGCACCAGAAGCCGAAGCCGAAGCCAAAGCCCTTGCCGCCAAAAATAGCACGACAGTCATCTCAGAACAGAGTAGCGACACAAGACAAGGCGCGGGCAGCCATCTCAGCGATGCGGCGGCTGGCGGCAGTCATCAGTCCGGGCAAGGCTCCCATGGATCCTCGTAGCTTTCAATTGTCGTACAAGCCTTGATACCGGGTCGCATAAAGACGGACGATATTTCACCTTGAAGCGTGCATGGATGGGTTCTGCCGTAGTGATACGACGCATGTACTGATCTACGATAATTTCCAGGGATGGTAAAACATTGTCACAATGTTCCATTCAGTGTGTCTAAGACCGGAAAGCGAATAAATATTTGTATCAACCTAAGCTTCTTCTAGCCCCTAGACTCGCGTTGCGCATCCAGCCCAGCTGCCATACACGAGCCGTTGTATCCCCATCGGAGAAAAGCCAACGCCCACCCCCTTGACCCTGTCAAAAACTTTTCGTAAATATGAGACTCGATCGCAACACGTGCGAAGCCATGGAGGCACTGCATCATTCGCCGCCTCCATGAGCTTGGCCTGAGTGATTGGCGAAGGATGTAAGGTATTGTCTTTGACTTCGCGTAACTTCTGTGTGCATCACCTAGTTAGCTTCTTGCCTCGCGTCTCGAGTCGGTGTCTTTGCAAACTCACCTTAGAAGCACTTGCGGTGGACGATGGAGGGACCGCTCTCGTCGTACTCCTGCTTGGAGATCCACATCTGCTGGAAGGTGGACAGGGAGGCCAGAATGGAACCACCGATCCAGACAGAGTACTTTCGCTCGGGGGGAGCAATGATCTTGACCTTCATGGTAGAAGGAGCAAGAGCAGTGATCTCCTTCTGCATACGGTCGGAGAGACCGGGGTACATGGTGGTACCACCAGACTAGATGGGAGAATGCAATTAGCATCACGATTCGAAACAGAAGCGGCACTGGAGGCAAAGAGAACATACCATGACAATGTTGCCGTAGAGGTCCTTTCGGACGTCGACGTCGCACTTCATGATGGAGTTGAAAGTGGTGACGTGGATACCACCGCTCTCGAGACCGAGGACAGAAGGCTGGAACAGAGCCTCAGGAGCACGGAATCGCTCGTTGCCAATGGTGATGACCTGGCCGTCGGGAAGCTCGTAGGACTTCTCCAAGCTGGAGCTCTGGGCGGCGGTCTGGATCTCCTGCTCGAAGTCGAGGGCGACGTAGCAGAGCTTCTCCTTGATGTCACGGACGATTTCTCGCTCGGCGGTGGTGGAGAAGGTGTAGCCACGCTCAGCCAGGATCTTCATCAGGTAGTCGGTAAGATCACGACCAGCCATGTCAACACGAGCAATGGCGTGAGGAAGAGCGAAACCCTCGTAGATGGGGACAACGTGGGTGACACCGTCACCGGAGTCGAGCACGATACCGGTGGTACGACCGGAAGCGTACAGGGACAGAACGGCCTGGATGGAGACATAGAAGGCGGGAGCGTTGAATGTCTCGAAGACGATCTGGGTCATCTTCTCACGGTTGGACTTGGGGTTGATAGGGGCCTCGGTGAGCAGGACGGGGTGCTCCTCGGGGGCGACACGCAGCTCATTGTAGAAGGTGTGGTGCCAGATCTTCTCCATGTCGTCCCAGTTGGTGACGACACCGTGCTCAATGGGGTATCTCAGTGTCAGGATACCACGCTTGGACTGAGCCTCATCACCGACGTAGGAGTCCTTCTGACCCATACCGATCATGATACTATAGCGAGTTGGTCAGATCCAGCTCTCTCCCCCAAAACGCGGCCAAAAATGGCACGCGTGTCTGGTTTCGGGAAACTTACCCATGGTGACGGGGTCTGCCGACAATGGAGGCTGATGGCGTTGTTAGCAAAATCCGTCACTAAGAGCACAACGTGCGGTGGCGGCGCGGAAACGCCCAAGACGCCCAAAGCGTATAGCTATGGCGTGGTAAGGGGAGCAGAAGTGGGGTACTCACGGAAAACAGCTCGGGGAGCGTCATCACCGGCGAAACCGGCCTTGCACATACCAGAGCTGCACTGGTGTCAGCTATTGGGATTCGGGAAGTATCAAAGGAGCGCGGCGAGATGGAGTTGAGGATGCAAAAGTGTCCCTTTGAGCCCCGCGTGGCGTGGCGGCACCGGGCGATGCCCCCTTGCCCGCAGAGCCAAAGGTCGACAAAGAGGAGAGTATCATGTCGGTGAGACAATGGCGGGGGAGGCGGGAAACCTTACCCATTGTCGATGACGAGGGCAGCAACTTCTTCTGTAGAGCATCAAGAGCAAATGTCAGCCAAGATTCTGTCAAAGGCAGCTTCGCGATGCCTCGTTCCAATGGCCTCGGCACCAAAGGGGGGGAATGGACGCGGTGCTTTCGAGGCGGCGACGGTTGCACGTACCCTCCATTGTGACTGATTAATGTATGAAGCTGATGAAAGTCTTGAAGAGGGCGAAGATAGACAAAGAAGAAGCTCGCACGATCCCAGGATCTCGAGGGTTTGGCTGGAAAGGGAGATAAAAAAGAGGTTGAAGTGAGGAAATATTAAGGTGACACGCAGTCGAAAGCTGGCGATTGGGGGGTGGGTGCTGTTGAAGAAGTAGAAAGAGTGGAGGGGGAGGAAAGGAGGGAAGTAAGTAACTCCGCTGCCACGATGGGCACAGTTGTGGGCGGGACAATTGCCTGGTGGAGCAGCCTGCTTGGTGTGTGGGAGGCGGCGAACCAGGGCGAGACCGCCTGGGTTGATTGGGGGGTCGGGTTCGCTCGAGGTACTCCATGCCCGGGACGAGGTACCGGCGCCGCATCGTCCCCTGCGCCAGGAACCTTGCCTGGGCCTCGGAGTACCGGGCACGGCCGCGCAGCAGGGGATGGCAGCGCTGCCTGCCGCTTTAAGTGATTGGCTGGTGGTGGTGGCTGTGGCTGGGGCTACCTCAGCAAGCAAGCCCCAGCGCAAGTACAGGTACGCGCAGAGCCACCACGAGACGAGGCGTTGGCGAGGTAGCCTCTACGCACCTGAGCATTCCTCACGACTTCTCCATCTCAACCTCCTTTAGGTCTCCTTTAGGTCTCCTTTTAGGTCTCCTTAGGTTGCTACAGTAAGGTATCAAGGAATCGGCCAGTGGGGAGGGGGAGGGGCCTGCACCGCCAGATCAACGCCATCGTCACCTCGCCCCCAGCTGTGGTCGGGAGCTGCAACTTGCTCCATTGCCTGCCCGTACATGTGTAAGCCTATCCACCGCCAGTTGGTGCTTATTGCACCAGGGACAAGTACTACCTACCTAGAAGCAACTTCTAAGCTGAGGAGGATAAAGACCGCCTGATCGCTCGTGGCCGGCGGGACTGACGTCCTGTGCGCACTGATGATACTGGGTCAGGCTAGTCGAGGCAGCAAGACAGGATTGATCCCTCTTCTCACTCCTGTCTCCGGATTTCGCTGGCTTTGCTTCGTACGCGTCCCGATGCGTAATACGCACGCCACCAAGGCTGAGGCTCAGAGGGCCAAAACTGGATGCCTTGGTGCCAGGGCTTTCAGTGTGAGACTGAGGTCGCCCGAAGGAACAGTAACTGCCTGGCCGCCCTTGGTAATACCGTAGAGTATTACGCACCAGAATACTTGGAATCAATGGCCTGAGAGGGGCACTTTTGTGAGGCTCTCCCGAGTCGACGGACCCCCCTCCTTCGGTGGTTGATGACAGGCCGAGAAAAAGGGGGGTCCAATGTGTGGCTGGTACCTACTCCGTACATTCAGAGACCGTGGACTTTCCCTGTCACCCAGCTGCTGATTGCCGGCCATAGGTACCTTAGCAATGCGATTGGATTGCTGCCAGGAGGCAACATCTCCCTGTTGGTAGCATTGGATGCCGAAGGGGCTCTATGATGCTCTCCGGGCCTCTCCTGAACGCTCTCAATCTCTCGTGTACCCCGTGCTCAGTACATTATGGGGTGCTGCTAACAGGGTCTCGTTTTGAGACGACACCAGCGTTGATTCGACCTTTGTTAGGCAGAGAGATTATCTCAATCTATCCCGCTCTGTCTATTCACAGGCCTGAAGCTGCAGCCTCGAGAGGCAGCAGCATTCGAACCTTGCTCCAGGCACCTTGCATCCCAGATCCCCAGATCGAATCTGCTACGGAGTGTCGTCCGCTCGACTGCGTAATCGAGCCAGACGTGCCGGCGCGCACAGTCGGTGCCCGTAAGCAGCAGCAGCCCGCCAAAGCAGCTGGTGACGGCCTTTAGCCCCCTTTTCATCCATCAAATTTCCCCAGCCAAGCTCGATTTTTGGCCACGCCAACACGTCGCTGTGCAGGAAGCGGAGGAGGGGGACACGACAACCTCAAGGCTGCGCCCAACTCGGCTAGTGCCAGTGCCGCCCTAAGCGATCCGGCACCTTCTGGCGAGCCTCGTATCTTCCTCCCGCGGATCACGTGAGCTCTTGTGGATAAGTCATCGCTCTGTGGCTTTACACCTCGTAGGGTATCAGACAGCCACGGCCCTGGCTGCCGTTAGCTTCACGAAGGCATGCAACTGTCTGCTTAGGTTAGAGGGCTGGTTCAAGATCTTTAGAAGATCTAGAGCTGCATGGCGCCGAAGGCTGCATCTAGCTGGTCTGACTGAGCGTGGAGGCAATAGGCGAGGAGAAGGCTACGGCGCCGCCGAGGCTATTTCGGCTGCTCAGCATTGCGTGGTGCACCATGTAAGCTGAAGAATCTCGCGTGATGCGTGTTATCAAGTCAAGATACGCAGCGATACACTGAGACTTGTGACTTGCAAGATCACAACGTTTCAGGCGTAGGCACTCTTTCCTATTCTTCTGCCTGATGTGTGTCACAAAACTCGACGGTCATACAAATGGAATCCCCTGATGTCAGCCGAAGCAAGGGTTGGCACTACGTCACTTGTCAGATTCCATACACTCGGAGTGTCAAGGAGCGGGATACTGCCACTCCAGAAGCATACAGATAGAACAGAAGCATTCCATGACGTTAGAGAGAAATCTGTGGCTACGAAGCCGAGCAAGCTGAGTCTTAACGATATCGACAGCGCCAGTCTGACGTACAGGATCAAACTGGATCGAATGAAGAAAACAGAACAACCACATCTGAGCTGTGAGATGAACAAGTGGGGTAGCTTCTCGAGCCTCCCTCAGTAAGGTAAGGCAGGGATGCTCCGTAGAGCTCAGCTGCGTTATGGAGTACCGACCTCACTTCTGGAACACATAGAGAAGCCCCTCGGATGCTTGAAAGAACAATTTCCAGTCATTTCCCGTTACTCAATCTCCGGAGATTTGCCTCGCGGAAACTTTAATTACCTGCTGAAGCTGATAAACAAGCTACTGGCTTTTGCCCTGGACAGGCTCCTCCTGGTAAGGCTAATAAGGCTGCCACAAGCATCTGAACCTTGCAGGCATCAACTCCCCGCTACTCCTCTTACGGTCTAGGGCATTCATGAAGCTTCCAGAAACTGCATCACCATAAGCGAAATCTGACGGTTATTGAAGAGCTTTCGTATCAAAAGAACAAAAAGACTGCTCCCTTGTCGATTCATTTTTCTTCAGCATCTTCACTACGAGACCTAGTCACAGGCATTTTCGCTAAGAACAAGGATCTGCAATCACACAATACAACCATCATGGGTGATAAACGACTCAACGACCTCCTGCGATGGAGCATCGAAAACCAGGAGGCCGGCTCGCCTGCGAACCAGCCCTCCGACGGATCCCGGCCGCCACCCACGACCAATCTGACCCCGGAGCTCATCGAGGCCCTCATGGGCGGCCCCTCCGACGCCGAGCTGATGAAGGCCGCCATGGAGATCATCAACGACCCCGAGGTCAGCCTGGAGAACAAGCTCATCGCCTTTGACAACTTCGAGCAGCTCATTGAGAACCTCGACAACGCCAACAACATCGCCAACCTCGACCTCTGGACCCCGCTGCTCGACCAGCTGCGCCACGAGGAGAGCGAGATGCGCAAGATGGCCGCCTGGTGCGTCGGCACGGCCGTCCAGAACAACGCCCGCACGCAGGAGCGCCTGCTGGCCATGGGCGGGCTGCCCTCGCTGGTCGAGATGGCGCTCAAGACGGAGGAGCCCGAGGACGTGCGGCGCAAGGCCATTTATGCGCTGAGCTCTGCCGTCAGGAATTACCAGCCTTCCATGGATGCCTGCACGGACGAGCTGAACAAGCGGGGGTATGCTGCTGGGTCTAAAGTCGACGCTGCTGATATGGATGCTGTTGATACCGTTATTCACGGCCTCAGAGAAAACGTCAAGAAAACCGCTCCTGCGACTTCGTCATAAGGGTTGCGAACCAAAAAGACAATCACGATATGTAAAAGGGGACATTTGGGTGGAGTTTGGGCGTTTGGCAGGCTTGGACGATTCAACCGATATGGTCTTGCATTTCAGGCTATCATGCTACTAGATGGACAGCATCAAGAGGTCATGGTCAATTTTTTTCATATCTAGAGATACGCAATACACATGTTGTACACTTTATTTGTTTATTTTGTCTTGTTCCCACCTGGATACCCCAGGGCATGGCGCCGGCATCGGTTCATCAATGCGTGACCTTGCCGTAGAATGGGAATCCCAATGCTTCCATGAGCAGTCTGCCTTGTCTATCCGATGTCGCAGAAGTGTGAATAAAGATGTCGCAACCAGGCATCAGCTTAGGAGGATACATCTATTGTCAGGGGGTTAGCGTAGGCTCACGAGAGGGCCATTGCGTCCATGTAGGCTATACTCACATCGTAGTTGAACTCGATCTCGGGGAAATAAGCCATCCAGGCGGGCTGCATGCCGAACGCAATGTTTCCCGCACTGTCGCCGCTGGTGGCCTTGATTCCCGGCCAGTCCTTGATCTTAGGCAGGACCAAGGTTACCAGCTTGTCGACAAAGTCGTAGGCCGCACCGCCGCGCAGAGTCGTCTTGGCACCGGCCTTGGATCCCTTGCGGACACCCCAGTGGATGACGTTGTGCTTCACAGTCGTCACCTCGGGGAACTGGCCGCTGATGGCTTGGACAACGGCTCGGGCGACGTGGAGATACTCCTTGTTGTCGGCCGCGAGAGGGGCGTACGAGTTGATGGTGACGGCCTCGATCTCGGGGATGTTGTTCCAGGTAATGTCCCGCTCTATTATCCCAAGTCTCGAAGAGCCTCCGCCCCTTGGCCCTCTGCTAGGTCGGTTCTTGTGGTATGGTGAGGATCCGTCCCATTGACGCAACAGTCCCTTTTGCGATTCGGGTGGTGTTGTTCCGGGAGGGGTGTGTTTATATGTGAGGGTCATGAGGTCCGGCGCAATGGTGCTATCGTACGTGTGCTTCAACCGAGGGAAGCTAAACGGACCAGGAACGAAGTCGCGAGCCGTCGGGTCGGATGAAGGTGGCGCCTGGACAGGATGCAGAGGGCCTCGATTATACTTGGGAGGATGGTATTGGTATCTGGGGCTCGTATTAGCGACGCCTGTCCTACACACGCCTTTGGCGGTAGCACATACCGGTTGCCAGGCAGCCTTCTTTCTTTGTGGTCCTGGCTGCGTGCCTCTTCAAAAGCCTTGACAATGTTCTGGTCGGGCTGCGGCGCCGTGAACGACGACGTCGATTCGATGTCGGCGATGCCATCATCCTTCACGATGGCATTGTGCGCCGGTCTGGTCGAGGCGAAACCCCTGGCGCATAGCGGAGCAGATTGATGCGCAGAGAGCCTTTGCCTGAGGACTCGTGCTAGGCGAGCACCTTCTCGGGAGACCGCCATCTTCGGGCTTGAGCAGAGGCCGCAATGCTTCGTCCAAGGTTGAAGATCTCTATTTGCAGCCCACCATGTGCCATCTCGAGGCAATGGGATTTTTCCGTCGCTAGCTGCCGGGGCACTAGCCACAGTCTAGCCCGCCGGAAGGCTGCGCCACGCGATGACCGTTTGTGAGGCATCGGCAGAGGTGTGGCGGTGCAGTATCTTTCTTCGGCAGCATCAAAGTCCGTGTCATCGTCAGTGATCCCTGTACAGGTACTATAATTACCTACTGCCTCGCAGGTCACTGCCATGATTCGCATCAAACTGTGGATTCAGACCGAAGCAGCATGCGCTCCGTATGATTTCATTCAAGCAGGAAGTTGTTTTCGATGTCTCGTGAGACTAGCCTACTTTAAGCCTCCTTCTGCGCAATGATTTTCCTTGTTTCCGACGAATAGATGGAATCAACATGTCACGCCATTAGAGTTGAAAACTGCTGACATGCTGCATCCGCTGGTCCAGGCGCTTCTTGGACCTCTCTCTTTGGCATGATGCCATCGCCCTGGGGGCACGATGCCGGAGATTTAACGATCAAGTCGTTCTTTTGTAAGAGTCAATCATTGTTCAAGGGCCTACCTACGACTCTGTCAATGGCCATTGTAGTCTAACACATGTCTCGAGCTTTCGCTGAGTTGAGAATGACAGCCGGAAGTTTCTACAACGAAATAAGCCACTGCCCGCCTCGGATCCTCACAAGGTTCTGGCTGGGTGGCTCGTGACTGGAACAAAAATAACCTTACTCTGTACCAGCCAAGCCTTCCAAAGTCCCCTCTTGTGATCTCCCCTTCCAAGGTACGCCATGACCTCAAGTCCCCGCCTCTTCGTTCACAGCTAAGAGAATATCGAGTCCTCTGGCAGGTAACATGACTGCTATGTGGACATACCTAGACCGAACATGAGGCCGCGTAGGTGCTTGTACTTGGCCCGTACTCGTGCTAGACTTGCGTAGGCTCGTTGGGGGGGACCCGAATTGCCTGCCTTGGATTCGTGGGAGAATTACGTAGGCATCTGTACGTAAGGTAGGTAGGCGAGCCATGAGTCTCTCGGCAAAGATCAGTTTGACAAGGCACGAGAACACAAGAACGGCAAAAGGCCGCTTTGGCGCCGCACAGGCTCGCCGCCGGCGGTTTTCGCGTTGATCAAGGGCAGCCACATTGATGGATGGCGTTCGGACGCTTTCTGCTTGTTCCGTCGACAGGGCATCTGACGACCGGATGATTGGCGGCAACGCATGACATGATGGAGAGACGGAAGAGATCAACTGCGGATCCGTTCAGCCGCGATCCAAGGAGTGATCCGGGCGATGACTGCACATACCGATCATGCATCCGCGAGCGATCTGCCTTGCCTTGCCTTGACTACAATACACGTACATGTACACACGTAAACCTCGCAGTATTAATGCCTGGGCTAGGTACCACCGCGAGGGATCGCAGGCTGCCGCAGGGTGCCACCTCAGTGCAGTATCGCACCGCTGTAGCGCCGTTCGAGGTCCCTACAGCCCACTACCAGCGTCCCCTGGCTCGCCCTGGGTCCACCCTCAGTGTCCCGCCCCCGCCACTGTAACATCAGCCAACGCGAACCACTTAACTATAGCACTCGCTTCCGCCAGGCCTTATCTGAGGCTGATGTGCGCCTGCGACTACAACCAGCCTCGAGAACCTTACCTTAACCTTACCAGCACAAAGTACGTCAATGTAACTGCGCGACGCAACCACCTTCGTCCTCCCTCTCCCCGTCTGGGAACATCCGTCCGCTTCTCGAAAAGCCTCTTCAACCTTAGACTTGTCTCATTCGCTGAAGCCCATCCATTAGCTGTACCCCCCTGCGACCGAGCTTCTCGACAGGAGCTGACGATCCGGCGCGAGTCCAACCGATCAGTTGACGCTCTCGAAGCAGCTGTCGCGCCCAGCGTACAAGAAGACGGAGGGATACTTTGAGGACAGGACGCCATTCGAAGTTTGAAGAAACATTGTCACCAAACCGCCGACCCCGCAAGCGCCTCGCCGAGACTTGTCTCGCCCTATAATGGGGGCGTACCACCCGCCTCGTCTCTCTCTCGGCGCCGCGAGAGTTTGATTTCCACCACTTTAACCTCCTCCTCGTCATCGGGCTGAATCTCCTGAAAAGCGGACAGCCATGAAGGAATTCCCCAGGAAGTTCCTTAGCCTACGGGATAAGAGCGGCGAGCACCATCGTAGCAAGTCTGCTCCTCCCGCGAACAAGGTGAATTTATTCCTGCCAACCTACCACCTACACATGCCCCCAATGCGCACAAAGTCTCCCATACAGACCCCGTCGTTGTTGAGCAATGTCCATCCTCGAGCTTGCAATCGATTACCTGAAGACGCCGAAGCAACCCAAAGCTCCCACTCCCAAGTCCGACATCCCTTGGTTTCACAATGTTAAACATCAATGGCAGGCCCGTCCCCTCTCAGCGGAGGCGTTCCGCGCCATCTTCAAACCCGACCATGCGAGACAGACTCACCTGAACGAGCTGGAAGCTGCGAGAGAAGCCTCCAAGGTAAGTTGGCGCCATCATCATCTCCGCCGTCCTGACAGGCAATCGTCTCGAAGGTGTTCAGGCAGAACGTTGACAATTGCAAGGTGGAGGACATCCAACGAAGCCTGGATCGGCTGGGCATCACGGACGTCACCGTCGAACACATCCGAGATATCTTGGCCACCAAATTCGCGAATGGAGACCCGGAACGCACTGTACAATTCATCGATATCGAGCAGAAGGCTTCTTCTGGTGTCATCATCCCCTATGATCCGAGCGTCCATATGGTTGGTGCCGAAAACCGAAGCGCCGTCACCTGTTACATCGATGCCCTTCTCTTTGCCATGTTCTCCAAGCTAGATGCTTTCGAGTGTATGCTCAAGAACGACTTCCCGCTGGACGATCCCAGGAATAAGCTTGTCACACTGTTGCGCATCTGGGTCAACATGCTACGGTCAGGCAAGCTGATACACACAGACTTGGTAAGTGGGATTGGTACAGGGTCTGAGGAGTTGCAATACATACTAACAAGTCTGCGTAGACAAAGGTCATCCAAGATACAATGGCTGAATGCGGCTGGTCCGACGCTCGTCTCTTGGAGCAGCAAGACACCTCGGAAGCCTTCGCTTTTCTCACTGAAAAATTAGAATTGCCTCTGCTCTCGCTACAAGTCGACCTGTATCACCAAGGCAAACAAGATAAAGACGACCACAAGATCGTTTACGAACGATTGTTGAACTTGGCAGTGCCGTCAGATCCCGATGGCAGCGGCGTCAAGCTGGAGGACTGCCTAGAGGAGTATTTCAACACCCAAGTCGACGTGCTTAGAGACAGCGAAGAGGCAAAGAAGGCAGACGCAGACGCCACCAACCCAAGCTTGTCACCTAAGCTTATGGTTCCGGTTCAGATCCAGCTGGTGAGAGATGGAGAAACTACTGCTACCCCTGTAGCCTTGGCCTCATCTCCGCTCGAGATGTCGCCGGCAAACCCCCTGGCAGATACCTTGGTGGAGAAGGACGAGGATAAGATTCAAGAAGAAGAAGAAGCCAAGGTCGAGGAACAAGCAACAGGCGAAGCAAAGGCACCGAAAGCAAAGGCTGTTGCAGAAGAAGAGGCCAAGGTAGAAAAGGTCAAGGAAGAATATTTCGAAAAAGGAGCCGCGGAGGATAAGGATGGTGCGACTACTCCGGCATCACAGCAGGTAAATGGGGCAAGTCAAAGCACGTCTCCTGGAGACGTCTCGCAAGCAAACGCATCAGGCGATCAGTCAACAGCCTCTTCCTCCAATCCGCTCAGGACCAGATCAGCCAGTGTCATTCAGCGAGTCCTGCTTGACGACCAGGGCCGTCCAACCAGTTCTGACAATATTGCACGGCGCAAAAGAACCAGCATGAAAGGATCCACTGTCGTCAGGGCAGTGACTATACCCGCATGGCAATTCTTTCGCCTGATCCGTACGTACGAGACATACCGACACTCACGTTCTCTTTGCTAACATCATACACAGCCTGGCACGCAGTCAAGAGCACCGAGCCGCAGAGCAACGTCGAAGTCGCAATGAATTTTGACCAGCGCCCTGTCGTGGGCATTTGTCTGAAGCGATATGCCATGACCGAGTCTGGCCGACCCCAGCGCCACAATACGTACATCGACATCCCAGAGAGTATGCGCCTCCCTCACTTCATGCTCGCCGACGGGCCACACATTGAGGAGGAGACGAACGGGCTAGCCACAGAGTACAAGCTCGTTCTGCAATCCGTCATCTGCCACAGAGGCGATTCTTTGCAAAGCGGCCATTACATTGCCTTTGCCAGGGTTGCCCCGAAACTCTTGACGGGCAACAGAAAGCATGCCATCGACCCACCTCCCGATTATGAGGAAGCACAATGGGTCAAGTTCGACGACCTGGAGATCGGCAATCGAGTCACGTTTGTCGAAGACATCAAGGAATCCCTCAAGGTCGAGATGCCGTACCTACTGTTCTATCAGATCGTCCCTATGGTCGATCCACCTGGACCTTCCACAGACAGCACGGCGGGCGGGCCGCCATCCTACGACGAGTCGAGGAGTAGTCTCGAGAGGATGCGCTCGGCAGTTACTGATGATACACCCACTAGTTCTACCCAAGGGCTGGTAACGCGTCATGACAACGAAGCCTCGGCTTCTACTCAGGCGCTGGCTACTCACCATGAACATAAGGCCTCGGCCTCGACTCAAGCGCTGGTAACACACCACGAACAGCCGCCCTCAGCTTCAACTGGTCGACTGGGCCAGAGTAAGCCGCCCAGCATCCGATTGTCCGCAGAAGTCGAGCGCCCATCCCGCAAGTGGCTGGAGGGCATCAGCTTGAACTTTGGAGGCTCATACGGGGAGACGGCCATGTCGCGTCGCCCGAGCTACGCGCTTACGGACTCCGCTGCTCAGTCGCCAGCCATTACCCCCGACGCCCAATCGCCTGCCATGGCGCCGGTCGATGAGCCGACGTCCTCGCGACTTTCGCGTGCCGCATCGCGCTTCAACTTGGGGAAACAGAGTCGCCCGGCTAGTCAATCGGGCGAGGGTCGTATGAGTCTCAACTTGAGTCGCTTCGGCGGGCTAATCAAGACGAGCAAAGAGCCGCTGCCGGAACCACCAGCTCTCAATATCTCATCAGCAAACTCCACGGGACAGCGCAGTCCACAGCCAGGATCTCCTACGTCGCTCGAGAAACAGCTACAACCCTCGGGCAATGAGATGTACGATAAATCAGACAAGCCAGAAAAGCACGAAAAGACCGACAAGGTCGACAAAAACGAGAAGCACAAGCATAGAAGGAAGAAGTCCAAGGAGAAGAACGAAAAGCAAAAGTCGGGGGACCAACCGGAGCGGGAGTGCGTGGTGATGTGATGCAGTTCCGGGCTGCAGGACATAGACTGATTACAGCCACGAGTCTGGAACGCAAAACGGGATCGCAGGTGTCTTCCCATGGTTTGGATACATGCATTTACAGAAGCCGGCGTCTTGCTCCTCCTTTGATGGGATGTGGTCGTCAGGTTCGCAAAGGATGAGAGAGAGAGAAAGAGAGTACATAATGTGTTAGGAAAGATACCACGGCAGTGTTCGAGTTTGAAGCCTTTATGTTGCTGTTGCTGGGGCCGAAACCAACCAGAGGATAAAGAGGCAGAAAGAAACAAGGACAGCTCAGAGTCTGTATACATAGAGAGATACCACGGCGTTCATGGGGCAAGGAGCTTTGCTGCCGGGCGGACAATGGAGTGCGGCTTCAAAGCGGATGGGTGGTTTAGAGTCTGTCAATTCTTGATAATTCAAAGTAATGGCTCAGTTTTGACATGCGATGCGCTCTTCTGCTTCCTCTCATCTATGCGTGTCTCGGTTGTAACAGTCAACACTTCCTCTCATCTATGCGTGTCCCGGTGGTAACAAGTCAACAAAGGATCGCATTACCATTCAAGCTTTCGTTATTTCTCTCTATCTCTCTTGTACAATCCCGCCTTCATGAAAAGAAACCTCAAGTGTGCAAAGACTTTGCCATACTTTGAACTCCAGTCCTTTTCCATCCGTTCCTGTCCCTTTTATAGGGCGTTTTTCTTCTTTTTCTTGGTTTCCTATTCAGCGGCACAGCCTCCTCCTTCTTCCCCTCCGATCCAAAACTTGACGAGAGGCACCCAAACCCACCCTTGCACGAATGCAGCACCCCCATTGCGTCTTTCTCGAAAGTAAACAATAATTTGTTAATATACACAGGGGGCGGGAATGCCTATGCCAGAAATGCATCAATCTGTTCAGATTTCTGCACTAAAGGTATAGGTAGTATCCCACCCCTCAACAGACACGAGAGAGAGCCCACCGGTTATTGTCACTTAACCTCCGTCCGTAAATGTCCCCGACCGTAGAAGCCTTGGTGTAAAAAAGGAGACTTCACAGTGTCTTGAAAAGGGAGGAGTTGTCGATAAGTATCTTCTTTTTTTTTCGTTCTTTTTTTTTTTCTTTTCCCATTGCTCCGGATTTCTCGTATATGGAGATAGCAGGAAACGACAATCGTCATCAAACAAGAGCGGTGGAGGATGTTTCTTTTTCTTTTCGTCATTTTTTCTCTTTGTCCCCTTTTACTAATCGAACAGTTGTGTTTGGAGATAGCGAGATGATCCGACTTGTCCATTGTTGGCCAGCAGCCCCACTACATTAGTTATCTGTCAACCAAGTCGGCATCACGAATTCTGCGCTGTGGTGGGAATCTCCAGTCGTCGTGTGTTTAGAAGGGAATGTTGGGGGGAGTCTGGCTGCCGAGAGCTTCCTGCTGGTCCTGAAGCTCCTCGGGAGCAGCCTCAATCGAGACGCCGAGGCCGAGCTTGGCTTGTTGCTAATCGAGAAGTAAGTATTTTTTTCGAACGTATATCTGTAGCGTCAGGGTTCACGTACCGTAAAGTGGTCGATATCGGCAGCAAAGGTCATCATGACGGGAGGGGCCACGCGCTTCTCCAGGAGGCAGCTCAGCTTGCCCTTGGAGTCGACCTGGGCTCGGAAAGTAGACATGCGGAAATCGTACTTGGCGCCAATGGTGGTGACGCCCTCCTTCTGCAGACCGCCACCCATCAGGCCGCCGGGAGAGGGAACAAGGCCGAGGCTCAGATCAACACCGGCTTGGACCTTGTCGGACAGCTTCCGCCAGTACGAGGCATTGACAGTGCCCATAGCAGCCTGCAGTTGAGCGGTGGCGACCCAGTCGGATGTCTTGTAGCGAGCACAGTAGGAGACGGCACATTCGGGGCCCTGGGTCAGAGCGGGGCGCTGCCAGAGGGTTTCCAGACCGAGAGCGAGCTTGGGGGTGATGGACTGCAGGTAGCTTCCGATGTAGATGCCGGTCACGCCGCCTTCGAGGAAAGAAGGGTTCAGCATCTTGAGAGACGCACTGAAGTCATCGCCGGTATACTCGTGCTCGAACTGGGCCATGTCTTGGCCGCCGGGGGAGATGGAGAGCTGGGACTTGGAGACGAGCTTGTCGGTCCATCGGTAGTTGAAGCGGCCAGAGAGGGAGCCTTCGTTGTCGACGTTGCCTTGGCAGAAGACCTAGATCGAGCTCGGAGTTAGAGATTCCATGCCCATTGCCGCGGATTGCCGCCGAATGCAATGCTGTGCACTGCTGTGCGATGCGACGCTGCTTACCTTGCCGGTGCCGTACATGGCGGCAAAAGTGTACGGGTTGATGCGTTCACCCATTGCAAACTGGTGGGAGACCTGGAACAGCGGCGCCATGCTGAAGATCTTTGTGAGGTCGGCGCGGATGCCAGTGAACATGTAGTTGTTGAGGAAGACATCGCGCTGCACTTCCTTGGACAGGTTCTCTATTGTGCCGGGGTTGGACAGGCCGAGCTTTGCCCTCCGCTCGGAAAAGTAGTTGACGGCATCTCCTATTGTCGCGGCGACGGGGTTGGAGAAGAAGAGAGACCGCAATGTGTCGACGGGAGTGGCCATGATGCCGGTGTGTGTATGTGGCGGCTCTTAGAGCCGAGCCGACGAGGAGAAAGAGACTTGGACTGCTGATACAAGAGGAATCCGAGATGTCGATTCGCAAGTCGCAAGGCTGCGGTCAGGAGAGTCGCAGACTGTGATCGCTGTGTCAAAGCCTCAGGCAAGCCTCGGTCGCTGAGTTTGTTGGCGCTGCCGCGGGTGGTCGAGCTCCGAAGGCGGCTGGGATGGGATGGAGAGACGTTGAGAATAATTTTCAGAGACGACCCAGTTTGCCAGTTCGGTAGCCTGCGGGAGCTGCACGAGCCACATTTTGTGACGCCGCCTGAACGTGGTTCTTTTGCAGGCCTTTTTGGCGGGAGCGGATGATGCAATGATCCGGCCCCGGTGGCTGTGGAGCACGTGCAGTGGCTGCTCCTGCTGCGGTACTTTTGCAGTACCTCCCGGCTTTCAGCAACCTCGGGCTCCCTTGCTTTCACGATGGTTGATGGTCGTGTAAGTATGATATGTATCTCCTTCATAGCCCAGCATTATTGTATTATACTTGACCCAAATCCATATACAAGCGGTGACACGTCAATGGCCAAATATCACCGAGAGGCAATCATGATGAAAGTACAGCATCGACTATCGCAGCGGATGGCGGGGCAAACGAGTTACCTAGAGAGTGTCATCCACCGAGTGACGTACGTTACCGCGGCCCTCGCAAAGTACTTGCAGGTACTTCCGTAAGTGCCCGTAGCGCCCCCTTGCATGCATCCCAAGCGGCCTCTCCAATTTGCATCCGTCAAGTCGGAACCCAGTACCCTAGAACCGAACATATCCGCCTCCGCGGCTCGCCCAAGCACATCAACGCCGCTGCAACCCTCTCTCGCGACATCTGGACGGCTTCATCGATATCTCGATCCTGCATCTTTATACGTACGATCTGAACCTGTTGACCTACCTTCACGCAAACGAGCATCGTCTCGCCTGGATCCCTGCTGTGTCATCATTCCCTGGAAGCGGGGCGCGAGGCTGAAATCAGTCGGACAGCATCTTGCACATCACACCGCATAAATTTCTTGAGATTTCTCTCAGCTTTCATCAATCACCGTCATCTCAAGAGCCTCATTCCTACCGGTTATCATACTCGACCGTCAAAGTCTACGTGCGGACCAACCCGGAAGGAAAATAGCCTCCGACCGGACAAGTATCCTTGAAGATACAGACTCAAGCTTTAAAAGAGCTCACGCAAGCTTCAAGCACCTCATTCAAGTACTGGCCACAAGTTGATTACAAGGCGGCAGAATGGATACCTTACTGTGAGTGAGACTTTTCATTCTACATTCTGCTTAGCATGTGCAAGCAGTCGAATCAGGGAAATCACCATCGTGAAAGCCCTTCAAGGCTCTTACGCCTACTAACCCACTCACTTCTCCTATTCAACCCCTGCCCCCTGACCCATCCAGCCTTGACCACATCGTGCTTGTCTGCCACGGGCGACCTTGGGGATCCCGTTGCCCGCCTGTCCTCTCACAACTCCGCGCAAAATACAATCTCAACACCAACATGGAAAGCAAACTGACCGACTCGCGATCCAGAACCGCTGAGATTGCGGCAAACGCTCCCCGGTACCGCCGGAGGAGCTCAACCTTTATCGACAGCATCCACGATGTGTCGGAAGACCACGACATGGCGCCGGCCCAGCTCTACAGTACCATGTCTGGACGGCTGTTTCACTCTGGCCGCATCGCCATTGTCATGGTTGGACCACCGGCTCGAGGCAAGACGTAAGTCGAATGATCCTTTGTTGCTCCAGTTTGGCCCAGAGTATTGACAGGAGGCAGACACATCTGCGTATCCATGGCACGCTATCTTCAGTGGCTCGGTGTCAAGACTCGGATCTTCCACCTGGGAGACTACCGGCGCGCGACCATTGGCCCCGACGGCACGCTCCCTGATGACTACTTCTTCCCGGATGCATCCCCTTCATCAGTCATCCTTCGCCAAAAGATTCTCAAGAAATGTCGTGAAGACATCTATGCCTGGCTGAATCATGAAAATGGCCAAGTCGCCATCTACGACGCGGTGAACCCGACGGCGAGTGGAAGACGCTCTCTCGCCAAGGAATTTGCAAAGCACGACGTCCAGGTAAGGACTCCAATCGCTTGAGATTCTCCCTCTATTCCCCTTCGTCTTTGTTCCTGTTGATATTGACGGTTTAACAGACTTTGTTCATTGAATCGTATGTGGACAACGAGCAGATCCTGCACGACAATGCCATCAATGTCAAAATCTCCTCTCCCGATGTAAGTCCTGCAGCGCTCAAACCGCTCTTGCATCAGCTTTCGCCTTCGTCTACTAATTGTCTCTATAGTTTGCTGGAATGGATCGCGAGACAGCGGCAAAGGCGTACTTGAAAAGGATAGAAATGAGAATCCCCGTCTTCGAGACCATGGAGGAATTGGAACTCAATTACATCAAGATGATCAATGCCGGTCAAAAGATCTTCTACAACAACGTCAGCTTCAACTACCTCTCTCACCGAATTGTCTTCTACCTCACCAACCTCCACATCAAGTCGCGAACCACTTTCTTTGCCCGTGCGGGCACAACAGCGGAGGAAGACTCGTATAAAGCAGACGCCGAACTGTCCGAGGAGGGCAGGCATTACGCCAAAATGATGTCCGAGACGCTGCTCAAACATCGCGAACAAGAGAGGCTGGAGCAAATCGCCAAGGGCAAGCCCGATGAACCCCTACGACCGCTTTCCATCTGGACGTCCACTCGACTTCGCACAATCCAAACGGCCGACTACCTCAAAGAGAAGGGCTACAAGGTTCGACAGCGCTCCCAGATGAGTCAGATCAATCCCGGCGTCTGCGAAAAGATGTCCGAGCGAGTGATCAGACAGATATACCCCGAGGAGGTTGAAAAACATGCACTCGATCCCTATCATCATCGATATCCCCGTGCCGAGGTAAGTCACGCGTGCGCCCGAGTCGCTTTTCCCGTTGCACGGACTGATAGCTAACTCGATCTTCTGTTGTGCAGTCCTATCACGACCTTGCTGTTCGTCTCGAGCCTATCATTCTGGAGCTGGAGCGAGAACAGAGCGACTTGCTCATCATTGCGCACGAGTCTGTACTTCGCGTGCTCTTCGCCTACCTAATGCACTGCTCCACCATGGATATTCCGAGTCTCAAGTTCCCCCGCGACGAGATTATCGAAATCATTCCAGCGGCCTACCAGAACGAAGCCAGGCGCATCCGCATCCCCGGTTTGGACCCGAAGATGGTGTCTGCTTCTCCCGACGACATCAGGGTGCCAGGAAGCCGACCCATGAGCAGGCCCGAGAGCGGCCAGATGAGCCCAATTCCTGGCGGTCTTGGTAGCCCGG
Source organism: Trichoderma sp. PF4103 (assembly GCA_023628735.1). Lineage (NCBI taxonomy): Eukaryota > Fungi > Ascomycota > Sordariomycetes > Hypocreales > Hypocreaceae > Trichoderma > Trichoderma sp. PF4103. The sequence continues at coordinate 810,948 of JAMAKC010000003.1, forward strand.
CTGAGCCGCTGGATAGGTCGACGGAGAGGGTCATAAACTCGTCCAAGGACTTGGTCGCGGACAAGATCCACGATGAAATTTAGAAACAATCATGGCATCGAACCTGCAGCGCTGACAACCTGACTGCTTGCTGATGAGGGGGAAGAGAGTGGCGGAAGCCGAAGCCGTGCAGGATTGTTTCATGATTGATCATCCAGGCCGCATACAACAGCAGCCTGATACTTTTGGTAAAATCCTTGGCGGCCGTCTCTGATATGCAACGGGAAAAGGGCGCAGACAAGAGTGCCAGCATGGGGCGCCCAATGGAAGCTCCCCGAACGGGCCGATCCTCCCGCTCCTTTGGGCAGATGAGCTGCACGTAATTCCCACGTGTTCCGGGTTGCCGCAAGCAAAGGAGCCAAGAGCTACCATTGCTGCGGGAAAGGGGAGAACTTGTCCGGTTGGCGCTGCCGCATGACTTGGATGACTCGAAAGATTTGGGGGCCACTATCACTGAATGCTGCCCGGGTTTTGATTTCGCCCAGATGGAGGCAACTTAACGAAGCGAGGCACACAAAAAGGGTGGGCGACTTTACAAGCATGCTTTCTTTGGCTTGTTTTTGTTTGATTGATGTCGCCCCCATGTGTTTGTATGAGGATTCTTGCGAGCATTATCATCCGTTGCTGCTGTTTCAACTGCCAAACAAGTTTGTGAGCTGGACGGACAGTTGGTATCAAAAGTACATAGCCCGCCCCCTACTCTCTGGTACACCTGGAAACTGTCATGGGCAGTTTATATCTCATTCTCAATACCTGTCACATTCCTTTCTAGTCGACGAAATGCAACACTTCGACCTAGGTAGTAAATTCAATACTGACAGACATCCGTTTGCAGCCTTCCCTACTGAGATGTGCGCGTGTCCACAGACAAGCTGGACTTTTCAGCTCGAATTCGCTGGTTGCTCAGCCGGTATTGCTATTGCGGATCTGGGAACCGAAGGAGCATGAGATAAGAAGAAGAGGGAGTGCGAGGCTAGGTAAGGTAGGTAGGTGGTGTTCCGGGGGCGACGCGGCTGTGGGTTGCAGTCGAGATGGAGTGGATAAGAGAAACGGATGTGACATCCGAGAGGGGGGAGGAGGATTCGACACGAGACACAGCCGGTGAGGGAAAACTGTGCGGTGCGGACATTGGGAGGATGAGGTAGACGAAGAGGAGTTTCGTCCGGGGCTCTTCTTGTTGGTTCCTGGCATGAGGAGGATGATACAGCTAGTTCTCAGGATGGTCCATCCTGTGGGAAGGGTTGTCTCTGCCTTTACGTTGCTGGAGACTATATGCTCATCGTTCCTCAAGTTACCTAGTTTTTTTTTCCATTTTCAGAAAGTATGTTTTTTTCTTCTTCTTTTTTGCTGTCCTTGGAATCAGCTTACGATGTGGTGTATGTAGCCTGCCAGGAGTCCCAAATGTCGTTTGCTCTGAACACGATGGCGGATGACAGGCAGGCAGGCAGTCTCTATTGGGGATTTCGCCTGACTTGCTGCGCCAGTTATGAGGACCCTAGCGAAAACGCCATCCTTTGTCCCCCTTTGCAGTAATGATATTCGTTACTAGGTACGGCGATGCATATTCGTCCTCTTTGTTTTTCCTTCCGTCTTCTTTTTGTAAACCTCAGGTTATGTATGCTCGTCACTAGAGGGTTTCAACTGCATCAGCTCGCTCAGTTCAAATGTGCACCGTCAACAATGACGGATACTAGCAACGTACCTCAATACCTTATTACACACGTATGAGACCTCAGCATCAAGGGAAAGGCATTGGATCATTCGGCCAGAAACGAGACAAAGACGTACCGTCAACCCAGGAGTAAATAGGAAGGAAGAGCGGGCGGCTACCTCGAGCTGTAAGACCAGAGAGCATGTTTTGTTTTTCTCATTCGCATGCTTTGGCCTTCTTGCAAGCGGGCTACAGACCCAATGGCCATTCATACATGCTGGTGATTCCAGTCTCAATCTAACGCTGATGATCTCGTCTTTTCTTTCATCTTGTTTCTTGATCCTCTCGCAGCCTTGGACTATGAGATGTCGTATGCATGTGCTGACTGTCTCTCAGAGCAGTTCTGATAACTTGGAAGCCAGGAATCGAGTCACCGATAGTGAGAACAATCGAATCGTACCTCTGTCCCCAAATTCTCTTAAGATATGGAGTCTCCCTGCAGGTTTAATCCGCGACAACGATGAGGTAGAAGCACTTGCGGAGTTTTACCAAGGACTTGCTTGCCCCTTCGTAACCAGCGATGTATCTTCATCAGCGGCCACTACAACCCTTTGCGAAACCCCCGATCAAGGATCTGTGACTTTCTTGTATAGACAAGCACATCTTTCTTCATCCACATGTTGCACCGCATGAGCATCAACCCCCTAGCCTGCTCATGAATCTCGCTCGAGTCTGTACATACAGCATTCGTTGGGCACGCTGGGCCATGCTGGACAGGGGGTCGGGAAAGCTGTCGATGGTCTCGTGCCCATTCTGCTGCGGGGAGGGGAGCCTGCAGGTGTGAATGGGAGGGAATGGTCAATAGAGTTTTGAGTAACCCCGAGAACTGCTGTGAGGTGGACGTGTCAAGGCCAAGATGGCGACTCTGACTTGTTCAGGGTAGGGTGGTTTTGTATATCGTAGACGACTATACAGACAGGTACAGGTGGTCGGAACGCCGTGAGCGTATGACTGTGAGACATCTAGCAGGGAATATAAGTCGTCGACATGACTATGGATTCAATACATCTTACCTCCATCATTGAACAGAACCGTTGGACCAAGGCTGATGTCCAAGTTGAGACCATGGTATCGGTATATCGCCATATTCACTATACTCCCAGCACGATTGCAAAGTACCATCTCATTCGTGTTAGCCACAAGCTCCAGTTTCTCCTCGATCTCAAAGACTTGTATCGACCCCAAGACCTAGGATTGTGTCCTTGTAGTGCTTTGATAGCCGACATCTGCACACGATTCATCAAAAGACTGACTTGGCAATCCAGCATCTTGATCTTATAGCGGTGCCATATGAGCCGGAGAACCCTCTTCTGACATGTCGGTGTAAAGGAAAGTATCGTGATACCTAGCCACTCCCTCTCGGTTCAAGTATGTGCCAATAGTCCTTGTGTTCACGAATCGAGCAAGGTCACACGTTCTCTGCAAAAGGTAATAGTGTACACCAACACGGCGTTTCCAGACTCATGGCGTAGTGGTCGATTGCCTTGCATCTTCAATGAGAGCCGAGGCGTCCGTCTCCTATTGCCTACCTCTCTCAGTTGCGTATTCCATCGAAATTGCGCTGTAGCCGCTCCAAAAGATACATCGGTCATCAGCCATAGTGGTAGAACATGGACAGCCCACAGCCAGCCTGAACGTGTCGATCCGGGCTCCAACAAAAGTCTAGGTCAATGTTGATAACCTCAGTCTCGATGAATCGAAACATATGCTGGCCCCAATGCTAGCATAAGTAAGTCACACAAGCCGCATCGTCCCTTCGTCCAAGACAGCAGAATGCACAGCTCTCCGTATCTGGCCTGGCGCCGTGTGTAACGGCAACAATGCAAAGCCATCATCATCCCATGGCCCAGCCGGTGCTACATCCGCCGTGCCCATTCGACAGGACAAGCTCGGAGCGAACAGGACAGGGCGCCACGTTGCAGCTCGGCCAATTGACAACGACCATTGGCTGTCGCGTCCTCGATCTGTAGGGAGGGCATTGGACAGCCCAACTGAGATGGGTCATGCTCATGCTCTTGCTCTCATGACAAAGCCCATTACATACCGGGGAGCCTGTAGAAACAGGACAGAGCAGAAAGATAGTAACCGGCGACTCCACAAGCGTACATCTGTACTCCTGTCTCGTTATGCGCGTCGATGGATATCGTCGCCATTGGAGAAGCAAACTCGAGCGCCTTAGCGTTGCATGGTCTGGGTCATGAGACCTTGTGGCAGGAGAGCAAGACGACGCAGGTCGAACGAGACAAGTCCAAGTGGCCAGCCCGTGGCCTCAAAACAACTTCATTTGCTTTTGACGCAGAGAAACAGACCCCTTACAGAGAGACAGCAGCGGCTGGTGAGCTGGGCCGGGCTGGGCTGGGCTGGGCTGGGCCTGACCCGGCTGACAAAAGGGGCTGCCGCTGTCTCAGAGACGCCAATGCAGCAATTTGATGATCTTCGAAAGCATCCGGCGGGACGCGTCCAGACGGCGGACTAGCCGCTGCTGGTTTTCGCCGGCTGCGTGTCTCGCCCAGATGACTTCCAGCATGACGTTGAGCCCCAATGTGACCAAGACGAAAAGGACCCAGCTCGGAGCAGGGGGGGCGCCGCCCTTGTTGACGGTTGGTGTTCGAGCTATGCTACCGTACATACTCGTACATACTTGTATGTACGTAGGCCCTTTTCGCCGCATCAGCACATGCAGAGACGACGCCGACCTGTGCGCGTTTCCGCAGCCCGTCCTGGCAATTGGTGGCCGGCCTTTGACGCACGCAAGGGGGGGATCTCGGGAGGCGTCATTTAATCTCTCAGGGCTCTCACATCTCGGACCGCACACTTGTGAGACCCTGTCCTGTGCCTTCGACAAACGGAGCATCCCCAGCTCCTGACCCAAGCTTGACAAAGTCGAGCCCACACGATACCCCGTAGAGGCTGGAGCTAACGAGCCCCGTCGCCAGAACGGACGAAGAGCAAAAACTGGAGAAGAGCTTCCGGAGAGCGAATCCCAAGCCCAGCAGGCCTTTCCATAGTTGGATCTGGTCATTGTCCTCTAAGTGGTGCCGGCATCCAGCCGTGGGAGACAAAATCACTGATCGACCTCCCAATGGCAGGACTTGGGAAGGGGGAGGGGCGAGGAGGGGCCAGATGCTGCATCTTGATGAGGGGAATGGAGGGAATGCGAGCAGGCTAGCATGCTAGCAAAGCACACAAAAACCCTTTCGTTTCATACACCAGGAAGCTAGAGGCCACCAAGACTGGAGACCCGGGCAAGATGCTTTTCTCTCATATGGCAATTCGGACGAACTGTCGCTGCTCCACCGCGGGCATGTCTGGCGAATCGTCGACAGTCGGTTTCCAAGAAGGCAACAAGGCAAGCCCTGGACATTCGGCCTTTTTTGGGCGGCATGCGAGCCTCGTCTCGGATGTGAAGCTGAATGCCAGGGATGCCCGCTGCTGGGATCATCCCAATCATGGCGGCGCCTTGCTGCCGCTAACGAGAAAAAGGCGCGTGAATCGTCCAACAGGGCTCTGGAAACAGAAGCTTGCATGGGATTTGGTGACAGATGTATGACGGCGGGCATCTCGTCGTCTCCTGCTGCCACCCGAACATACCACAACACCAAGCCACTCATTGTTCACAGTCATGACAGACTTCGGCCTCTGACTTGAAGGCTGAACAGCTGCCAGCCAGCTTTTTCTCAGATGGGCGTCATTGCCTGCTTTGGAGACTCAATTCATTGACGGCGGCTGTCAAGCATGTATGCCCGCCGCCCTGTTCGAGAAGCAGCCAAATGATCAAACAACTTCACCAGCATCCCGCTGCAGCGCGTTCCTTTCGGCCTTGCTGAATTTGGGGTCTGGTATTGGAGCGGTCCAAGAGCAGTGACGAGAGTTGAATCGAAAAGCAGATAAGCCATATCCTTGCTTGTGTAGGCGCTGCTGCGCGATGCTGCATTTCAGTATGAAGTAGCAGTCTGCACTAGGACAGCGTGTAAGACGTTGGTGTTGCCACAGCATACATGTATCTGCTTCGCTGAAAAGTAGGTAAGCAAGTAATACATGGTGCGAGCACAACAAGAACGAGGCGCCTGCAAACTTTCGAATGTCTGCCTTCCAATAGCCTGAGAGGCAGGCCTGCTTGTCTTGCATCAGGGCTGCCTTGCCTGGCTGCCTGTGATCCAAGGCGGTAGTAGTAGCAATCTGGAGGATGCTGACTGAACCAGTTGACCTGTTTCAGGGACCTGGCGGAGGGCGACCCTGCCTGACTGTGGCAAGCTCGAAGACGATGGTGTGAGTGCGTGCGGCTTACCAGAGTGTGTGGTTGCCGAGTGAGGTCATCGTCCAGATCCTCATATTTGGCAGGGAGACGATGCCCAATCGTCGATTCCGATAGGGACTCGCTTTCGAGAGATTGCACCTGGGCAAGGCGGCAATGGACCGGAGAAGAAGCAGGGACAACGGCGACAAGCAATTGAGCCAAATGGGCACATATTAACCGGTAGATGAGGGATTCAGAAACACTGCCACCTCTGGCGTGACCTGGATGATATCACGAGCGACAGACATGATTGGAAGCATCATACACCCTGGAAGCATATTGCGAGAATCCTGATGCACGCACTATACATGCAAGCCGGATGTGAGTTGCTAAGTATGAGCGAAATATGTATATATATCAAATCAAACTCTTTGTCTGTCCCGGTGCATTCGGCCGCAGATCGCAGAGAATGATATGGCCCATGGTTGCGTGAATCTCGCCGCTGGCCGGAGCTAGTTAGCGAGCAGGGTCTCATGGATTCCGGGGCCTGTTTTCTGACGATGAAGCAAGCATTGACGAACCACCTGCTTCGTACGGTTTGACGGATGCTTGAGTCGCGTCAAGTCGAGTCGAGTCGAGTCGGTACGGCTGCCCAACGAGAGACTCACTCCTCACCAGCAGCTGGAGGGGAAACCAGCGAGCAGTGGCGTCTGGTGCGAGGACTGTCAGAAATCGAGGCGAAAGCGATGTCGAGGCGAAAAAGGGAGGGAGGGTGTGTATGGCGGTTGGTGGTGGCGGGCTACAGGTCAAGTGGTGAGGGGTGTCCGAGTGTTAGTATCCGCCCTTCGCAGCAATTGACTGACCTGACCGTGACGAACGGCTGGTGGATTCTTGCAGCATCAGCATCGCATCAGCATCGTGCCCTTGACTGGTGACGACGACGGTGATGATGAGTGATGCAAATACGGAAGGCCCTCATTCTGCCATTTCACACCGTCAACTGACCTCGGATCAAGGGCCGTCTGTTGTTGCTGCCAAAGAGGGCAAGAGGGCACTTACCTACTTGGCAGTAGCGGCCCGTGGAAGCTTGAGCCCTCCTGCAGCGCCCAGAGCGAAAACCTGCGGTAGCTCAGCAGCGAAAGAGGACGGTGCTACCCGCACATCAGGCCACAGCTTCAACTTCTTGCCACCTCAACTGCCCAGCGCCTTCTTCTCCTCTTCTCCAAGGTATCAGAGGTACCTGTAGGACGTGAGGCATGGCGAGCTTCGTATATTGGGTATTGGTAGCTGTACCTGACCGGGAACACTGCGTTCAATGGCTGCGAGGTACCTCGGACACATCAGGTTTGGACAGCAATTTGCCCTGGTGCGTTCCTCACATGGTACCTACTATTAGGTGTGAAGAGATGGGAGTAAAAAAAGGGGGAATCGCCTTGCGATCACTCCTTCTTTGTCGGCATCGAGCTGATCTATTAATACCTACCCACAAAGGAAGAGAGACTCCACGAGGCCATGGTGCCTGAAGGCAGGAGAGTCGCCTGGTGAGCTGCTGCTGCTTTGTATCAGGCGGCATAGGATGGGCAGGGCGGCTTATGCTGGCCCGACTGTCTAGCAGCTCGGCTCTCGTCATCCCACATCTGGCCCCAGAGCGTCACCAAATTGCTGTGGCTCTGATTGCCATCATCTGGGCCAGGCGACTTACTAGCAGTAGTATTACCAATTGCCTCAATCCCTTCAGGTTGGGTCAAGTTCATGTTTCCTCAACGGTCAGAAGTACAGGCCTCTACAGGTAACACTGCAGGTGGTGGCCACTAGGGGACCGCCGGCCTGCATGGTTCTCTGCACGGCCAGTCTTTGACTTCCGCTTGCCGAGTTTTAGCGCCAGGTGCCCGTCTCAAAATTGAGCACATGAGCACACTACAGCCTAACAGTGCGGGTCTGCTGGATCTCTTTTAGTAGAGGCTGGCTGGTTGCTGCGGAAAGGTAAGGTACCCAAGGCACGGGTACGGGTACGGGTACAGGTCGTAGCATCGACGGAGGCACCACGTTTTTTCAACCAGCAGCAGCATCTTTTCCTCGAGTCATTGCAAGATACAGCACAAGTAGTAATAAGGGCACACGCGCGAGAATGACAGCAGAAGCAGAGAGAAGATAAAGTGAGGAGGAGGGCAACGGACATCGATTGGCTCGAGCATCCAGGGCCTCTCTACTGTGCCTTAGTACCGGGTGCAAGCGAGTCCTCCCAGCGGCACTCGTCCTGATGGCGCTGCTGGTACTGGTACCTGGGGCCGGTCCAGTCTTTTCACGATAAGCGCGTCCCTGCCGCCTGTGCCTATCCTCGCCGCTGTATCCATCAAATTTCTCTGTACTCCGTACCTTCTTCGTATGCAGAGGTCACCCGCCACGACCCTGCTGTACTGGGCTTAGGCTCCCCTCCCGCAGCAGCAGCTCGCAGATTACCTCACCCTGCACGTCGAGTCTGCACGCTCGCACCACAGGTACCTTAAGGTAGGTAGTTTCTCGCCATCGTCCGCCCCTCGAATCGACCCATTGACGACGACGACGGAAGAAAAAACGGCGAATGTCCTCTGCAGTGCATGCATCGTGAGATTTCCAGCTGCTCCGGCATCGTTGTCCAAACAAACTGCCCCTGCCGCACGGCGCTGGCCTCAGGCACGCCTGCTCCGTCGTCTGTCCTGTCTGCCTGTCCTGTCCTGCTTCTGGCCTCTTTTGTGCGTGCTGCGTTGGTCAGGTGGCCCGGTACCTACTCGAGAGGTACATGTACCTGCTGGTAGCCTCCCCCGTCTGCCTGCGTCTGCACCCTTCTGCTGGAGACTTTTATTACCGCGCCTCGCCCCTCCCCTCCTCGACCTTTTTCTACCTCACCTGGAATCTCCCCTTCTTTCACTTTGGTACACCGAGCAGACCAGAGGACTTAAAAGTGTACGTTGACCACCGCAGCCATACCTGTAGGCATACCTCCTCCAAACACTTTCCCCTAGTGCAGTCCGTGCAGATTGTCAGTTCGCAAGCTTGCCGGGCCCTCGTTCTGCATGCTCTAACCAGGAACCCGTTCGGCTGATGATAGACCACCACTCTCAAGACCTGTGCTGCCACTTGACCCTGAGAGCAGCCAGCAGCAGGGTGCCCCGCATCGCCGCCGAGTCTAATAGCCCTGCAACGCGACAGCCACAGAGAGCCGAGTCAACTACTAGTAGTGGTAGTAGTCGCCAACGAAAAGCGTTCTTCCCCAGCGTTCATCTCGTAATCGACTCCCAGATCTCACGATATTGGTCTTTGCCGGTTGCTCGCCCGTCCGTCATCATCACTTCCCTGTCTCCCTCTACGCCTCCCGGAGCCGCTGCTTAGCCGTCTTGTCTCCTCGTGAGCCTCTGCAACCAAAGCCAAAAGAACTTGGTGCCGTCAGCGTCGCGCCGTTCTCCACCAGCCCTCCGTGCCGGTCCTGACGTACATCATCCACCAAAAAGCCTCCCGTTTCTTTGTGCTTGGTCCTGAGCCGCCAACGCTACTTCGGACGCACATTCGCAGAGCAGCAAAGCTGGGTTTCGCAGGCGCTCCGACGACTCAATCCGCATTCTCTTTGGCCGTGAGCCCGCATCTGGTAGGTTCCAAACTCTCCTTTGTCTACCTACTATAGTTCATTCATCTTGGCTTCGCGCCGCGGCGTTCGGCGCTGGCCAAAGCCCTCAACTCCCGTCTCTCACCTGCCTCCCTTCCTGCCACCTCTGCAGCCTGCTGCTCTTCCCTCTCGTCTGCCCGCCTTCTGCTTCGTCTCTCGCGGCCTGCAATTCGGCCCTCGCCCTGCTCTCTCGTCAGTCGCTCGCCAACCCCCGTCGCCCTTTCCCCTTGTTCTGCGCGGCCTGTCGTCGGCTGCCCTGCTGCTCGTCGCCTGTTGCATGTCACGAGCCCGCCACATTAAGCACCCCGCCCCGTTCCCTCTACCGACCCGCCGCTTCCTCTGGGCTGCCCAGCTTTCTCGTGCCACTACACCAGCTTCTGCTAGCCATCTGGACCTATGGAATTTTCTCTACTCCCGCTGCCGCCTGTCACCTCCTGATTGCACGTACGGAGTCCCTCTACAAGTCTTAGCAGCTGCTTTCTCTTCTACTCGAGGGCCGTCTTCTTCCTTTTCCTTCTTCCTTTTCCAACCCCGTCTCTCTCCCACACTTCACTCTCCTACCAATTTCCGCCGTCTTTTCCAGCTTGGCGCACCTCAAGTCCCCCAACCCACAGAAGTAGTCCCTGGACTTTCAACCTGATTTCCTAGGCCACAGCCCTTTTCGCGCCGGTTGGCCATTTCATCATTGGCAGAGCTACCAAGTTTTTTTTGCCCAGCGCGTCCGCCTTAGTTGGTTGCCTTTTCCCCCTCCAGCTTCTCAGCCCCAGTCTCCTTCCCTCCCCGCACTTCCCATTTCGCCCTGGCAGCGAGCGTGTCACCACAGTTCATGACTTGTTCACCTGCACTCGGTTTCCATTGCCGCTGCATTCTCCAAATCGTACCCCGTCGGGATCCTTGATCTTCGTTACCCTTCAGAGAGCCTGGGCGAGAGTCTCATGTCGCTAATCTCGGTGCGTGCCTGACAGCTCCTCTGCAGACGACTCCTCAGCTGGAACTGCACGGAACTCAACCAGCCGCGTGACATCGCCGCAACAGCAAGTTCAGTCGAGAGAACAGGCTGCCCGGTCGGCCAAGCATCAAAGTCTCTCCCAGCGACAGAAGCCCTCGCGACTCGTCGCGTTGCACCGTTTTTCGTTTCCCCCTTCCTCGTTGCCCACCACGGCCCTCGCCAAGCCTCGTTCTTCGTTGCCCCTCACCTGCCTGCCGCTTGGGTGTTTCAAACTCGATCTCCGATAGCATTGGCGCCGTAGCCCGAAGAATACTTGGCCCAAAATGTCATCCCACCGACCGAATGCTTTCAACAGCTTGCGGATGGGAGGTGAGTTATTGCATGCTTTGGTGCTTCGTCGCTGCGTGAGACTCATGGCTGATGACTGATGCCGTCTGCAGAGGTGATCCGCGAGAAAGTTCAGGATGGTATCACGGGCGAGACTAGAGACTTGCAGTACACCCAGTGCAAGATTGTTGGAAACGGTTCATTTGGTGTCGTGTTTCAGACCAAGCTTTCGCCATCTGGCGAAGATGCCGCCATCAAGCGAGTTCTCCAGGACAAGCGATTCAAGGTACGATTGTCCGTCGTTCCCGCCATGGAGAATCCCCGTTCGCTAACTACCTCCCTCACAGAACCGCGAGCTTCAAATTATGCGAATTGTCCGACATCCCAACATCGTTCAGCTGAAGGCTTTTTACTACTCGAACGGCGAACGCGTATGTAAAATCTCGCACCTTTGGGGCCGTACTCCCACTGACGTTTTCTAAAGAAGGACGAGGTCTATCTCAATTTGGTTCAAGAGTTTGTTCCCGAGACCGTCTATCGCGCCTCCCGCTTCTTCAACAAGATGAAGACGACCATGCCTACTCTGGAGGTCAAGCTCTACATCTACCAGCTCTTCCGAGCCCTGGCATACATCCATTCCCAGGGCATCTGCCACAGAGACATCAAGCCCCAGAATCTTCTGCTTGATCCCAACAGCGGCGTCTTGAAGCTGTGCGACTTTGGCAGTGCCAAGATCCTTGTGGAGAACGAGCCCAATGTCTCGTATATCTGCTCCCGATACTACCGTGCCCCCGAGCTCATCTTTGGAGCTACCAACTATACCACCAAGATTGGTACGTTGTCAGCATCGTCCCATGAAGGCCTGGGATTCTGCTAACCTGAAGCTGGTAGATGTTTGGTCCACGGGATGCGTCATGGCCGAGTTGATGCTCGGTCAGCCCTTGTTCCCCGGCGAGTCGGGCATTGACCAGCTGGTGGAGATTATCAAGGTGCTCGGCACGCCCACCAGAGAGCAGATCCGCACCATGAACCCAAACTATATGGAGCACAAGTTTCCGCAGATCAAGCCTCACCCGTTCAATAAGGTATTCCGGAAGGCTGATGCCAATGCCATCGATCTCATCTCCCGACTTCTCGAGTATACCCCGACCGAGCGTCAGGCTGCCGTGGACGCCATGGTGCATCCTTTCTTCGACGAGCTTCGGGATCCGGCCACCAAGTTGCCCGATTCGCGCCATGGAACCGGTCAGCTGCGAGACTTGCCCGATCTGTTCGACTTTACTCATCACGGTAGGCCTCGTGGATCAATCATGTGACCTTGTTGTATCGCTTGACTGACAGGTTCCCAGAACTCTCCATCGCTCCTCACCTGAACCACCAGCTCGTACCACCGCACATGAGGCCCGTTCTTGCGGCTCGGGGCCTTGACATTGATAACTTCACGCCGATGGCGAAGCAGGACATGCTGGCGAAACTCGACTGAGCCACCTGTCGGCCGAATAGAGTCGGGTGACTTCTGCTGGACTCTTGGAAGCACTTTGTTGTCTCTTGAAATACAGCCCTGTTCTCTTCCTCCGCAGTGTAGAGCTTGGGTTGGTACCAAGGGTAGTGGCTCGCTACAAGTTCTTGGGCCGCGACTGGGGAAAGGCGGATGAGATGTTGTTCTCGAAAGCTTGCCGTGTGAGAGCCCGCATGCTCAGCACTCTGGGAGGAAGGAAGGGCGATACGGGTTTATGACGAGATGTTGTGGAGAGGAGAGCTTCGGACATTGTCTCAAAATTGGCAAAGGAAGGACAGGAGGCGTTTTTTGATCCCCTAAAAACCTTGGTTTGCCAGGCGGGAACCTGGGCCACCCGCCAACTCGAGGGAGGCTGCACAGATGCGCATCGCGGGAGATCGCTTTCTTAGACCACGTTTCGATGCATGACGGGGCTGGCTGTTGATTCTTTTTACTTTTTTCTTTTTTTCCTGTTGTCGTGTCATGAGGCTTCATGCTCATGGACCTGGAGGTGGTTATCCGGTCTATGGTATCAGGTGTCGACCTTGTGTCTCAACATGAGTGTCTCCTTTGTCGCCTTCTACGCATCGGCGCACAGTGGGAGAAGGGAATCTGGGAGGGGGGAGGAAACGTTGAACTTGCTGGACCAGATTTGATATCTTGGATCGTGGGATATAGAGCCCCTGCAGCAAAAGCCCGGCCGTCGCAGACAATGGATGGGGAAAATGAGCTTTAGCGGGACAATAGGACAGGCATCGTTTAAACAGATGAAAAAAAGGAATGGGAGTCGGACTTGTTACTACTGCCATGGCGTTGAGAGCACCCAAGGGAAAGCCTCCGCGGCCCCGATCTTTTCAGGTGGTTACGCTCAAGGGGACAAGAAGTGAGCCAAGGAATGAATGTATATGTATCTTGGGCGTCGGGCAAGCTGCTCCCTTACCTAGATGAATCACGGCTAGAGGCTCTTTAAAAGCGGTATTGAGTACCTTAGTTGGTGGTTGAAGCCTGCATTCCCGGATGAAGAATCCGGAGACGTGATGATCCATCGACGCGCGGAGCATGTGTTTGACTTGAGGATGCATTGTGTTATCACGGTTGAGGGCATGGCAAAGGAACAAAAGGGTAATGGAGCACCAACTGCTGCAGTCAGCCTAATCGAAGAGCGCTAAACCTTACGAGACTGGACGTGCTCCGCGCATGGACATGATACGAGTACTACGTAGAGCCAGACTGTTGCGTGATGAAATGCAGTGCGACCTTGAAGCTCTACCTACTCTCAGTCTCGTCGCTTTGGGTGTCTGTCGTATTACTGGTGTGTAATACTACTGGCTCACGCTCAAGTTCGCGCATGCATGTGAGAGAAAGGAAGCACAGAGCAAGCCAAAGTTGCAGCCTGAGGCACGAACAGGAACCAGGCATGCCAGGGTGGGCGGCTGCACGTCGCGGCTCCACCCTGGCGCAGGGAATGATTTCAATTGACTTGTGCTCGAGCTTCGGCTGACACCAACGCTTTTTTGAAGCCGTCGCGCGCGTTGCCTTGCAGCACCCAAGTTTCCCGAGCCATACGTACAGGTATTCATATTCGCAACACCTCGACCCGACTGTGCAATCGCCAATTGCCCTTCTCACGAGCACTCCACTCCCTAGCAGCCGTAGCTCGAGATCATGGCCGACTACGATAGAAGGCAGCAGGGCGGCAACAGCCGCAAGAGGAGATACAGAGGTTCGTCCATTGTCCCCTTCAACCCCCAGATGCCCCCCCTCGCGCGCAGTGCACAAGCTCATGCGACCGTCGCTCGATTTCTCCCTCTGCAGACGACGATGAGCACTACGACCGCCGACAGCAGCGTAGGCGGACGGACTCGGTGCCCGTGCCCGTGCGGCTTCGAAGGCAGCTGATTGGCATCGCCGACTCTCCCCTGCGACGATGGTCCGAGGAGGTGCAGTCGATTGCCCGCATGGTGGCAGACAACTATGACGACGAAAACCTGCGCAGTACGTTTGTCGGCCTGACGCTGCAGCTGGCGATCGAGCAGCCGCTGAAGACGCCCTTCGTGGCGGCTGTTGTGCTGGTGGCCAACACCCTCAAGCCCGAGATCGTGGACGCCGTCCTCGAAGCTCTGGCCAAAGAGACCGAGAGCAAGATTGCCAAGGGCGAGTGGAGGGAGGTGAAGCTGTACCTCAAGCTTCTGGCGTGTCTGCAGGCGTGTCTGCAGGACGATGGAGTGTTTCCCTTGCTCGAGGAGCTGTTTAGCCGCGCTGCTGATTTGCAAACGGCAAGCTCTGAGGATGTAGGTGTCTTTCTTCTTCTTCTTCTTGAATTCTTCCTTCATTGTACTCCTCTAACGCTTTACGATGTAGACTATCGGCACGGAAATTGTCAAGATCATCCTGCTCACGATTCCCTACATCATGGCTGCGGCCCCGGGCCAGTTCCAGCAGAAGGCGGCAGAGCTGATGGAGAAGACCGACATCATCGCTTCCGAACCGCACGCGCTCCAGGCCTTGGTCGACCCGTACGGCCCTGACGCCTCGGGCGAAAACGCATCGCCGTCCCAGAGCTTGTGTATGCTTCTGCAAAAGCAGCTGCAGGCCGAGGCCGCGAAGAATTGGGAGCTGACCTGCATCCCTCGGCCCTGGAACATGCCTCTGGAGGAGATCGAGTCTCAAGACAAGCTTGCCAGCGCGCCGAAGCACGCTCTGCCCACAATTTCTATACCATCCACAGTGGTTGCCGGCCCTCGACCGCTGTTCCCCGAGGTCTACTTCTCCGTCTACGCTGACCAGGACGTTGAGTCTGTGCCCCCGACGGATAATGTGGCTTCTTCTCTCATCAGGGATGGCCTTACCGACACCATCAACAGCCTGCACTTCAACAGGAATGCCACGGCGAGATACCTGATTGATCTGGACTGCTACTTCGCAGATGACACCTTTGTCAAGCGGGCCACTCCGTTTGACGAGCTGCGTAACGCAGCTCCTGGGAGGTCTACCTGGAAGCCTGAAGATGTCGCCGTCGATATCGTGTTTTCACAGCTCTTCCAGCTACCCTCGCCCGAACACAAGTTGGTGTACTACCACTCCGTCCTGACGGAAGCTTGCAAGCTGGCTCCGGCTGCCATTGCGCCTAGCCTGGGCAGAGCCATCCGACATCTTTACAACAACTCGCCCCGTATGGATCTTCAGCTGAGCTTCAGATTCGTCGACTGGTTCTCCCACCATCTGAGCAACTTTGGCTTCACGTGGAAGTGGGCTGAATGGAGCGACGACTGCAGCCTCTCCGACCTTCACCCTGCAAAGTGGTTTCTCAGAGGCGCGTTGGACAAAGAGGTGCGACTCAGTTTCGCTCAGCGGATTCAGAAGACTCTTCCGGAGCCGTACCAGCCCTTGATCGGCCCGGAGAAGGAGAAGGACGTTCCTGATTTCAAGTTCAGCAACCCTGGTTAGTCTAGCCATTCCGCGAAGTAGTATCTCAAGGCTCAACGCATCACTGACTTTCCCCGTCTCTTCTAGACACGCCGTTTGCCAGCGAAGGCCAAGAACTTGCCGCCCTTCTCAGGAAGAAGGCGCCCGACGAAGAGTTCCAGCCCATCATTGACAGAATCCAGGCCCAAGCCGCCGAGAGAGCACTCGATCCCATCGTTGCGAGCACTGATGTCTTCATGACGGCCATTTGCTGGGTCGGATCCAAGTCGCTGAGCCACGTCCTGGCCTGCATCGACCGCAGCAAGGGACGTCTCCTTGCGGCTGCCAACTCATCCCCAGCAGCGCAGAACCAGGTTTTGGCAGCCGTCATGACCTACTGGCACGCGCACCCGGGCGTTGCCCTGTCGATCGTCGAGAAGCTTCTCAATTACACCATCCTCACGCCTTCATCGGTCGTTCGCTGGGCTCTGACGGCTGAGAACCACCCCGATGCTGCCAGCGCGGGCGAAGCTCTCGCGCAGCCGCACATTTTCGAGCTCGTCCTCAACACCGTGACCAAGGTCACTGTCCGCGTCCGCCAGCTCCTCACCTCGTCGGACGCGGACGAGGAGGCGCGCAAGACCGACGTCAAGGCCATGCAGGATCTCTTCGCCCTGCTGAACGACCTGCTGGTCAGCTGGGCCGGCGGCAACAAGGACGAGCTGATGGAGATGGGCGACGGCTCGAGCGAGCCCGAGGTCCTGATCCGGAACTGGGGCCAGCGGTGGCTGCGCGTGTTTAAGCGGCTGGGGGCGATTGAGGAGGCGTTTGTCATTGAGGCCGCCAAGGAGAAGCCGAGTGCGTCGTCGAACGGAGTTGATTCGGTCTAGAGAGCCTGGATCGAGGAGTATGACGATATACTGTAGGACTAGAATTCATGCGGCAAAGATGGGGGGTGGGGGATCATAGGAGTTACGTCTGATGAAAGAGATAAGGGGGGATTGGTTCTCTATCTGCTATATTTTACCCCTTTCCTTTGACGCCAGGAGGATATAATAGGGACGATATACTCGCAAGGTATTAGAAGAAGATAGTTGTTCTGTCTTTCAGAAAAGAAGAAAAAAAAAAGGTATAAGCTCATGCTGATTCCCTGATAACGTGTCCTTGCTTGATGATCTATGTCTCGGACAAGATAATCGGTTCCTGAATGCTTTTCTTGTCCGTCTCATCCGAAGAGTAGAGCAGCTAGAGTATTCCAGAGAGGGGCAAGCAAGTTCATCAATAGTGTACACGCAAAAAGCAAAGAGGCATCATATTCGACTCGATCCGTTGACTCCGTTGTTGTTTGTTTCATTACCATATGCCGGATTTTTTCCCAATTTGTCCCGCCCTAACCGTGAACCAAACCGTCGGAGAAGGCATACATTGCCGTCCCATATTAAACAAGAGAAGAAAGTGATATCGAGAATTAGTCAACAGCAAGAAAGAGATAGGCCACGCCAGCTGTACCGCAAGAAAAAAAAAATCTACCGCCTCGCACTGGAAACCAAGATGCAGTCGTCGTCGCTGTCGTCGTCGTCGAGCCGCAGCGTCACACTATCAGTTTCCTCTTGATCGGGGACGGGACCGCTACGCCCGGCATCGGGGACTGCTGGTCCGGCGGCGCCTTTTCGCCCATTCGCTTGAGCTTCTCGAGTAGATGACTGCAAAAGTGTTAGACTCGGTATTCTGTCAGACACGGGCTGGGGGCGGCGGCGGAACTGGGCAACGAGTTGTCGGAAGGAATCCGTGGCAGATCCACTGAGATCTGGTACGACATTTGGTGCATCATCGGGGGGATCGTGTGGGAGGCCGTCTGGTATACCACCTGGTACATCATCCGGTTCTGGGCTTGGGTAGGAGGTGTGCGCGGGGGGAGGAGGAGGAGAAGGAGGTTTTGTCATGGTGGTTGTTTCATTCACCGGGGGCATCTCAGCGAGGATTAGAAAGGGTGGGAAATAGGCGTACTTTATAGGCATGTGTCCGCGGGTGCTCTCCGTGACCGCCAGGTTGAGCCTCTTGCTCTGCTCATCGTGCTCCTCAAAGTGCCTCTGAATCCGGACTTGGCAGGCTTGCGCATCCCCGCCTCGGACAATGTAATCACAACCATCCTGGTCACAGGACCAGGTATCGTCAGGGCCACGAGGGATGGTAGACGGTACTTTCTCAGCGCGTATCAAGATCTGGATGGGCTCTGCATCTTCCGATGGCGGCTGAATGACCAAACCGGCATCTCTGGATGCACCTGCATCGGCTAGATCTTGCATCGAGACGTCTTCTTCCTCCTCCTCCTCATCTTTATCAGAGAAATAGTGGGACTGCTTCAGGCCAGAGGCCTCGGAGTCCGGCTCACTTTCGTCTCCAATATCGGCGAAGGGCCGCTTCTTAGAGGCAGAGATGCGCAGGGCTGATGTTTTGCCTGGCTGCCGGCCAGGCCGCTTTACCGTCTTGCCAGCATGCCGGCGTGGGTCGCTGGATGTTGCTGCGACATCCTCCCGCGGAGATGACCCTGGATCGCCGGAACCCAGCGCCACCTTCTTGGACGCACGCACAGTCGGTTTGCGCGGCTCCAGCTTGTAGGGGAAATCTGACGGCTTGAGGGCACGTGGCATGAACGGTTTTGCCGCGAGCTCCTCCAGGTAAGTCCAGAGCCCATGTGGCTGGTATTTCCCCCTGTCGAGTACCTGCAGCAAAGCGGCGGCATTATAATGCAAGACCTCTTCAACAGGAACCCGATGGCTTCCAGGAGAGCCATCTTTGTAGTTGGGGAACTTGTAGCCGAAATAGAGACCGTTGGCAGCTTTCGTGGCAGTGATGCCCTTCTTGGCTCCACGTTCTTCTTCGTAGAGCTTCTCGATCGCGTTCAAAACGGAGGTAAAGGGTGATTCGTCAATGGCGGCAGGACTCATTGTAGCGTCGGGCGTCAGAGTAGGTATGGCTGGACTCTGTGCAGCAGCAGCAACAGGGGTCCCTACGTCTGCTTGCGGGTTTGGCTTGGGTCGTTTCGAGAGCTGAACGGTGTCTGCATCGATCTCAATGCTGAGGCTCCTGGTATTGCGGGTAGAGGGCCTGTGACTAGGCGCCGGGCTCGCCATGTCTCGCGCGGGACTGACAGGTTTCCGTGGGTTTTTGAGCGCCAACTCGGTTTTGCGGACCACATCCTATACATCTGTTAGCTGCCGACACAGTCACTGGTCTACAGGAAGTCACTTACGGCATGCTGGGTCGTAAACCATCTGTGGAAGGGAGTTTGCTTCCAGTCTATGAGGTCGAGAGACTCCTGTCCGAACTGGCAGACGAAGAAGATGGCATGCTCAGCACACCGCTGCACCACCTCGTTGAAAGTTGCGCCGTCGCCCACTTTCATGGCATACTGGAGAATGCTGTAAGTAGTGGCCTTTAAGCGTTGCCGCGGGAGGGTCTTGCTCACCTGCAGAAAAGCATCCCTGAGAGCCTCGACCGAATTGGCGTTTGCTCTCACCGGCGTTCTGCTGAACTTCTCCGAGGTGTATATGTCCACCAGGCTGTAGTACATGGTCGTGGCCTCGCACATCTTGTCGAAGATGGGTCGATATGCTTCTGACGGGTTGATCTCGTACCAGCCGCCTCGGCCTAAGACCCATACGACAGGGCGTGATTCATCTTCTCCGATCGAGTAAGAGATGCAATGGCGAATCTCTATCGGCGTAGATGCTCGTGGTCTCGGTAATATGACTGCAATTGTCAGAAGGTTTCTTCGTGAATCCGGAAAGCGACAGCTCACGGTGTGACTTTTGGGAGGGATCGTCTATGATGAGATAGCCTCTCACCATGTACGGGCCGCGCACCACGACGTTAAGCGCATTCTCGAGCGACTCGCCGTTCATATCGTACACAGTCGCATCACGCAGCTCGAAGCATGGGTAGAGGTCCTTGGAGACATCCTTGGGCTGTGACCTGACGACCGACGTCTCTTGCATCCAATGGATCCTATCGCAGTCAACGGTCTCGACACTCGAGGTCGAGGCCCTTCGCCTGCGCCCGCTCATCTTGGTTTGCAGAAATGGCGGAGGACCATAGAGGGTCACGCGATTCTATGGCAGGGACAGGAGTGGGAGGAAGTCGTGGAGTCGAGGCCCGGGCAGCAGCTGAAGATGGAGAGTCTCGACGGCAGTGGTGGTTTGATGATGTTCGGTTGTTGTATGCCAACTCTGGGGTTCAACAGCGGAATTGCCGGTCGAGTAGATGGATCGCCTTGCAATGTCGACAGATCGAGATGTCTCGTAATGTTGGATAGAGGACAATCAGAAAGTCGGTCGCAGTGTTTGTTGGACGTGTTGGCGCAGTTGAAAAAGTCAGATGCAGAAGTCGAGCATCAGATATGCAGCAGCACGAACAAGAGCCAGTGGATGGATAGATAGAACACGATATGGTAGGTAGCGCGTTAATGGGCGTCATAGCGGTCGGCTGGGTTCGCGACTGGCGGGCGGCGCGAAAGAGCCTCGGAGGGGTTAGTGGCTGCTCTCTGCGCCGGTGAGCGGCGGAGGGGCCTGAAGGGCTCGCTGAGTCGCTGTAGCACAGCGCTGTTGCACTTCCCCACGGTCAGATGGATCAACGGCTGGTACAAACACTCGTGACCAGGTCTAGAGTCAGTGCCATGTATTCAAAGTATAGGTGCTTGGGTCTGGTACCTTAGTATTGCTGCGAAATACAATTGCAGGTCGTGAGACGACGTCTTCTTCACTTTGAATCTGGTCAAAGTGCGCATCTCTCACCTTGAAATGTGAAAGGCATGCAGCTGAAATTCAGAGTCGGCGGTCATTCCGTCGAACTGCGGAGATCGCGCCGTATCCTCTACTTCCTATGCGCTTGAGAGGGGCTTCTATACTCAGGACGTCCTACTCTGCGTAGTGCATCTCATGTACTGTAGCGCTAATGTACCGATAATCAAGTCTCGGTACTTACGCCGTTGCAATTCCTTATCTCTGCGCGCTAGGTCAATTTTTTTTTTCTCCCATCGGTCGCGGGTTCATGGTCGGGAGGTGAAAGTGAGATTGTGGTGAGAACTGCATACCAAGAGTATTTGCAGCTTCCTTCTCATTTGTAGCATCTGTCCCTCCTCTTTCTTTCTCATTCTTTCTTTCTTCCCTTCTTTCCACTCTACGAGCATCGCTTCGTCTTCCGCTCCCTCACCAACATCAGGCCTCGTATGCGACGGATTGGAAAAGCGCTGACGACAATGGCTTCGGACGTCGTCCGGGATGGTGTCTTTGGTAACGTCGTCTTCCTGTCCCAAACTCCAGCCTCCTGGCATCTCTGCCAATGCGACCGGCGCTGATGGAGAGTCGCTAACCTATCACACGTGTTGCCTCAGCCATCAACAAGCCTTGCGGCCTCAGCTCGGCCCAGGTTGTGCGAGAGTGCCAACAAGCCTTCAACCCCTCCGCCCTCTTCAAGCCCATGATCGAAGCAGAGATAGCCCGCCGGCTTAAGGAATCAGGCGGTCAGTTCATGCGACGCAAGGCCGAGAAGAAGGCATCACAAGTCAAGATTGGCCATGGAGGCACGTTGGACCCTTTGGCCACGGGAGTCTTGATCCTCGGTGTTGGTTCGGCCACGAAGCTGCTGCCCCAGTTCCTCGACTGCACCAAGACGTACGAAACCATTGTCCTCTTTGGTGCGAGCACCGATACCTACGATCGAGTCGGCCGTATCTTGTCTAAGAGACCATATGACCACATCACTCGGGAGATGGTGGAGAAGGAGTTGGAGGGATTCAAGGGAAAGCAGATTCAGATCCCGCCCCTGTACTCGGCGCTCAAGATGAACGGCAAGCCGCTCTACGAATATGCGCGCGAGGGGAAGCCCATCCCTAGGGAGATTGAAGGAAGAGAGGTCGAGGTGCTGGAGGTTGAGCTCCTGGAGTGGTACGAGCCCAAGACACACAATCATCGCTGGCCGACAGAGGAGGCCGAGGCGGCCGAGCGCAACCTTGCCGAGCAGGTCTGGAGGGTCAAGAAGCAGCAGGAGACTGGGCGAAAGCTCACGCCCGAGGAAAAGGAGCAAGATGACCAGGCAGTCGCCGCGCACGAGACCTTCAAGCGCAGGTTCGAGGAGCGACAGGACGAGCTCATCAAAGATGCGCCACGCAAGAAGCAGCGTCCTTCCAAGCACTCCGCCATGATGTCTGGCGCTCTTGGCCAGCTGCCCCAGCCCGTCTACTCCAGCAAGGGCAAGAACCTCGTCCCCCCGACACCCGACGAAAGCACTCCTCCGCCGTGGAGCGATGAGGGCCCCCCTGCCGCCAGGATTCGGCTCAAGGTGACGTCAGGCTTCTACGTCCGAAGCTTCTGCCATGATCTCGGTGCTAAGCTGGGATCTGCGGGCCTCATGGCAGAGCTTGCCCGTGTCCGCCAGAGCGACTTTACCATTGGCGGCACGAACTGCCTCGAGTACGATGACCTGGCTAAAGGAGAGGAAGTCTGGGGTCCCAAGGTCGCCGACATGCTCGCACGCTGGAATGGAGAGCCCGAAGGAAGCTGGCCTGGCCTCAAGGCAGCCTCAAAGCCGACGAACCAACTCACGGAGAAAGTCGCAGGGCAGAAGAGGCAAGAGAGGAAGAGCGCCAGCCCAGTGGCGTCGCCCACTGCCGCTACTCGATCAGAGAAACGATCACGGTCTCCATCTGCAGACAGAACGGCGTCTCCGGCACGCAAGATCCAGGCAAAGGGCGACGGGGAGAAGCCGTCGCGACAGACAAACGGCACCAAGACGCCGACCAAGTCTGACGATGAAAAGTCTTGGAACGGCTTTGACGATTAAAGCATGGGGACCCATATATACTATATTCGGACAATCTACTACAACAGCTTTTCTGCATTTTTCTTTCTGCAGATCGAGGGGGGATGAAACTTGACGGCGTTGCGATACCATGACACAGAGTCCTGGAGGCTTGGGAGAGCCGGGATACCACTTAGTAGGTAGGCCCATGATGGCATACAGAATCACGTCCTAGGGACCTGATTCTCATCTAGAAGCGCAAGCAGATGTTCAAAGGAACTGTAGTCTCTTGCTGTACTCAATGAAGATGACAGTTTCTCGACTTGCCTCGTATGATCCGTACCTATCCACAAAGTGCAAGTTTCCAATAGAGCATCCTTAGAGCATCCTTTGCTATTCATACTCCATACTCCCCTTTTCTCGCAACCTGTGCAAACCAAACACCTATGATATCAAAAGCCAGAAGCCAGGCTAAAACAACGTCCATCCAACCCATTTCCTGTACCTGAGCCCATTCGCCAAACAAAGGAAAGATGAGAAAAAAGGATAATGGAATGGAAACAAAACGAAAAATGTCCCTGCGCTTCCGGTATTCCAACAATCAGATATGCCCCCGTAGCCAATCCCTCAAATTCCAGTACCCAGCCAATTATTATTCCCTTTGACAACGTCGTGTGTCTTTTTCCAGTTGTCTTCTTTCATCAAAAGTCATTCAAATCTTCTCAGACGCCAGCGACAGGGCCGCCGCGTCGCAACCCTCCTGCAGCAGCACCTTGACCTTTTCGATGCGGTTCACCGCCAGCTCCAGCCTGTCCAGCCTCTTCTTCTTGTCCACGTCCCGCTTCTCGAGCTCGGATACGCGCTGCTCGAGGACGGCGCGGGCGCGGCGCTCCGTGGCCACCATCTCGTTGGCCTGCTCGAAGAGCGTGACGCTCAGCTCCTCGACCTCTCTGTTCGTCGCGTTGAGCCGGCCCTCTGCCGCCCTGCGCAGCGTCTGCTCCTTGTTGAGCGCCTCGAGAAGGTCCTCCGCCGTGCGGCCGGGGGTCCTCGTCGCCGTCGCCGTCCTGTTCGATTCAACTGCTGCCGCCGGCGGCGGTGGTGGTGTCACGGGTGGTTTGGGCGCGGCCTTGGATGCCGGCGGCGGGCTGGCGGGCTGAGACCGGCGCGAGTACATGAGGGCGGAGATGCGCGTCGCGCCGGCCTGGAAGAAGGACGAGCGGGAGGGGCTCTGGCCGGTGGCGGGCTCGGGGGTCGACGAGGACGACGTCGACGAAGAAGAGGATGATGACGACGACGACGACGAGAGCTTCGCCCGCAGCTTGGTCAGCTCGGCCTCGTACTCTGCCCAGCGGTCGACGGCGGCGGCGGCCTTTTGGTTGAGCTGGAAGACTTGGGACTCGAGCTCGGCGATGCGGGCCTGGGCGTCGAGGAGCTGCATCGACGGGGGCTCGTTCAGCGGCGGGATGACGAAGCCGCAGCTGGGGCAGCACGACGGGCTGGGGTCGACGAAGAGGGACGTCGTCTTGGAGGCGGCCGTGATGACCATTGTGGACGACATGGTCGCTGCGACTTTGTACCTAGCTAGTAGTAGCTGCTGACAACGACGACGATGGTTAGGAACTTCTGAGTTTCTTCGGGCTTTGATGGGCTGCTGTTCGTGGACGAACCTGGCTGATGGCTGGCGCCCGATTTCAAGTGCGTTGTTGTACCCGTGCTGAAGAGGCGGGATTCGTGCCCATCAAGAAACAGCTCCAAGCAGCTGCTGGGTATGACGACTTATGACAACACTTTATCAAGGTTGAAGAAAGGGCAAAAAAAAGGTGGCGGGGCGGGCCTTGAGGAATGTCGCGTGTAGGTGGAGTTGCACCAGCAGGGGACCTTTCAAGGGAAGAAGAGTGCTGGACAGGATTGATGCTCTTCAAGGGCTGGATGAGGGCCTGTGCGAAGATAAGAACAGGGGGGGTTTGGGGGGGCTAATGAGTTGACATGGAGCGGCTTGGTCCGCTTCTTCAGGGCTGAGCAGTAGGTTTGATTTCGATCAGGTTACTAAATGATTGAGCCGGGCTGAGATGGTCTGTGTGTGTGTGTGTGTGTGGCTGCCCGAGGAGCTGGATCCAGGTGGCATCTGACATTGTAAGGTATAAGCCTCACGCGGGACGTCAAGGGGAAATGATGCTATTATTAGATGGACACGATTCACGCATGGAGAATGCAGGAGGAAAGGGTACGCCATGCTCACGGGTGTGTCACCTTGATTGAAAGGATATTGCTACAAGACTTTAGATGAAGAATCCATATCAGAGTGATATATATAAGGGATCTATATGAGCACATCTTCAAACTCGTTGACAAAGATCCAATGCCGCATGAGCGCATCGATTCAGCGATATTCAGGCACCAGCTGGTCCCTCAGGCTCTAGTCAGGCACAAGTCCTTCTCCCCTCCACATTCGTAGGCGGTCCCATCATTGAGCGTCACAAACCGCGCGCTAACACGTCCATCGACCTGATTCGGCTATTGTACGGAGTTCCAGTAACGCATACTCCATCGCCTGCTATGCCGTCGTCGTCCGTCTATCGCTCCGTTTGAGTTGCGGCCCGTCTCGGTATCTGACCCCAAGCAATGATCCGTTGGCGTACTTGATGTTGGCTTTGCGCTGTGACTGAACCATCCCATCCCTCGAATTGCTCAGATTCCCGTACAAGCGACCCGTATGTGCGTGAAGATGAGCATTTGGATGCGTGCGCATGTGAAATGACCACGCAGACCTATGTTGCTGTTGCAAGTTTGCAGCTCATGAAGCATTGGTAAATGCGAGGGCCGGCGATTTGAGCTTCCACATTTCGCAGCAGGAGCTTCAGCTTGGCTTGGCCACTTTTCGCGGCTCGCTCACCCCCGTCTCCGGATCCCTGAACTCCTTCCAGCTAATGGGGACCATGTCATTGCCAGAGTCGCTGGTAGCCATGATGACACCGAGCTCGTTTGCTGCTGTTGAAAGGTAGTAGTTGGCTTGGTCGCCCAAAGAGATCTGATTGCGCCTCGTGTTAGCCCCTGCAGACGCAGCCTCTTATCGGAATTCCAGAAAGGAACCCAGTTGACTTACCACCTGAGCCCGAACAATGTCGCCAGGCTTGAATGACTCGTGAATCTTGACCTTATCTTGCTCCGTTGCCCTCACATCCTGCACCCGGATCACGCCCTGCCACTCCGTCTGAAGAACCGTGCTGCCGACCTGCTGGATGACAACAATAGCCTGCTTCGGCATGAGACGCACCACGCGCGCCAAGACGATGTTGCCGACGTCCGGCAGAACCTCCCGCTTGCGTCCGCGCCTGACTACAGAAATGGTCGACCGCTCTTCGGCAGCGGGCGCCGTGAGCTTGTTCAGCCGCTTGACCGGGCCAGGAGCCTTGGCCGGTGCTGCGACGGAGACGTTGCCCAGCAGCGAGGACACGACGTTGCCGCCATAGATGTGCGTTCCCGGGCCAGGAGCGTACTTGCTGGTAGGGCCCAGGACTGTGCCGGGAATGGCGAGAGTGGGAATGCTGTCGGTCGCCATTGAGAACTGAGTGAGCATCGGCTGAAGCACGCAGAAGACGAGGAGCTTCATCAAAAAATCACGGCTTGACAGCACCGAGGAAAAGTCTTATCGCGATAAGAGTCACGTGTGCTGAGAATGCCCACTGCCCACCAAGAGCGTGAACGCCAAATCGCCGGTCAGCTTCATCCGCACTTCATCCGCTCTCGGGCCCGAGGTGGGCTCGCAGGGCGGCAAGCGGAGCAGGAATTGCGAGGCAAACGGAGACGAGTCTGCGCCTTTCAATACGGAGCCCTTGTCTCTTGTGTTTCCACGTCCATTGGGCCTCTCTTTTCGACCTTCTACCGAGTACGAGCCGTCAAGTACAGGTAAGGTACATCTACGAAGCGCTTCAGGCTGCAACCAAGCAAAGCCAACGGTCAACACAGCCAGGCTCATCAATATACCAGTACGAGTACTGGATAGGTAGTACATGCAACCACACAGAAGAACTCGGTGAAGGACGTTGGAACCCAATGATGCTCCCTGTGGGCGCGCGTGTCTGACAGCTCGCAGGGAGTCACACAGGCGACTTCCGGCTGACTCACGGGAATGCTGACCCATCCGCGCGCGGCAGCAGCCCGATCAGTCGAGCAAACATCCAGATCTCAGATTCTACCATTACTTGGCTGGGCAATCGTCGCGATGGGGGAAACGAAGCGCGCTGCCTGGCATCTGTCTGCATTACTACAAAGGGAAAGGCACCCCGTCGACAGAACGGCCGGAGTTCGCGAACCCCGTCCCGGTGCCTCTGCATGCGTTTGCTTGCTTACAAACTGAAACGCACGTTGGCGTTCAGCCATGGACGCTTGTGGGAACAGCTTCGATGCGCTAAGGGTGACGCCTACGGGTACGGAGTCCGATCTGAGTCGCGGATCCCGTCATTGTCGTGCCCATGAGAGCAGCATCCTGGGGGCCTAGCGGCACGCAGAGGCTGCAAAGGGCTGCAAAAGTGCCCCGAAAGCTATTATCTCCGGGCCAGTCTCCTGGACTGCGGCACCGCTTCGGCACCGCTAGCCCAACTTTCTCTGACTTCCACCACTGTCGTGCGACTGCTTTCGAATGCCGGCAGCGTCTGCAAGGCTCATGCCAACATTCTGGTCCAAAGACGCATGATTCGTCCGGCCTCATGAGACGGTGAAGAGTAGGTGCCTACGGAACATCGGCATCGAACCCCTATCGTTGGGGCTGCCGCCGTTGATACTGCAGGATGCCTGTGATGAAGTCGTTTACGAGGTGATGTTGCGATGCAGGCTCAGGATGGATGGACTCTCGGCCTTGAAACTGCCTTGACTGCCACAGCAGTTTCCCCAAAATGTGGCCCCCGAGACTTGATGTTGTTCGTTTGCGGAACGTCGACGACTCATACGACATGATTCATCGATGGCTGCCTTGGTCCTCGACGCAGCCAATGGGAAGCATACCAGTTGAGCGCCCTTGGGTGAACTGGTCATTTTCGATTCGCCGACTGGCAACTCTGTTCCATCGCCTCGAGCTCGTGTGCGCCACCCACCACCACCACCACTCCAACCAGGAGTCAATTGGTCTACGCAAGGCACCGGACTTCAGAGACGCCGACCTGCTGGTTTAGCCCAAGCTGTTCATTGTCGCCCCCCCTGGCTCTTGATTGCGGCGCGCTGGATGCTGGAACCCATGTGGAGCGGGATCCAGAAACGGGTTTTGTGTCCTTGCTCCCATGCAATGCCTAACGCCCTGTCTCTGCAGGATAGTTTTACAAACGGGAACTAAGAATGCGCCGTACTGGTTGCTCGTTGATATCCACTCCGGACATGCATGGATGGCGAGCTACTATCGCTCCTCTCGTTTATAACCGTTTGCTGCCCCGGTTGGGTTGGCTCTTTGCACGCCGGGTCACTTCAGCTCATTGTCGCCTCTGTTGGATTGGTTACCTTTATCGTGTCGTGTTGACCTGTCGGCCTCTTTGGTTTCTTCCCCACCAGCAGCAGCAGCCATACATCCCTACCTAGGCAAATACACATAAGAAGTCTTCGACGCCATATCTCGTTTAACCGGAAAGCTCAGCCAAGACTCTCTCCCCGGTAGACTCCACATTCGACTAGAAGACACCCGTGGCGCCACCCACTCTGCTGAGCGAGACATCATCTGCTGCCTCTGGTGTAAGCGGCCGCGACCTCGGGCATCACGCCGAGGTCCTCCATAGAAATGGCAGACCCCGGGGCGGAGAAAGAGACACAGGCGTCCATAGCTGCTCCAGGGACCAGTGCGATCAGCATTGAATCCGCGTCAGAGAGCCGCAACGATGAGTTTGATAGCGAAAAGGCTGTCCATGCGAGCGAGAAGGATGGCGATGGAATCGAGAGAGTCGATTCCAGGTCCGACCAGGAAGAGGATTCGCCCAAGGAGGCGCTGAGAGCAACCAAGAGCCACGCGACTGATGCCAGTGCAGCTACAACAGCTGCGGTGGTGCAACAGCCCAAGTTGCGCTGGTATAAGCGGCTCAACCCCATGCGCTGGGGTGGCATACCAGAGATCCCCAAGGAGCGTATAGTCTCCCGGGAGTACCAGGCCGGCTTCTTCAGCAAACTCACGTTCTACTGGATGAACCCTCTGATGACGGTGAGATTGCGACTCTGATTAGATTGACATACAACTGAGGGCTGTGTGAGCTAACAAAGATATGTTTTACAGACCGGATATAAGCGCCCGCTGGACAAGCAGGACATCTGGCTCGTCAACCCGGACAGAGCAGCAGAGCCTATGACGGTCAGAGTGAGGGAGGCCTTCCAGAGACGAGTCAAGAACGGACAAAAGCGACCTCTGCTCGGCGCGTTGCATGAAAGCTTTACATTCGAATTCTGGCTCGGCGGTGTCTGCTCGCTCATCGCGACGGTTATGCAGGTCCTTTCTCCTTTTGTCCTTCGATACCTGATCCAGTTTGCAACCGACGCCTATGTGGCTCGTGTCAGCGACTCTCCTGCTCCTCACATCGGACGTGGTCTCGGTTTGGCCATTGGCGTTACCCTTATGCAGATCGTACAGAGCGTGTGCATCAGCCACTTCATCTACCGAGGCATGATGATGGGAGGCCAGAGCCGTGCCGTCCTCATCGGCATGATCTACGAGAAATCCATGGTGCTATCAGGTCGTGCCAAGGCTGGCGGCGTCAAGGAGGCTGCCACGCCGGAGGCGAACGAACAAGAGGAGAATGATAAAAGCAAGGGTAAAGGCAAGGGTAAGGGAAAGAAGAAGGAAGGGAAGGGGGCTCCGGGCCATGATGGCTCAGGCTGGAGCAATGGACGCATCACCAACTTGATGAGCGTCGACACTTATCGCGTTGATCAAGCCTCGGCCCTGCTACACATGACCTGGACTTCTCCCGTCGCTTGCATCATCACCTTGGTCCTGCTTTTGATCAACCTGACGTACAGCGCCCTGGCCGGTTTCGGACTTCTCCTCATCGGCGTTCCGCTCATCACCAGAGCCATTCAGTCGCTGCTCCGTCGAAGGAAGGCCATCAACAAGATCACTGACCAGAGAGTGTCGCTCACTCAGGAGATCTTACAGTCTGTCCGGTTTGTCAAGTACTTTGGCTGGGAGAAGGCCTTCATCGACCGTCTGGCCGAGATTCGCTCCAAGGAGATCTACTCCATCCAGGTCCTGCTCGCCATCCGCAATGCGATCAATGCCGTCAGCATGTCCATGCCCATCTTCGCCTCGATGCTGGCTTTCATCACGTACTCCCTAACCAACCACGGCCTGGCACCGGCCGAGATCTTCTCTTCGCTAGCTCTGTTCAACGGCCTGCGCATCCCTCTCAACTTGCTGCCCCTTGTCCTCGGTCAGGTGATTGATGCTTGGTCCTCCCTACAGCGAATCGAGCAATTCCTGCTTGAAGAAGAACAAGAAGAGGACGTTATTTTCGATCCCGAGGCAGAACATGCCATTGAGCTCAAGCATGCCTCTTTCACTTGGGAGAGAACACCTACAAAGGAGGCTGACAAGGCTGATGCTGGCAAGACCAAAAAGTCTGCCAAAAAGTCCGAGGCTCCAAAGGAGACTGCCCCATCTGCGTCTGGCGACGACTCTGCTAGTACTCTAGTGGAGGAGCGAGAACCCTTCAAGCTGCAGGATCTGAATCTGCAGGCCGGCCGAAACGAGCTGATTGCCGTCATTGGCACTGTCGGTAGTGGCAAGAGTTCTTTGCTTGCTGCCCTGGCCGGTGACATGCGCAAGACCAGTGGAGAAGTCATCTTTGGCGCAAACAGAGCTTTCTGCCCTCAGTATGCATGGATTCAGAACACTTCGTTGCAGAACAACATCATCTTCGGCAAAGACATGGACCAGGACTGGTATAAGGAGGTTATCCGAGCGTGAGTTTGCGACTGTCCCCTTTCTTTCCTTCGCTATCAGATTCGAAAACTGACCGAAGTCCTTGACAGTTGTGCCCTTCAACCGGATCTCGACATGCTCCCTAATGGTGATCTGACCGAAATCGGTGAGCGCGGTATCACAATCTCTGGTGGTCAGAAGCAGCGTCTCAACATTGCGCGAGCCATCTACTTTAACGCCGACATTGTTCTCATGGACGATCCTCTCAGCGCCGTTGACGCCCATGTCGGTCGCCACATTTTCGACAATGCCATACTGGGCCTCCTCAAGGACAAGTGCCGCATTCTCGCTACTCACCAACTTTGGGTTCTGTCGCGTTGCGACAGGATCGTCTGGATGGATGGCGGCAAGATTCAAGCTGTCGACACCTTTGAGAACCTGATGCGAGGCCACAAGGGCTTCCAAGAGCTGATGGAGACGACTGCTGTTGAAAAGAAGGAGGAGGATGAAGAGGAAGACGACGACGACAAGCTGAAGCAGCTCACGCTGAGCGAGACCGCCGAGGCCCGCAAGAACAAGAAGAACAAGAAGGGCGCGGCTCTCATGCAGCAGGAAGAAAAGGCCAATTCCAGCGTGCCTTGGTCCGTGTATGGCGCATATGTCCGCGCCTCCGGCACTCTGCTGAACGCTCCTCTGGTCATCTTCATCCTCATTCTTTCGCAAGGTGCCAATATCATGACCAGCCTGTGGCTCTCCTACTGGACCTCGGACAAGTTTGGATTGTCAACAGGCCAGTACATCGGCATCTACGCCGGACTCGGCGCGCTCCAGGCTATACTCATGTTCCTCTTCTCCGTCATGCTGTCTATTCTGGGCACGACGTCCAGTAAGGTGATGCTCCGCGAGGCAATGTTCCGAGTCTTGCGTGCGCCCATGTCCTTCTTCGACACGACGCCGCTGGGCCGCATCACCAACCGCTTCTCCCGTGATGTCGACGTCATGGACAACAACCTGACGGACGCCATTCGCATGTACTTCTTCACGATCTGCATGTGCACTGCCGTCTTTGCCCTCATCATTGCCTACTTCCACTACTTCGCCATTGCCCTTGTGCCCCTGTACTTCTTGTTCATCGGCGCCGCGTCGTACTATCGCGCGTCGGCCCGAGAGGTCAAGCGGTTCGAGTCGGTCCTCCGATCCAACGTCTTTGCCAAGTTTGGCGAAGGTCTCTCGGGTGTGGCTTCGATCCGTGCTTACGGGCTCAAGTCCCGTTTCATCAAGGATCTGCGCGATGCCATAGACGAGATGGACGGCGCTTACTTTCTCACCTATTCCAACCAGCGCTGGCTGTCGCTTCGGCTGGATCTGATTGGCAACCTCCTTGTGTTTACCGTTGGTATCCTTGTTGTCACTTCACGATTCAGCGTCAACCCTTCCATCGGCGGTCTGGTCCTCAGTTATATCCTGTCCATCGTGCAGATGCTGCAGTTCTCTATCCGCCAGTTGGCCGAGGTCGAGAACGGCATGAACGCCGTCGAGCGTCTCCGCTACTACGGCAGCGAGCTCGAAGAGGAGGCTCCTCTGCACACTGTTGACGTTCGCCCGTCTTGGCCCGAAAAGGGAGAGATTGTTTTTGACAATGTCGAGATGCGCTACCGAGAGAATCTGCCGCTTGTGCTCAAGGGTCTGTCCATCCACATCAGGGGCGGAGAGCGCATCGGCATCGTCGGCCGCACTGGTGCTGGCAAGAGCTCCATCATGAGCACTCTGTTCCGTCTTGTCGAGATCTCGGGAGGCTCCATCACCATTGACGGCATCAACATTGCCACCATTGGCTTGTTTGACCTACGATCGCGCCTCGCCATCATTCCTCAAGACCCAACGCTCTTCCAGGGCACTGTTCGCAGCAACCTTGATCCCTTCAACGAGCACACTGACCTGGAGCTCTGGTCTGCTCTTCGACAGGCCGACCTCGTGCCCGCAGACGCCGCCATGGAAGACCGCAAGACGGATCCCTCGCGCATCCACCTTGACAGCGTCGTCGAGGAGGACGGACTCAACTTTTCCCTTGGCCAGCGCCAGCTCATGGCTCTTGCGCGTGCCCTCGTGCGTGGCTCCCGAATCATTGTCTGTGACGAGGCCACGTCCAGCGTCGACATGGAGACGGACGACAAGATCCAGCGAACCATGGCCACCGGCTTCAAGGGCAAGACGCTGCTCTGCATTGCCCATCGCCTGCGCACCATCATCGGCTACGACCGCATCTGCGTCATGGATGCCGGCCGCATCGCCGAGCTGGACACGCCCCTGGAGCTGTGGAAGAAGGAAGACGGCATCTTCCGGGGCATGTGCGACAGGAGCGGCATTCGCGTGGAGGATATTGAGAGTGCGAAGCTGGAGCTGGACCAGCTGACTGCTGCCGCCGGCAGCTCATGAGAAAGAAACTTTCGATGATATACCCCCCTTTTTATTTCTCCTTTCTTATCGGAATGGAGCCTCCTCCTCTTGAATGCGATGATGATATTTCATGCTCATCATCTACAAGATCGGGGTGCTCGTTCGAAGCATTTTCACAAAAGTCTGATTTATATTGGAATCATACGGGTTTACGAGTGTTTTTAATTCATGCCTATACATAATAGATGGTGGGGGGAAGGGCAAAGATTAGAATAGTTGCCTGAGCATAAAAGTCAGAGGCGAAACGAACATTGGTGAATACATTCAAATCAGTCAAACACCTCGTGGACGTGATACCTGGCCGAAACGTTCGACCTCTTGTCGAGTGACTTTGCGTACATATTCTCCGAGTTGATCGAGCGGATCAGGCGGAATGAAATGAAACAAATAAGGTTGGTAGAATTCATACACTGCTCATCATTCAACGCCATTGAAAAAAAAACCCAGGTCTTTTAAAGAGACACTCAAAAGTATCTCTGTGCAACTAACCGACAGCAAAGTGACAAAATTCGCGCCCACGAAGAGACAGGTAGTATTAAGAAACACATGATTTAACAAACAAATATCCAGAAATTAATATCGCTGCCTAGGACTTCCGCTGCCCCTCGGCCCAGAGCTAGGCGGCATCTGAGGCGGGGGAAAGCTCCCGGGCTCGTCAGCGAGCAAGTCCTCGAGGTAGGCACTGGGAGCGCGCTGGCCCGGCTGGCGGCTGTTGAGGTTGACGGAGCTGCTGCTCATGTCCCTCCGGGGCGAGAAGTGCGGAGAGTCCGGGGGCGAGGGCCCCATGAGGGAGCCCCTGGAGCCGTTGGGGTAGCTCATCGAGTCCGGGCGCAGGTTGGTGAGGCTGATGGAGGGGCCCTGCTGGCCGCCGCCGGGCGACGAGTTGCCCGCCGCGTAGAAGCCCGAGGGCAGGAAGGTCGAGCCGCGGCCGCCGGGGACGTTGGAGCCGGCGGCGGTGGGCGAGAAGAAGAGGTTGGACTGGCTGGGGGCGGCGGAGGGCGTCATGGTGTTGCGGTTGGTGCGGCGGGCGCCGCGGCCGCCGCCGCCGCCGGCGGGGGGAGCCGCGGGAGAGGCCTGGTCGGAGTACTTGTAGAAGGGGGCGGGAGGGGCCGGGAAGCCCGTCTTGCTGTTGGCCTCGTGCTGGGCGAGGGCGGCGCGGCGGACGGAGCGGTGCAGCAGGAAGCTGACGATGATGCGCCAGAGCAGGACGCCGAGGCCAAAGGCGCCGAGGATGGCGCCGACGGCGATGAAGACGGTGCCGTCGGGGGCGTTGGAGTGCTGCATGAAGGGCGCGTTCTTGGTCGGCGGCACCGTCGGCGGAGGGTATGTCGGGACGGCGCCGCCGCGGGTCAGCGTCGGGAGGCCGGTCGGGCCTGAGTCGTCGTCGGGCTCGCCGGTGCCGGTGATGCGCCCGGCGCTGCTTGTCGATGTCGTCTTCGACGGGGTGGGCTTGTTGTCGCTGGTGGTGCTGGAGGGCTTGTTGTTGTTGTCATCACCCTTGTTGTTCTGGGCCAGGACGGGAGTGGCCAGGACAGCGACTGCTGCCAGCGTCGAGAGGAGGTTCGAGGCCCGCATGGTTGGTTTGAGGATGAGGTGTATCGCGATCGTGTGGGTTGGTGTTGTGAACCTGGATCAAACGAGGGCGCAATGGCGAGGGTTGTCGAGCTGAGCGCCGCGATGCGATGAAGCAGGATCGAAACGAGCGTGGGAGAAGAAGGTCGTACGTGAGGAAGTAAGCGTTGCTTTTTGCTCAAGAATTGAGACAAGACGAAAGCGGAAGGTTCTCAATGCGCGCCGAACGAAACCAGCAATGACTGTCGGAACGAGTGTCGTAGGCGAAAGACGGGGTTATTATTCCATGGAGAAACGCAAATGCGGTCAATGCGATGCGACGCGATGCGATGCGTGCAAAGCGATCGCGGGGGAGAGCCGGGGAGGGCGAGAAGAGAGTTGGATGGCGGAGATTGGAGTGAGAAAACGGGGAGATGCGCGGGTGGTGTTTTGACCTCAAACTCCTTTTAGGCCATGCAGCCCGGCCAACAGCGATTCAACGGTTCATGTTGCTGGCGGCAGCTCAGATCAGCGGGCGTCGCGCACTGTGCGGGCGTTTGGCAGGCGGCGCCAATGAGGGCAAGGTTACAGGGCGGGAGAGGCTGAGGGCGGCGCTGGAGGGGAGCTCGTATTGAGGGTTTAGCGGGTAACGGACAGTGCGGTAAACTAGTTCGAACTGTTCATTCTCAATGGAAGTTCTACCTATCGTTGTGGAAGTAAGTTGCTGCTATGCAGGTAGATGCATTCTATTATTCGCCAGAAATCGTCAATGAACGAGCAGCAAACTCCATCTACAGCTTGCCATGAAGCTCATGTTGAAGCGGTCTCGCGTGTTGTGCATACAAAATGCATGCATGCTGATCCCAGTCTGTAAAGGCCCGTCTTGGAACGAAAGTCTCGTATTGCATCTCCACACTGACCAAGAAGGATGCTTCTTTCCGTCTTGGAGAGTTAACCGAATCATCACGAGCGACGGAATACTTGAGTCTGTTGAGTGACCTGGCTATCAAACATGTAGATTTTGGAAGTCAAATGAAGTTGATAATTCTTCCATTTGGTTGTCTATTTCTTGAGCAAGTCACAGCTATTCTCAGTTGTGGTCGAGGCACATCATATGACCGTCTCTAACGGTTTCAAGCTCGTCTCATCTCGAGGCCGGCGCACGTGACTCTGACGTTAGGTCAGCCTCTAGCCTCTGCGCTACCGCCAGATCCAAGCGCTCCGCAGAGCGTCATCATCAAGCCGACCGAACCAAAAGACCTCTCAATCTTCAACCTCCGACCTTCAGTCCAACGAGCAACAGGCCACACCTTCTCGCCATCTCCTCTCGTCTCTGCTCTTCTCCTCCAACTACTTCAGCTATACGCTTCAACCCTCCGACCCTCGTCACCGCGACTCGACCGACAGCCATGGAGGAGGAGCGCCTTTGGAAGTTCAGGAAGCCCGAGTGGCTCAACAGCATCTGGGCCCGGAACGCTGGCGTCTACGGTGCCGGAGCTCTGGTGAGTTTATCTTGACGTCTACCGCCATTTCTACCATTCCCCGGGCCGTCACTCCGACATTCAAATGCCTCCCCCCTACCCGAGAGTCTTCAACCCCGGCTGACGTATTGCGCTCCCCCGTTTTCGCAGTTCTCCCTCGCCTTCTATGTCATGCTCGACTCCGCCGTCTGGTCCAAGTCGGCCAAGAACGGATCCAACGTCCACGTCAAATTCGTCGACTGGCTGCCGCTCATCTTCTCCAGCCTGGGCATGCTCATCATCAACTCGGTCGAGAAGCAGCGCCTCAGCGCCGACTCCTTCAGCTACAGCGGCTCCGGCGTCGCATGGAAGGCGCGCGTCGTCTTGTTCTTGGGGTTCGCGGCCCTCGCCGGCGGCATGGCCGGAGGCGTCACCGTCTTTGTGCTCAAGTTTGTGGTCCCCGGCGTCGGCATGCCGGCTTTGAGCATGGGCATTGAGAATCTCGTCAGCAACGCCCTGGTAGGCTTCAGGTACGTCCAAACTCGAACCCGCCATATGGTCATCCTCCCGCCCCCATGATTCGTTCCATGGCCACTAACGCATCATCGTGCCTCCAGCTCCGTCGTCTTGTGGATTAGCCAGAACATGGAAGACGAGTACTCCTACAACCTCTCACTGTAAACTGACTGGACCTGGTACTGCGCGCAAAAAGAGGGGAGCGACTGTCGGCGTATGTCTTTGGATCACGGGCGTAACTTGGGACTCTTGGGGACGGTTTGGTTCTTCTCAGGCTTGTTTTTCTTTTGTTTGTCCTTTTAGCACACGCGCGCAGACTCTCGCACATTTTTGTTTCTCTATGGGACCACGTAGTCGGTGATGATTAAGCCTCTGTTTCTTCTACGAGTCGCAGCAATCAGTTGATGTACTCCGTATAAATTGGGCTTTGGCCATGTGTGGGAGCGATCAGGTAGTTTGCCTATATTGAGCCTTGAAGCCAGTAATGCTGAGCTATCAGTTTTTCTTGGTAAAGGAATCATTAGCAATATATACAAAGTATCAACGCCAGAAAACGACATGTCGGGTGCTGTGCTCGC
Source organism: Trichoderma sp. PF4103 (assembly GCA_023628735.1). Lineage (NCBI taxonomy): Eukaryota > Fungi > Ascomycota > Sordariomycetes > Hypocreales > Hypocreaceae > Trichoderma > Trichoderma sp. PF4103. The sequence continues at coordinate 848,002 of JAMAKC010000003.1, forward strand.
CAGAGACTTGTTCGACTTGTTCGACTTGTAAACCGCAGTCGCAGGGAGCCGTCACTGTTGGCGCCGGCCCACCTATGCCGCACTTCTCTAGTACTTTTCGGTCCCATGCAACAACAACATCTCGTCTTCCTCATCTCCCTGAGAACAACAACATATCAACCATCACCAGCCGATACTTCTTATAATCACAGCCACACCAGATTCTTGCTGGAATTCTTAACCTTTTATCATGCAAACTCATCGCCACCGCCCACCATCTTATCCATGAGCAGCACCAAATAGTCCAGCTCTCATCTAAGCTTCCGTCGTCCAATTCACCACAACATCGATATAAGAAGATCAGCCATGAATGCCCCCAACGGCTCCTCCCGCACAACACGAAGCTCCGGCCTCGCCACCGCAAGCAGCAGCACCAGCAGCACCCCCGCAAACAACGGCAACAAAACGGGCCTCTTCCGGAACCACTTCATGAAGCGGCCCAACGCCTCTGCCGCAGCAGCAGCAGCAGCAACAACACCAGCAGCACCAGCAGCTTCTTCGGCGCACGACCACGAGAACATGCGCATGGACGTCGACATGCAGCAGCGGCAGCAGCAGAGGCGCGACACGGCGTCGGACCTGGTGGTGCGCGACAAGAACGGGGATGCAGAGGTGGCTAATCCGCCGGCGCTGGTGGTGGATGATGAGGACGAGTTGCAGGCGCTGGAGATGCAGGAGGAGAATGAGAGTGAGAAAGGCCCCCTTTACTCTATATGGAAATTTTTTTTGTCGACTTCTGCGTTGGGAAATGGATCATGATGGCTAACTGACATGGTGATTCTTTTTTGGGTACGTTTAGGAGAGAAGCAGCGCTTGGCAGAGGCCATTCGACTGTATCGGATGAGCCACAGCTCCAGGGCCCATCATCCAACTGAGGGTGAGTATGATTTCAATGTCTCTTACATATGGCTTCAACTGACGGCTTGAGCTGACTCGGTCCATCTTCCAGCTTTGTTGGAAGCTGTGCGTGAGAGCAATAGGAACAAGGTCAGCGCCTTGGCCGAGGACAACTGGATGTTCGAGGCGGAAGAGCAGCCGCGCCTCGCTTGAACGACGACGATCAAGCGTTTGAACTGCTCACCCCTCTCATCTCCTTTTACTATCCGCCCGCCTACGCCGTGTGCCTATGATACATGAAAGGTTTCTATTCGTCGCTACTGATTGAAGTATGGTATGGGAAGAAGAGGAATTTCGGGAGAAGAAAATGGTGTTGATGACGCTACCGCAGCAAGCCTATTAGTCCAGGCCTTCAGCAGCGGGAGCTTCCGCTCCACGCAGCCCCGGCCGCCGTGTCTGCGGCGGCGGCGCGGCACCTCCTCCGCCAAACAGCCCGCTCATCATGTCCATCAGGGGATTGCTCTGTCGCGGCTTTGCGATGCCAAAGTACATCTCGCCAATCATCTCCAGGGGCTCCGCCCACGCCTCCGCCTCGTCGATCTGGGTCGCGTACTTGGACACCAGGCCCTTGTAGACCTCGGGAGCCCCCCGCTGGATGGCCAGCAGCAGCAGGCCCAGGAAGTTGAGCAGCGGCAGGCTGGGGAAGATGCGGACGTCGCAGGTGGCGCTGGAGACGTCCTGCACGCCGAGGGACGGGTTGTCGTTTGTGAGGGCGCTGATGAAGAGCCGGTAGCATGTGTTTGCGGCGCGGACGTTGCCGACGAGGAGGTAGGGGAGGATGGCTCGCGCGGCAAAGTGCGGTGCCAGGTGGGCGTCGCCTTCTCTGTACCAGGCGTACTCCATCTTGAGCAGCACTTCGGGAGAGTCCTTGGTCCCCAATATCAGGTGTCGTTCCGCCTCGTACGTCTCGTGCTCCTCTGCGTATAGTGATCCGGCGACGTGGTGCAGCTCGGGGTCGCCGGCAGGGTATTCGCCAAACTTGGAGGACCATCTGATCCAACCCAACACACACAAAGTCAGCCATCCACCAGTCTCGTAGCGATAACCCCCAACAAAGAAACCACCACCACTCTATACAAATAGGGCACGAGCAAGAAAAAGGAAGCAAGGCACTACGACAAGACTCACCCCATGCTCTCGGCGATAAACTTCTTCCTCGTCGGCTCCGCGGGGTCAAACAGCCGCAGGCACGTCAGCAGCCGGCCCTTGCTGGTGGCGTCGGGCCTGAGCTCGGCCTGCTTGTAGACGTCGACCATCATGACGCAGAGGTCGCCGCCGCTGCCGCCCTGCGCGGCCTTGAGCAGCGACTGCGCGACGCTGTAGAGGACGTCGATGGCGGCGGGCCAGTTCTGGGCCTTTATGTAGCGCGAGGCCGCGACGCGCGTCTGCTGCTGCGCTTCGTAGTAGTCGCCCTCGGCGATCTTGTCCTGCAGCCGGGCGACGATGCGTTCGACTTTGTTGGCCATTGTTGGCGGCGTGGAGGGGTGGGGGGCAGCTTTTTGGATAGCAGGATCTGAGTTGATGTGCCGGGGTCTGTTTTTCTCTTTGTAAGTAGGTTGTTTATAAGAGAAAGAAGACTGTCGACGTAGCCGGATGGGTTGGTGGTAGCGATAGGAGAGGTGGAAGTGAGTTGTCTGGGAGCTATATCGCCTTGTGGTGATGAGATAGACGATGGAGGGGTCAAAGGTGGGAGAGCAACCTAGCAAGTTTGGGTAGGTATGGATGATGCGACGATCCGTAGTAGCTCTAGCTCTGTAGCTATATAAGTCTTAGCTGTAGAACTCTATTCAAGCTTATTACATCATCGGCGCGAATAGTGTAGCGGTTAGCATGCATGCTTCCCAAGCATGCGACCCGGGTTCGAGTCCCGGTTCGCGCATCTCTTTTTTCTCTTTTTGTTTCCTTTTCTTGGCATTTCTTGTTCACCTTGCTGGCTCCTTGATTTTCATATTGACTTTTCCTGTAGAAGCAGCAGGAGGGTCTGTGCTTGCGTTTCGAGGACCAAGGCAAATTGAGGTGGGAGCTCAGCGTGGATCGACTAGCTGTTAGGTTTGCCTCTTAAAGCTTTGGTACCTCTGCTTAGATGCTGGCAAGCTGGATCAAGCAAGACGCGTCTGCTCTCGAGAAACACAGTTACAAGCACAGCCATTAACCCAGAATGCAATGCTTTACGATACCAAGTGCTACGGATGTTATCATGGAGTACCTACGCTTCTATACACCTGCTGACTTTCACGTGGCAACCCAGGACCAAGGCTCTGTCTCTGGCTCGATGAACCTTCATCCGAACCCAGGATACAGAGTAGGCCTAACGTGAAAAAGTACTACCGACGTATATCCCCCAAGCCCTATTTCTCCCTCCCATATCAATGGACCCAAGTGCTGCCAGAAGACCTCCTACCCTTCTCGTATAGCCATTTACTATTGAGCCCGATGCTTGTCCTCTTGCCTGCTGAAGGGCTCGGGGAGGCAGGGTCGGGAAGAGGACTTGACGAGGTGCTCGCGCCAAAAGAGCCGTTGAAGGAATTGCCAAAGGACCCTGGCGTCCCAAAGGATGACCTCCTATAGCTCGCGCCGTTAACGCTCTGGAGCAGAGGGCTTCCCACGGGGGAGAACTGGGAGACTGAGCCGCTAAAGCTCTGAGAAAGAGCGTTGGACACGGGGTCGCCTCGTCCCTCCAGCGGAGAGTTGGGAAAGCTGGCCCTGCTCCCAACAGAGCCTGCAATCGACGGAGTTCGCGAGTATCGCGGCGGGGTGCTGATGCTGACGTCGGGGGTAGGCGCCGCGACGGACGGGTTCAGGCCCAGCAGTTTGCGCTGGGTAGCCGTCAAGGGGATGTCGGCGAGCTCGTCTTTGGGCCGGATGAGTGGCAGGCAGGCCATGCCGATCTGGACGAATGGGATGAGCTGGGCGACGAACCATGCCCAGCCGAGATATAGTCGGACGGGCTTGGGAAACCTATGAATCGTTTCGTTCGACGTTAGAAAAGAAAAGTTCCTTCATTTCGCCGAGGACCACACGGCGCTCGCCGTCGCAGGCTGGAATTTTTGCTCACATTTGCGCGTCCACGTTGAGCCTGGCCAGCAGCTGAAGCGACCACATGGCTAGCAAGGCGACAATGTTGTACGCGATCCGCCGCACGTTCTTCTCGGAAAAGTTTGTGGCATCGCGCCGTCTCGTGATTTCGTCGAGTCGAGGGTGGCGCCAGGTTCCGGGACTGTCAGTCGCCGCCGGCGGCGTGGTTTGCTTGGCCGGCGTGGTCGCCCTGACCAGACTCGACATGCTGCTGAGGAATTGCGAGCCCGGACGAAGAGGGTAAAGACAAGGCGATTTGCGCGGGGGGGTTGCGCAAAGGGCGCGACGGCTGGCGGTAGAGCAAGTCGGATCGTTCTGGTTGATTCCCCTGATGCGGCGTGTAAGCTGGGTCGATTTAAAGTCCGTATGTATGTTGTTGTATGCGGCAGGCCAGGCGCAATTAAGGGCAGAATGGAAGGGGAAAAATATAAGAGGGCTGGACGGAAGACGTGTTGGGACATACACAGAGGGGTTTGAGAAGCTGCTGAAGGATCACTGCGAGCGTCGCGCAGATTCACCAGGTTAGTAACAGGAAGGGAAACAGTGGCCGGGGTGGCCGTCGAGTTTGTGATGCCCAGATGTTGTTTATGCTTGCATGGCAACGTCGTGAGAGCAGAGCAACTGGGCGAGATCAAAACGAGCAGGGGTTGATAAGATAAGGTGGCTGACGTTGAGGTGAGTTTGTGTGAGTGGCAGAAGTCGAGTTCAATTGGGTGCAGAGCTGTTGAGTAGAGGTTGAGGTGGCGCACGGGTCCATCTTTACAGGGGCCTTTCAGTGGCTAGTCGGCGGCATTCGAGGCAGGTCAGGGCCCGAGCGGGATTCCTCTAGCGGCGTCACACAGCGCGACTCTCGCTGAAGGCTTTCGAACATGTGTTGGGGCTGGGCTCCATTGGAGGGCACTGATGATGAACGGCAATATTGGAATGGAAAGCAACCTGGAACGAGGCCTTGGACGTCAACATCCATAACAAAGAAACTGCATGTAAGATATATTCAAAGAACTTGCCTGTATTCTCATGATATGGCGTCCATGGAATTGGATTCAGATGCATGTACACACGCTTGCAACGAGTCTTGATTCAGTACCTGCAACTACAACTGGAAATTCACTGTACATGTAGGGTGACGAGACGCATAGAATGAATCATCGCAGGGCGGATTGGCTTTTTGCTGCTATGCTACCTTAGCCTTCCTCACTAGCACGGCAAGGCGCGCGTTTCTTTGCTGCGAACGTGCGCCTCGTGCTTGACCTCAGCTTTTCTCTTCTCTGCCCGCGCATTATTCGCACACTCGTGCACCAGTCATTTATTTCCTGTCCCCATTTCCTTCCTCTCGTCATCCGTTCCCTTCCCTTTCCACACTTTCCTTCTCCCACATTAGCATCACGACTGTCCTTTCAACTCCGCCTGGTCGCAACCCCCATCGTCAGCGTCGCCACGGGCATCGCCAGCATCGTCATTGGCATTTGCATCAGCCTCGACTTTTTGGCATCGACTCCCCAACCTCGTTCCGGCGCCAGAAGGCTAGAAATGATGCGCCGCTGATTCCATCGCCCACCCACGACGAACGACGAGACATCTTTCATTTTTCTCCTCAAACAGCACCGACCTCATCCTTCTTTCCCCTCCTCAAGGTCCCCTCGCACCATGGCTGCCTCGCCCAGCTCGGCGGACGCCGCGTCGGACGCAGAAAACCCGAGCTCTCCTGTCCCGGCAGAGGGCAAGTCCTCCGTCTCGCGCGCCGCCGACGCCGACGCCGAGGATGAAGACACAATCGTCGCCACCACCACCGAGACGGCGGACAAGCCCGCCAGGAGCAAGGGGAAGGGAAAGGACAAGGACAAGGACAAGGACGCGCAGCCCCAGATTGGCAAGATCCGGCACCTGAAGAAGGAGGACGGAGAGCCTCTTTGGCGCAAGGACATCCAGTACGACTTTCTCCGGGCCGTCTTTGACAACGAGCAAAAGGTCTTCACCAACTCGTACGACCCGGAGCTGGAGAAGCAGTGCTTCGCCGACTTGTACATCGACACCATGGCTCGCAGTTCCAAGACGAGCAAGGTGCTGAGGGACAAGCTGATGAATGACCGAGAAGCCGCCAAAGGCATGGCAATGGTCTGTCTGCTGGTCAACATGGGCCGCATGAACACGACTCTCAACTGTAAGCAACTCCGCATTCATCTGATTCTTCAAAAGCCACGTCATGAACGGCCCAACATGAACTAACTCTACGTTTAGTCTTTCCCGAAATGCGAGCCCAGTTGCGGACATACCACGCCATTCCCTCCCTCCAAGCGCAGCAAGATCCTCACGCCTACAAACAGCTGCAGGATGCTCCGCGACTCAAGTCCATCCTCAAGGGCGGCGCTGAAGACAGGGACGAGCCCAACTCCCTGGACAAGATCAAGAGCCGGGACATTCCTCGCACAAACCCCGTCAACCTCATCTTTGTCATGTGCAACTCGGCGCAAAAGGTCGCGGAGCTGCACTTTCCACTCCATCGCGAGTTTCACGATGTCATCATGAAGACGCAATACACCAGCGCGTCGCGTGCAAGGGCCTTCCTGTGGCTCATGTGGTTCTACCTCGAGTCTGACTTCACGGAGGAGGGATGCGAGGAGAATCCGTTCGGCCCCGGTGTCGACTACGGCCTTGATGTCGCTAACCAAGGCGTCCCGGAGCTTGAAGAGATGACTCCGGAACAGGAGGCCGCCGAGAACGTTGACCCCCAAGTGGAGATTGACTTTGGCCACGAAAAGCAGAAGATAAGAGCCACAATCTTGGAGATGGACCATCAGTATCTGACTGAGCGGGAGAAGCGTGGCAAGGTCCGGCCGTCGGCGGGAGAGGAAGGCCCGGCGATCCTACCTCGAATCCGGCCGAGCAAGCACGAGTCTGACATGGAGAGCACGCGATCCACCCCGCCGCCTAGAGCGCTGGCCCGAACGATTGCCGTCATGAACGGACGCAGAGCAGCCCCTCTCAAGTATCAGATCTTTGAGGGTTCCTCGCCGGCTCGGCAAGGAGCCGATACCGGCGTCGTCGCCAGGAAGCCCCGCCCGCCAACAGCTCACCAGCTTGCGGTTGAGCGAAATCGAAGTCAGAGGGTGGAATACATTCTGGACCGCGGCCTCCGAAAGCATCACCACAGGAGCAGAAAGATTAGGCGTCAAGAGGGCGCCATCGTCAGGACGTACAGGCGCCTGCAGGCCCAGGCCGATCCTTTCGAGGATAGCGACGACGAAAACCATACTCCACGCAACTTGCCCGTCAACGGTGAGAAGGGCAACGTCTTCAGAGAGAGGGGAGTTGGCGGCCTTTGCCTCTTAGCCACGGACAAGGACGACTACGGCGAAGAAGTGAGCTCGTACGCCGCCGCCATTCGACGATCCACTCGACGCCTCGCTCGTTGGCGAGAGCATAGAGACACGCTTGGGGTGATTGCTCCCGTCAAGAAGCCCAAGCCGCCTACGACCAACGACAATGCCGAGAACGAGAACGAGATGGCAGTGGATGCGCCAGAAGGCCTCGCGGACGAAGCCTCCGACATCAGGGTCAACGGTAACGCGTCCAAAGACGACAAGGACGTCGGCGGCGATGGTGCTATGATGGATGATGTGGACATGGAGGAGGCCGACCAAGCGGCTCTGGGCGACGAAGACGCTGATGACGCCGACAAGACCGAGGCCATGGTTGACTCGGAGGTTGAGTAGTCGGGCGTTCGCTGGTCCTCGCTTGTCAGATATGGGAAGGCGAACTCTTTACGAGCCGGTACTGAAGGGGGAACTACAGCGCTGGGAATGATTTTTTTGCTACACAAGGGGAAACTTGTACACAAAGGGAACCTGTATGGATTAGGGAGAGCTAGATTTCTCAGGCGTCGAGGCGTTTGACTGAGAGCCCGCACTGGTGCTCCGTTATGTATGAGACTTTGTAATTCGACTGCGATTTTTAGAGGCCTTGTGAGGTGCCCCCTACCGTATGTATCTGCATGATACAACAAGCAAGCCATCGTCATCTTCGACATCTGTGGCCATTACAGTCCAGCCCAGAAGCTGAAACATAAAAGCACGAGTACGAATACGAAACCATCCTTTCTAAAGAGGTACCTAAATCCTCTCCACCGAAAAGTCAACGGCCTCATCCGGATCGCCGTCATCCGGCCGAGCGGTGAGATGCGGCAGAATGGAACGCCGCAAGTCCTCGGGTCGCCGAGCAATCAACTACAAAAGGATTCAGACTTATGCTTTATCTGATGATATAAAAACGTCTTGATTGGCAGGAGTATTATCCGTCTTCTTCCTCTACAATCAATTGTGTGATTGGGGCGTTTTTGGGCTGGTAGCTCTGGTTGGTTTTTGTCTGTAACAGTTGGGCTTGTTGTTCCGCAGGTTGTCGTTTGGCTGCTCTGCCCAAGGTTGCCCGAACCGTCAAATCCGAGGCATCTCTCATCCTTTCAAGTCTCTTTCTGTTCTGTCATTGCCAACATACAACATCTTCAAAAAGTAAAAAATAGACATCAAAGTCGTAAGAAGCATTCCAGCCATGCCCCGAACGAAACCCTCCTCCTCCTCCCCCCCTACGCCGCCGGGCATATCCCGCCTCCTCGCCGTCCTGGCCCTCCTCACGGCGCTCCTCGCCTCGGTCGTCTACGTCCTCGACCGGGACCTGGAGCGCTTCTACGTCTTCGAGACGGACCACCTGCACGACCTCGCGCGGAGGGGCATCGCCCGGCACGGCAACGACACGCGCGGCATCGTCAGGTATATCGTCGACGAGCTCGACGAAAAGGTGCCGGGGTACGTCAACCTCGAGGAGGACTGGGTGTTTAACAATGCGGGCGGCGCCATGGGCGCCATGTACATTATCCATGCCAGCGTGACGGAGTATCTCATCATCTTTGGTTCGTCTTCTTCATCTCAAACTTATGCCCCTTCTATTCCCCACGACGAAAACTCCGCAAAGAGGTCCTCTCTTTGACTAACACCGAGATACAGGCACCGCCATCGGCACAGAAGGCCACACCGGCCGCCACACCGCCGACGACTACTTCCACATCCTCTCCGGCACGCAGCTCGCCTACGTCCCCGGCGAGTACGAGCCCGAGGTCTACCCGGCCGGCAGCGTCCACCACCTGCGCCGCGGCGACGCCAAGCAGTACAAGATGCCCGAGGCCTGCTTCGCCCTCGAGTACGCCCGCGGCTGGATCCCGCCCATGCTCTTCTTCGGCTTCGCCGACGGCCTGTCCAGCACGCTCGACTTCCCGACGCTGTGGAAGACGACGCACCTTACCGGGAAGCAGATGATTGGCAACCTGCTCAAAGGGAAGCTGTGAATGGGAGTTCCCATGAGAGGGCGCGGTTGTTGGCGTGATACTTTTCTGTTCGGTTCATCCTTTCCAAGGTCTGACGAAAGGTTCTGCCGAGGAAGAGGTGGCATGGGGGGGGGCAATCATCTTGTATTCATGTGTCGTCGATATTAGAGGCATCGAATAAAGCTTTCACCAAGACATACTCTAGAGGGAGTATTACCCTCCGAAAGACGCGTTAGTTGTGCGGTTTGTGAGAGTCAGTACGTACACATGAACGACGAGCCACTCACCAGACCAGCAGGAAGGACTTTCGTCTCTAGGTATGCGTTGCCGAAGGTCTGCCCGTAGCACCAGTCAGCCAGCCAGATGAGACACCCTAGGATGATATGTTGTCTTCCGATCGCCTCGTATGATTTGCCCCTATTCCGGCACGGTCCTGGTGCCATCCGTTACTCGCAGAAGTTGCCGTCACCATCACCAATCATCCCGGAACGAAACAACACGCATAGCGATAGATCGGGGTCATGTAGCAAGCTCGTATAACTATGTACTGCTTGCAGAGGCGAAGAAATGGTAGGCTGAAATAAGACCCCTATATCCACCACGTCCCATAGGAGAGCCCTCGTCAGTTTGTTGTATACTTTTGTCTCCGCCCTACCACCAACGCCACGCCAATGTGCAGTTGTGCTAAGAGGAGGAAATCGGTGACCCATGTAAAAATTCCCTTCGCCCGTTGTCCGAGCACTTTTTTTGTTTTTCTTCTCCATCTCTTCCTGTTCTTCTGAGCCCGTGTAAGTTGGCGCCGTTCGCGAATGATACCCATCAAATCAGAGACAAACCCCTACGCCTTTTGCTCTTTTCAAATCGACACCAAGGATATAAGAAGAGAAGAAGACGACAGATCGAGGGGGAGATTGTGCAAGGAAAGAAAAAACGAAACCACGCTCCAGGTACACCATTCGACTCGTTTCGTAGCCCGGATCCATGTCGGTGCAAATAGCGGGGCTTGCAAGGAACAAATCACCATGCCTCCGATGAGGCCTAATGGAGGAGCCGTCAAAGGCGACAGTTTCTCTTGGTCGGTAGCCCTCTTCCTATGCGAGCCAGCTCTCCTCGGCTCGCTTCAGGCCGCGCATGACAAGTCCCTCATCATCGTCATCGTCGGATGACTCGTCCTCAACGTCGTCTTGGATTCTCAGATTCTCAACAGAAGTCGTCGTGGCCTGGAGCCGGGCTTCATGGCTGTCATCCTCCTCCTCAAACATCCACGTCAAGCCGTTTGCTTCTTCTTCCAGCGGGAACATTTCTCTCGCGTACTCTTCCAATCCGCGAGGGCCTTCCCACAACTCGAGCGCTTCCCGGGGACAGCTAGCTTCGAGCTTTGGGTCGCCAAAATACGGCGGCTGCTTAGCCGGATCCTTCTGGGTATAATCAAAGAGCTTCTCCAAAGCTTCCAGCTGTTCTCGATAGCCTGTGGGAATGCGAACTTTGATCTCAATGGGCCCTCTGATATAGCGCACGGGGCGGCCGACTCCGCGAGCGAACAGCTCACAAGCCTCGAGCGGAGTTAGATATTCGTATGCCAAGGCGATGCGCTCTCCTGCCCACTTGGAGACGCCGTCTTTGAAAAGCTGAATGACAGCAGGCCCAACGTCGTGCTCGGCATCCAACCAGGGGAGTTTGACATTCTCGTGGAAGGGTGCCTGCCAGGTAAAGGAACCGTCTGGCTGCAGCTCCATGCAGAACAGCGGGTATAGCAGCGAAGTGAAGTTGTTGTTATAGATTCCGGTGTAGACAAAGGTGGCGGGCAGTCCTAGTTGTCTTACATACTCTTCGACTTTGTGCTTGGCCGCCCATAGAGGCAACGATGGCCACTCGCTGTTGTATGCTGCATGGTCGGGCATGGACGAGTAGATGTAGTGTTGGATATTGGCCCGCTTGGCCGCATCAGCTAGGGCCTTGCCGATCTGCAGTTCGTCGCCGTAAAAGGTGGTATTTATAAAGGCAAGCTGTGCGCCGCGGAACAAGTTCTCAATCAGCTCGTGGTTGACGCCCACGCCGGGCATTGGGCCATTCTGCGTTACGTCCTTGTTCTCCTTGGTAGGCTGGTGCCTTGTATAGAGCTCGCCGACGAAGACAGTGACGTTGGGATTGGTTGAAACCTCCGTCGCGACAACTCCCTCGAGATTCCTGAGCTGCGCACGAACATGGTAGCCAACAGCAGTCGCAACGCGGATCAGCGATGCAGCCTGGCGGCCGCTGGCGTTTATAACGGCAATGGTCTTTGGGGCAGACATGAACCTTTTGGTAGGGCGAAAGGTCAGGGAATTATTCCTCGAGTTTGCCAGGGGGGAAGATTCTGAATAAGACGATCGCGAGTGCTTGTGCTGCTTATGGAAGCCGTTTGTCTGGTCGGTCGCGATATGGATGGGTAGGGCGCCCGTTACGGAACCGTTGATTTGTGCCGGCATGGCTCTCCGTTCGCCTTGGGGCGTCTTGTCGCAGATTGTCAAGGCGAAGCTGAGTGGTATTGGCCGCCGATGCAGCGGTACGATTGCTCCGACGCAAGTTGTGTATTTGTTCGACAGGCGAGGCCACCGTTATCCGGACGCGCCAGCCCGTCTGTAGAACAGAGGCAGTCGCCTAGGTTGCGGTATTGCTGGTGGGGGATGAAGAGTGGCAGTAGGGCTTGCCTCTCAGCTCATAGACCGGGGCGGATCGTCTGTACGTAAAAGCGAGGTATGACAGTGGATCGTCGGGCGTGGGCCGTGGGCCGTGGGCTGTCTGGGCGGACGAGCGTGGGAGGACAAACGACGAGGACGGCAATACTTGTAGGACTTGGTGTAGGTAGGTCGGCGGCGGTGATGATGGCGGTAGCAGTCCCAACCGTAGCAGAGGAAGTAGAAGTAGAAGTGGAAGAGGAAGAGAAAGACGGGGGAAGAAGTATGTAATGGCAGGGTCAATGCCGGCGGCTGGAAGCGGCGTGGAGCAAGTGCCTTGAGCTGGTGGTCGTCCAATGTCTCTCTCGGGAGCGCAGCTTGGCGAGTCTCAGCGTCGAGCTTGTCGGGTCTGGGCCGGTAGCACAGCAGCAAGTCCGGGGGACAGGCCGCGGATGGTCGAGAGCGGTGGGCGAATGAGTAAGAGGAGGCGGAACTGGGTGTTACAATTGGTCGCTGGGGCCGATGACTGTAACCGGGATTGCCAGTGGGCGAGTTCTATGATAGTATCGCGAGACAAAAGGGGGCTCGGGACGACGCTTCTGCGCAGGTGTTGCCGTGCTCGAAGCAGTGTAAACGGCAGAATCCAAGATTCCACTCGTTGAGAATCGCAACGAAGCGAGACGGGATGCGGCCTCGAGTTGTGGAGGGGTTCTCTGAACTTTTTTTACCCCGATAAGAATGGCGGCGGCTTGCGGTCGGTTTAGCTCGCGCAGATTGGCCGACTAGCTCTGTTCGAGGAACAAAGGAATTGGGGTTAGTTGACGCTGGGCTCGCCACGCCAAGGATCCTGGAGAATGAATGACAATTCCTTACTACTGGAAATGACGGCCGCGTGCTGAAACCAGTGAGACGGCGGGCTAATAGGAGGAGGAGCGAGCTCTGCGGATGGGTGGCAGGGCGATAAGGGATGAAGGAGGGGGTCGCTTTTGGCCGTTGGGATGCTGGATCTCGAAATGGAGGGGAGGAATCTGGAGGTACGAAGTAAGGTACGCCGCACTGTAATCAGGCAAATTCCATGTACCCTGTCCGATCACTTTGGCATCACCAGGCACTGATTCGGTGTAGATAAGGCGACGACGGTTGAGGCATCATGTTGGCAGGTATACGAAGACGGAGAGATGAACGCGAAGAGGAAGTGCGTCGATGGCGGCAAAAGCTGATATACCTTATCGGGAGAGGTACCTAATAATTGCACTTTGAATACAGTATCTTACCTAGAACCATTAGGTTCATTCTACAGTGAAAGGAACCTGTATGTCCCGAGCGAAGTCAACCGCGATGCAAAATGACGGCACCCCTTGCCTCGCCCAGAGCAGCAGGAGCGAATGTCGGAGCCGGGGCAAGCCCACCTGCCACAGGAACGAGTACAGGTACCGCTCTGGCCCCCGCGAGGAGGGGACTTGCAGCAGCCGTACCAGGTACCAGAACTTTTGTGCGGCGGGCTGGTTCTCCCTCCGTCTGCGGGCAGATGTGAGAGCCTCACGGGGCCAGCCTCTAATACTGTAAGGTACTCGATACCGTACCTCTGCGGCTAGTAGTATGTACCTAAGTACCTAGTAATACTATAGTCACGTTCACGGCTGGAAAATCGGGGGAAGGAGGAGTCGAGCCCTAACCCCCAGACCCTCTGCCATGGCTAACGACGGCAAGAGGGAAAAGGGTTCAGAAATTGGAAGAAGGACAGTGGGACAAAGGGAAGGAAGGAAGGGGAAAAAAGTTCGCAGACCCTCTCGAGCCGCTATCAACAGGCACGGAGTACCGCTCTGTAGTGGTACCACCCTTTTTTGAGTTGGCTAGCCTCGATCTCCGTCATCATGGACCCCTGTCTGGAGTACCGTGCACAGACGGGCAACATCTGATTAGATCCGGCCCAAGCAAAGTGCTACGTAACGTGGTCGTACCTGTACTCTGGACAGGGCCAGATGTTTGACTTTTGACCAGTCAGAGGCGCTGATACAGCTCGCGACGGGCTTGATTTGCTCGGGGAACAGCCCTCTAGTATTTGAAGGTACTACTACCTAAGGTGCATTAAGGTATCAGACAGTCGATCCATAAAGGTACCTCTTAACTTACACGCGTGGAGTGAGATGACATGACCGCAACAAGACTAAGGTAGCCACGACATGTCTCTTCGCTTCTGAGAGAGACCTTCATGCTGTTCCGTTCGCATCAGGTCAGTCGGGAATCCCATGCACTATGCATGCGCGGTCGATGAACGAGATGATGCTGTGATTTCTCACACTTCTTGCTTGAAGATTGTCTGGGGCCAGCCAATCGGGCAACGTCGCTAGATGAAATCGCCATTATGATTTTCTTGTTTTGTGCCTTGGCTCCATGCAACTCCGCGGACGAGGCGCGAGGACGCTGTCCAGAGGGCCTGCTCTGGGCACGCCGTTTATCGGTATTACTACATGCCATTAGATAGTCGGGCAACTGCCACCAATGGCATGGACAGCGCTAATAGTAAGAGGCAGAAGGGAGCACAGAATGGATGCTACAGTGTGCGAAAGCCACGAGCAACACGACATGCATACCTATTTACAGCCATCATCAAGTGTTGTTCAAGTCAATATCGCGCACTGTGACCGTGGCATCGAAGACGGGCGAGAATGAGGTCAGCCGACGACGAGCTTCTCAAGAACTCCAGAAGGACGGCCAACGGGTCTCTCCGAGTTCCACTGACTTGCCGGTGCCTGCACTCTGCCTTTCCTGCAGGGAGTGAAATAGCTTGGGGGTACTCTGTGCATGTCCGGGGCATGACCTCGAGATGCCCCATCAAGGCTCGGAGACTTGCAGCATCAGCCTAATGATACTGCGCCCCTGAGCAACGTGTGTCGGCTATGGAAATGTCCACAGTCCCTTTCCGTATTCTGACTCCGTTTTGTAACTGCTGCATAGCAAAGTCTCTGCATGCCCTGCAACTCTGCTAGAGTCGAAGGGATATGGAGCACGGATGACAGCGCCGGACATGCTGACCCGGAACCTGTCACGCGCTCCTCAGAAATTCGGAGCAGACGCTGTGCCACATGGGCCGGTACTCCGTGCACCCGCTCTAAATACGGTACGGTACGGTGCTAATTTGCGGCAGCTTACATACATGTTCTTCTGTGAACTGCAAGACGAGGCCAGATGGTAAGGCATTGCTGAGACAATACCTGCGGCGGATTGCGGCATCGGACCAGCGAGCTTGGACCAGTCACCTACGAGTTCTGGGTAAGGTCCGCGACGGAGGCGTGAGGCATGTGCCCGTTGCTCCTTGTGCGGTTACTGTAAGGTGTGCGAGATAACAACTTGAAGCGGCTATCTGCCTTATCTTTATCTGCACCATATTCGGAAGCATAGGGATCGAGCCATTGGCTCTAGGAAGGAACGGGGAAGGATCATCTGGCAATCGACTCGGGCTGCAGGGGCCATGAATAAGCAGCAGCTGGGAAAGGAAAGAAGCAAACGAAGAACGAACAGAATCCTTTCGGCTTCCTACAGCTTCCATCCACCGTGCAAGCATCGTATTTTCCATACCGGCACCTCAACAAGCTCGTCAAGACTGTACGAGTACAGCACTGGGCCGCGTCTCCCGTCCTTCCGGCGCTCGGCCTATTTGCATTAGCTCTCGTTTACCGCTGCCCACGTTTCCACGCTCCAGGTCCGGCGAGGTTGGCGGGAGGCAAAGGAGGTCAACTCCAGGGCCAAGGGCGGATACTCGTGCACGCAAAATGCCCAGGCGGCAAGGAGAGTTGGGATTAGGTAAATTTTTGCCCCGGCTCTCCAGTCAGATGATTTCGTTAACCTCATTCCATTGCTCATATCCTCAGTTGCTTCAGAATCGCCTGGTTGTCGTTGGTCCATTTCTCGAAATTTTTTCCCTCTGCCTGCTTGGCCTCGACCGTCATCGATCGATCCAGAGCTCGGGTCACCAGACCTGTGATGATTTTTTTCTTCTTTCAAGTTTTTTCTTCCCCTTTTCTCCCTCCTGGTCAAGAGTCCCTTCGGCTTCCTTCCGACCTGTCTGTAAGAACCCTCAAGGTGCTACTACAGGTACAGGCACAGCTCCATAAATGTGATGACCATGAGTTGCCCATTGCCTTGACGACGAAGCTTAGCTGCGTGCAACTCGCATGGGGCGCCTTTCTGTGTGTGCAGCCATTCGCGCAGCCAATCTCATGTACATATTCGTTCACTCGTCGTAACGTGTTATTCGCCCTTTTCATGGACCGTGAGTGGCTGCGGCGCCTCGTCGAAGGACGCGGCGTTCCGACAGGCCGCAGCACGCCGTTGATGCGGCTCCCCCATGTTATTGCCTACCGGCTTCCCGCCACTGCCCATCGTTTCTCTCACTGTACTTCTCTGTCTTTCGTCTGTTTTCCCTTTTTTTAGTGCTTGATCTAATTGTGCCAATAAGCGGATGAAGCAACTAGTGACAGGGTTGTGATTTCATATCGTCTCAGACAGTTACCGCTCAACCCACGAACCGCTTCTCCTAGCCGACGGTCAACCTCCAGGTCCCGAGCTATGCTACTTCGCCAACGGAGTACACAAGCCTCGTCGTCTCGTTCCCCGCCTCTCCATGCAGGCACTTGCAAAGAGGAGTGCCCCCGGTTACTGTCTAGCTCGTTTTCTGTCCTCGTGAGCTTCGTTGGCGCCGTCTGCAGAGACAGCAAACACTCTAGGGGGTTACAGGACACGGTAAGCTTCAGCTCCTCGCAGCTCAACAAAAACATGAGCACGATGATCGAACCGACAGTCTCTAGCGAGCACACCTCAGACAGGAGGCGACATGTACCGGGTGCTACTCGTACATTGAAGTACTTGTCCGTACTCTGTACATCATGAGGGGTGCGTTGCCGCAACTCGGCCTATCTCATGCATTAGCTCGCGTGCGCTTCAAGTCCTGTTGCGGCTCGGTCCCTACCGCGGTGAAACTGTCTATATGGAGTGCAGCAGAGTGTCCAGCCTCCGTCTGAGACGACGGGGGTCGTCACCTATACTGGCATCTGAGTCCAAAGCCAACATGCAGCACTCCTGGGCGACGGATCGAGTATCAATGTGCCTGGAAGGACATTGACCAGCGCAAACTTAACAGATCTTGCTCTAAACACCTGCTTCTCCCTCCTACAAGTGGACGAGATTCAAAGCGAGTTGAGACTGAGCTTACACTTGACCTGACTAACTCACAGCCACTTCAACCATCATCCCCCCTCTTTTCCCAATGGCACGGTGCTATCAACGGTTATTCGAAAAGACGCCCTCCAACTACTGGCGTATCGTCCCAGGTGGCATTGCTCGACTTGTGTGATCCGAAGGAATGTCCAGCTTGTGGGGAACCACCACGCTGGATTGCCAGTAATTGCATTTTTCTTGCGCAGATCCTTTTGTTTGGCAAGATAAACCACATCCAAGGGATGCTGGACATTAGCCTGACTGGAGTTGATGTAACAGGGCGTTCAGGTTTCGTCTCCGTCATGAGGCAACTACTCCGCCTCGAAGGAATTGGCAATCACGGATATTTCATGCATTGGAAGAAGGAGGCGACCAACCTTGAGAGCAGCCTCTTGTTATATTGTCCGGAGCAGCTCACGGGTCTCTGCCAGGTTTTCATTGACTTGCGGTGCTACACTCACTAAGTACCAGGCCCGGGAGGCATATTCCAGATATCAGCGGCCATCATGTCCACATCATCCAGTGGCAGTCTGTCTATCCATGATTGGGGCGCACCGGTACTCGAGCCGTCCAACGCACTCTGCCCGATAGAAGCATCTAGGTGTCTCTGTTTACAACGTCAGCTGTGTTCTGGCTGTGTTCAAGCGGCAACGCCATCCCTTTCTTTATTCATACGGCATGAATATTGATCAAGGGGGGCAGGGGGCTTACCCAGTCCACGTTGTCCACGGATAGCATCCAGGACATGTCGAACTGATTGATGCTGCTTGTCGTTGGGGCAGTGGTGAGGCTTTGGCCAGGTATGGTGCCCGCATCAGCTGCAGTGGTGGTGAGTGCTTGGCCTGGAGAGTACGGTGTCGGGCCGGAGCTTGAGCTTGAGCCTGCAGTTATGGTGTTATCATCTGATAGCCTCACTGGACTGGGATTACGCAAACAAACCTTCGAGTCCGCTTGGGGGATAGTCAGACGCATAGCCAACGGCTTCCTGGGGTATCACTTGACTGGATGCCGATCTGCTCGAATCCATTCCGGACGGAGGGTACGGCGTGCTTGATGAAACGGGGGAGCTTCGTTCAACAGGCCTCCCGAGTTTGGCCAGCATGACGGCCAGCGTATCCGCCGTCTTCCTCAGGTCTGTCATCTTGTTGAAGACTCGACAGCTGATGTAGTGTGACCTTTGAATCATGCCAATCAGCTCTTCCTTGGTCGGTGCTTCTCTCTGTCTACCTGCCGTGCCAAACCCGGTGCCGTCTTCTCGATAGTTGTCGTTCTGAACGATGAGATAGAGAATCATGGCGGCTAGCATAAAGTCGTGCACAGCAAGGGAAGTCATGAACCAGCCCGAGCGGCCGAGGACGTTCCCAGGCTGGCACCCGACCCACGAAGCGTGCTGGAAGTCCAGCAGCGCCATGGCGGCATCCAGGCACTGGTTCCGGGAGTAGTCGTGCTCGGGCTTGGGCGCGGCTTCGGCCAGGTAGCGGCGGTGGAGGACGCAGCGGCACTTGTGGTAGAGGGAGGCGAGCCCGTACCGCTGGATGATCTGATGGGGCTCTTCGCCGACGCACTCCTCGAGCGGCTTGACGTGCATGAACGAGGGGACGCTGCTCCAGGCTTCGGTGAGGAGGTTGTCGAGCTTGAGGACGTCGCTGTAGCTTGGCGGTGTGAGGGAGTGTGCCTGTTGGGCTATTTGTCTAAACACCCGGAGGAGTCTGGATTTGTGGATGGCGTAGGTCATGAACGTGTAGACCGTGTCGGGCCGTGGCGGCGGGAGCTCTTTGCAGCTTTCGTCGAAGTCGTCGTCTTCCAAGTTCCGGGGCAGCTCCGTGTCCGATTCGATGCCGCTGAGCATGCTGGGGAGTCCCATGTGGAAGGAAACGAGGAGATCGATCTGGGCCGCCATGTTCCACTGCCTTCGCCGCATCTCTCCTTCAAAGGGCGAGATGTTGGCCAGGTGGGAGGGATCCCGGTGGAAGCCCATCTTGAGCATCAGCCGGAGGCAGACGCCCGACAGGATGTAGCAGTTCATCTGGGCGGCGCGGTTGAGGATGAAGTCGGCCTCGACGTAGAGGATAAAGGCGGGGATTGTGATGGCGGTCGGCTGTGCGTATTTGCCCCATATCAGGGCCCAGCCGGCGCATGAGCGGTATTGTCTGATCCTGTCCTTGACGGATATCGGCGAGTCGCTTTCGACCTCGTCGGGGGCGGAGAAGTTGTTGAAGAAGACGCCCAGGGAGAGGACCATGAAGAGGAGGGCTACCCAGTGAAGGGAGGCTTCACTCGGATTTTGCCAGAATTGCACGTACTGTTTACTTGTATCAGAACGAACAAGGCCAACTCTTTACATGGATAACATCTGTGTACTTACTGCTTTCGTGAATGTCGGACGGTGAATTATGTCTGCAACTCACAAGTCAGTTTGGGTAACGTCCGATGAATGTTTTCATGAGCTCGCCGGTCTATGAGGTTGAATTGGCTGTACTGACGCTGAGACGGGCTCTTGGATGAGAAATACCGCGTGACGAGCCGGTCCGCAACCTTTCTTTCGGGCAGCTGGGCGAGAAGATCTTCTCGATTACTCGGGGCTCCTCTTGAGTAGAGAAGCATCTCCGGCCCGTCCAGCTCATCCCCCGGCATGGCATCGTCATCCGAGTCTCCGGGATCATCAAAGTAGGCCTTGATGTCCTCAATCTGCACCACACTATCAGCCTCGCCCGTTTTCTCTCCGGATTTTTCATGCCCATCTCAAATCCCCCATCAACTTACATCCTCGAGCATCGCCAGACAATGCGTCGCGCCCACATACGTCGTCGCATTCTCTCCGTGGACGACCTGCCCCTTCCACTGCGGCGCCGCGCTCTCGCCCGCCGCCGGGGGCTGCCGCTTGACGTTCCCGTCCTCGTCCATCATGCCTCGCACCATGCCCTCGAGCCGCTTGAGCCGGGCCGCCATGCCCTTGGCCGCCGGCCTCTTCTTCTCCGGCTTGGGCGCGTAGACGCAGAGGTCCAGGCGGCCCTTTTTGGCGCACTGCCCGCATGGCTGTTCACGGTCACACTTGAGCTTGGAGTTTCGGCACGGTGCGCATGAGAGGAGGATTCGGGTGCGCTTCTTCGTGAGGCCTCCCGAGTTTCTAGAAGTCAAGTCAATGTCCATTTTTGGACTTGCTTGGTAGTTCTCGGCCCTCTGATATGTGATTTCCTGGGTATCTGTGGTTGTCTGTAGTTCAAGAGCTGTTGGCGGGTTTGATCACGGTAACAGGCGGAGAAGCATTTGTAAGAGCCGCGTCTTGTTGGAGAATCTTACGGGAGCCCACGCCGGTGTCTTTTACATATATGCTTAATGCAACTTAGCAGCACACCAGAGAAGACAGCGGCTGACAGCGGCGACGCCTATAAGAGAAGAACGCAGCCGATTCGGGGTCTGGTGGAAGCTCAGCTACGGGCTTGTGACGACAAAGGCTACATGTTCCCATGGCGAGTATTACCTAAGCAGTATGTATGATTTTCGGACTTGCGCTAAACTCCAGTCGCGAGCCTGCGCAAACAGTAAGACTGAAGGGAAGATTTGACAGAGTTGAAGAGAAATAAGAAGCGAGATACGAAGGAAATGACAATGCTTTAACCCGTGATCCGTCATGAAGGCAGCGCTCCCGGCAGCCTCTCTATTACATATTTGCCCCTCGCCACGCTCATGATGGGAACGCCGGGGATCTTGCGTAGCCTCTGCTTCAGCGCCTTGTCGTTGGTGCCCACAATGTATATCCTGTCTTTGGTGACCCTGTCCACGATGCAGTCGTCTGCGTATGTTCCCTTGTGGTCGCACTGTATCCGCTGCCACCTCTCGTCGCGGGCAACCTTGAGCGCCAGTCTGTATTTCGTCCCCAGCTTCTCGAGCTCGGCCATGACGCAGGAGGTGATGATGGGGTTGCACTTTGCGTAGAGGCAGTCCATCATGGATTCGAGTAGGGAGAGTTTCCGCTGGACGGTATGACTGAGGAAGTTTGTGTCGACTATCGAGAGCGGACCCGCCGTCAGTATCGTATTCAGGAGGCTTGGGTAGCAACCACGGGATTGTGCACTTACCAAGGACGTTATATGGCGGGCTGATGTTTGTGTTGTGAGCAAAGTACATGCCGCTCGGCATCTGGGCAACTTCTTTGACGACCTCGCCTCCTACTGTCCTCTTGGCGGCCTGTTCCTTTTGCTTGAGCTCCTCCTTCAGTCGGTTCTCCTTGAGTCGTGTGTCTTTCAGTCCCATGACTCGTTTGACCTGGTTGAAGAAGTCAGTATCAGGGGCTTGAAAGGATAGAACTGCTTGGTAGAAGAGGACGCACCTGTCCAAACTTTCTCGTCTTCTTCGCGACACCCATGATGGCGTTGTTCGGAGTAGTTGGTGTATGGATAACAATTGGCCTGCGGGTTCCGGTGTTTCGAGGTCTTTGTCAGATCGCAGCTGATAGGCGACTATAGAGGAGAGAATTTGAGTAGAGAAGAGGTTTGGTTGCGGATGGTTTGGTTCTGCGCAAGAGCAGTCGTTGGAAGTCGACGGCGATCAGCGTCCCAAAAAAAATGCTGGAATGTCGCACTATCGATAAGAAACTATCCTGTGGATACCGGGTGCAGGTACCTTCGTACCGCTGCAAGAACTGGCAGCTCTGGCTCAGTACCCCACTAAAATTCAGTGCACGAGCTGCTAACCATCTTGACGCGTCTTCCAGATCGCGTAAAGTGATTTCGATATCTCACCGTCACAGACCATCCAGCAAAATGCCTGCCGCAAAGCCAGAAGAAAGGGGCGAGTCCTCAAATGCCACTTCCAAGGCAGCGCTTGCGGCGTCGTCCAACGGATCACCGAATTACGAGCTGCCATGGTATGTCGGAGCCGGAGTGCCGTCGAAACTGAACCTGATGTTAACGGGATCATGCTCAGGGTGGAAAAGTATCGCCCGGTGTTCCTGGACGATGTTGTCGGCAACACAGAGACGATTGAGCGGTTAAAGATCATAGCCAAGGAGGGCAACATGCCCCATGTCATCATATCGGGCATGCCCGGCATCGGAAAGACGACCAGTGTCCTCTGCCTTGCCCGCCAGTTGCTGGGGGAGTCCTACAAGGAGGCCGTCCTGGAGCTCAATGCCAGTGACGAACGCGGTAGGTCGCCAAGCCGACCCAAAAGGGGCTTTGCCCGTGGCTAATCGTATTATGTAGGTATCGACGTTGTTCGAAACCGCATCAAGGGCTTTGCGCAGAAGAAAGTCACCCTGCCTCCCGGTAGGCACAAGCTCGTCATTCTCGACGAAGCCGACAGCATGACCTCCGGTGCCCAGCAGGCTCTACGGAGAACGATGGAAATATACTCCAACACCACTCGATTCGCATTCGCTTGCAACCAGTCCAACAAGATCATCGAGCCGCTGCAGTCACGATGCGCAATCCTTCGGTACGCCAAGTTGACGGACGAACAAGTCGTGAAGCGGCTGTTGCAAATTATCGAGGCGGAAAAGGTGGAATACAGCGACGATGGCTTGGCCGCGCTGGTGTTCAGTGCAGAGGGAGATATGCGACAGGCAATCAACAACCTGCAGTCGACATGGGCTGGTTTCGGCTTCGTCTCGGGCGACAACGTCTTCAAGGTGGTCGACTCACCGCACCCGATCAAGGTGCAGGCCATGCTGAAGGCTTGCTACGAGGGCAACGTCGACTCAGCCCTGGACACGCTCCGGGAGTTGTGGGATCTGGGATACTCGAGCCACGATATTATCAGTACGATGTTCAAGGTCACCAAGACGATGCCGACGCTCAGCGAGCACTCGAAGCTGGAATTCATCAAGGAGATTGGCTTCACACATATGAAGATCCTGGAGGGCGTTCAGACGTTACTTCAGCTGTCTGGATGTGTCGCTCGTCTATGTAAACTCAACATGGACCCAAAGAGATTCAAGCCGCAGTCAAAATAGGATAGAAGATGAAGCCATGGACAACGGAATACAGGTAGCGAATTTTGTCTTTTTCTCGTGGGGATATGTCGGCTTTCCAGGCGTTAAGCAGAGAGGGAGGTGATATACAGCGTGATGTATTTGGGTATCATCGGATGATGCTATGTACATGATCAAGCTTGTTAGTCCTGACTGAGGTCATTCTTCATTTACCGTTGTTCTGTGCAACCTCCTGTTCGTATCTATCCCACTTGGCCTTCTCCCTAAGCCACCTTCGTTGAGCTCTCGCCTGAGCTTCGTATTGCCTCAGGCGCTGATCCGCCGCAATCATGCCTCCGAAGACCATTGCTGACATTTGAACATAGCTGTTGATCATATGAGCCCATGCGTTCCCGTCTCTGACAGCCTGGTGCTCTTACACTTTGAACTGGACGGTGGTCTTGCGGTAGACTGGCGACCAGAAATACGCCGCGCCGCCCAGGATTGCCGCTCCAACGCCCCATTTGGCGGCTCCGACGAGGCCTCCTTTGCCGGCTTCCCATCCGGCATCGTTGGCCTCGTCGCTCTTGAGGGGGTCGTGGTGGGGGATTGGGGAGGCCATGTTCAGGCTGGTGAGATGGTAGGTGTGAGGCAATGGGTGAATGATGCCCTCGAGCTCAAGCTAGGTGGGGGATTGCGGTGGAGGAGTTAAGGATGCCCGATGGATGATATTAAAGAGGTCACGGATATGTAGATTGGCTTTGGGATAATGCCAGGTTCGCATCGAAATCGACAGCGTGAGATCTAAGAATGCCGACGCTCCGAGGCAAATTGTACGTCATACTGTAGGGGGGAAAAAACAGAGAGCTTCAGGGTAGCTGTCTTCTCCACAAGAGGCGTGCTGCTCGTACGAGGTTTCTACCGTCCGGGTTCTCATCGTCCGTGGCTATGACAAATGGCAAACAATTTTCTTTTGATATTTCGTACCTGATGCAAGTGCTTCTGATTCGAATGGACATACTTCCAGGGCTTTGGGTGGTGTGTAATAAAGGGCCATAAACCGCCTACAACACACTTTACGTTTGCAGCACTCGGCAGGCCGAAGCGTGCAAGTACTTCTGCGACTACAGAACTGTCCTTCGAGAACATGATATCCAGTACGCGATCCCCAGCTACTGAACTTGCTCAGCACCTTCTAAGATACTCCCTGCTCGAGATGATCGCTTACAACATTCCACAGCTGGCAACCCCAGACAATTCTGATACAAAGAGCACAATTGAAGCATCTCACCCATTCACCTCACGTGAGACTAGCACCAATTGAATTGAACTTTGCAGCACGCGAGGCACAAACCGCCCTAAGTGGATACAAGCTGCAGGTACGCGCCCTAATAGACAATATATGCACTTAAACGATACAGACCAAAGCTCGGATGACAAAAGCCGGCGCAGAAACTTTTTGGACACAATGTTCTTTTCTGTTCCACAGCAGCAACAAACAAGAAGAAGAAAAAAAGCTTGACTTGGGCAAACCCAGCAATGATCAGGCTCCCGTCGTTGCCTGGTGCTGCCGCGTCTGTGCTTTGCTGTCCATGAACCTTTTCTAGCGCTCTGGGTGTGTTTCTGCATCTTCTCTCTTTCTCACGTCCGCAAGCCTGAGGATATTCGCTCTCGCATCGAGCAAAGTTGCCCACGATGGCAGAGCTTTCCACGGACGCGTACTGGCGAGCGCCCCCAATTGCTAGGTAAGAACGATTCCCCTTTGCCGACGTCCGACGGGCGTGAGTTCACAGGAGAATTCTGAGCTGACTCTTTCTTCACAGAACTGTTGCGACTGTTACGTTTGGCCTGTCTGTTGCAGTGTACATGGGGATCCTTGATGGGAGCCTCTTCGTCTATGACTCTCGCCTCATCCTGTGGATTCCTCCCCAGCTATGGCGCCTCGTAACCTGCTTCCTGATTACGTTCCCAAACCTGGGCATCCTGTTCGACACTTTCCACATGTACATGTACATGAGTCAACTGGAAAGAGGTCATCCGCGACTGTCTCGACGAGAAGATCTTGTCTGGTACTTGACATTCATATGCGGAACAATCCTGGTAGGTCCTTTGCCTCATTTCTCCCATGTGCTCTCCCGCGTGCCCGATGAGAACCCCTCAAAATATCTGCCCGGATAGTGCGATGCCTCTACTGCTATCACGGTTCCTGGAATTGAGGGAGATTACCCCTACACTTCGAGTCGGTCCACTCATTCGCATAAGGACCGGCTTGCGGTGTAGGCATGGTGGGATGTCGTAATGGATGGCTCGTGTGGTTTGCTCGATCTACACGAGTGGTTTTTATATGCTCCCTACATTTCTTCCCCTTCTCATCTTATTTGTGCATGTGCTCTCTGTCTTCGGCATTGCATCACCATCGGTCGTGATTCGAGGCTGACTCTGGCTTCAGATACTCAGTCACCTGTCCGGCTTCCAGTTCCCACAGCTGACACAGGCACTCATCCTCGCCATGGCATATACCGTAACCCAGGAGCAGCGAGGACAGACGACGAACTACATGTTCATCAACATTCCGTCTCAGCTGGTGCCTTTTGCCATGATGGCCATCAACCTTTTCTTTCCCGGTGGTATCGGGATAGTGTTGCTGCAGCTTCACGGGCTGGCTGCGGCGCACCTGTATCTGTTCTTGACCAAGATCTGGCCCGAGATTGGTGGCGGCCGCAACTGGCTTGAGACGCCTGCCTTTATCACTACGCTTGTGAACGGGGTCGCTCCAGGACCGCCGCGACCAGCAGTTGGGGGCAGGGTGCCCGACACGGCCTCTGCTCGAAGCAGTGGTGCTTCTCGCGGACCCTTACCAGACTCGTGGCGGACTAGAGGACCTGGCCACCGTCTGGGCTAATTCATGTAGCAATAACGCAAGGCATGCGGACCGCTGCCCTTTGACCAATGGAGCCTTACCAACAATACGGGTGATGGTGTGACGATGCACAAGTACGATTATCGTTGAGGCTCTAGGCACGTCCTGCAACGGCCACTGAAGCTTGAGGACAAGTTTAATCAAATACATGTTGTAACATGACCTGTAATGGCTCCGACTAACAACGCCGTGAAGTCTCTGGGGTATAAAAGATTGTCGGCCATGTCCCATGGCTGAATAACGCGGCTCCAATGCCGTTTAGAGGACGAAAGCCACCACACCACTCCTTAAACAAAGTATCCAAGAGTGTCACATCGCTTAGCCACCCATATGAATTGTCAAAGAACAAAGGAAAGAGAAATAAAACGAGCGTGTGGTTCATGCAAGCATTGTTCGAAGAAGAAGGGAGAAGTCATATCCCCCCCCCTTTACATCCCGTACAGAACGCTCTTCCCGCTTGGCAAGGGAACTTCCGTGTAAGCGTCATACTTATCGCCAGCGTCAGGAGTAGGCGGACGATTCCGCTCGATGACGACAACTCCAGCACCCAGCGGCCTGTCGATGAACCTCGGGTCGTTGAGGAGCGGAGGGGTGATGTGCATCTCGCCGTCAGCAGCCCCCTTTCCCATGGCGAGAGGCTGCAGTGCGAGATTCAGACGAGGGGGCTTGGTCCTCTTGGAAATCTGTATCTTGGGGAGAGACAAAGAGGAGAGCCTAGAGCTCCAGAGAGAGGAGGCTCTGGTCCGGGTTGGCGAAGACGAAGATTCCAGATCTGAAGGAGATGGCAGTGCAGGTGAAGGGAGGGACTGGCGGTTGGAAGAGGACTGGCGGGCGGCGTCCTCCACGACGGACTTGTAGGACTGGATGATGAACGAGTCGGGGGTGCTTGGCCTGAGTCTGTGTGCTGGCTGTGGCGGCGACAGAGGGCCCGAAGGACCGTCCTGGTGGTTCTGGGTCGTCTTGGAGACGGTGCTGGGATCGTAGGCGTGGTGGGCGGGCATGGCGTTGTCGGGGCCGTGGATGGCGGAGCGGGGATCGTGGGTGAGTTGGATGATGCTGAAGCGGGCGGGCCGTTTCGCCATGCGGTTGTTGTAGTACTGGCCGTTGGCCTCCTCGCCCATGGCACCATCACCGGTGCCGTTTCCTGCGTTGTTGTTGGAGGAGTAGTGGTTGGCGTTGACGACGTAGCTCCACGGCTCGACGAGGTCCTTGGGGGAGACGACGAATCCTTCCTGCCTGTAGTAGCGGCGCTGGTGGAAGGACGGGGAGGGAGCGTGGCGGGCGAAGTAGATGACGAAGAGGGTCGTTGCGAGGGCGAAGATGGAGATTACGGCGACGCTGATGCCGACTATGACGGATAGGGGGAGGGTTTGGGAGGTGTCTCGGGGGGTGATTGTGAGGGCTCGGGTGGCCTTTGCGGAGGTGAGGATGAAGAAGAGGGAGAGGTGTATTGAGGAGATCATCTTGAGGAGCGTTTCATATGGTCCTGGATAACTTGGTATGATCTGGAGGAACACGACTGCTGATATCGCCTACTCACTGTAGAGGCTGAGCGTCGACTCCTCTGCAGGTATCAAATCAGGCCCCCCTTCTATGATGATGATACAGGCAGAAGGATCGATGTCTCCGAGCTGATCAACCCTCTCCGGCACGACAGACGAGGGGAAGCTGGGCGAGAAGGGGGGGGGAAACATGTTCAACGAGAAGCAGCCGGGGCCAATACACAGTTATAGAGACGATGGGAATAACAACACAACGCCACTTGCGAAGAGACTGTATATCCATGGCGAACGTATATTACACGGTAGTCCTCATTAGGACCTCACGACAACGTCGTGTTGGTTCTCAGCAGCAGCAGCAGCAGCAGCAGCAGCAGCATACTTTTCGTACGTGTACATACAGACGTATTGGTGGTGGTGCATATCGGATGGATCCTCCGGGCAAGGGCCGTAGGACTTTGTCGAACGGCACGAATTAGGTGGCGAAGTTGTGTGTCTGTTTTGAGTGGATGCTACCCTTTCATGGTGGTGACAGACGCATGCATCTGATCAAAATCCTCTCTTGTCATATTGAATGGTGTGTAGTAATGTACATACCACCTTGTCAAGCGTGGGAGCAGTGAAGATTCTCGGCTGAGGGGGGCGCAGGGCAGGGCAGGACAGGACAGGGATGTACGGAAGTCCCCCATATGCATGTAATGCTGTGCTGGTGGTGGTCTGGCGATGCGATTCGTCGACGAGCCGACCTGAGGAGGATTTCCCTTCCTGTTTAGCCTATAGATACATACCTGTCTTGATCCTCACTAGCAGTCAGACGAGAAGGGCGACGATGCAGCCTAACAGAAGGAATCGACGGCTCTAGGCAGGATTGTCCTTGGGTTTTCTTTGTCTCTGGACTTTTCGGTGGAGTGGGAACGACACGGCACGAGAAGAAGCACTAAGCCATGCTCGTGCAATGGATTGATGAAAAATGTAACTCGGCGACCAACGCAAAGTCGTAGAGAAGAGCAGAGTCAGACGGGGGGGACTTGACCAATGTATGTACAAAGTAGATAGATTTGGGAGGTTCGTGTATATTAGACGCCACTGGACGGTGGCCCAATCAGCGGCGTGATGGAAGCGCGGGACAAGAAGCGCAAAAGGCGCCGCGGAGATGGGGAGAGATGGATATTACGCAAGGGAACGAGGCGACGAGGGATGGGGATTGGCGGATGATGAGGCCCTTGTTGGGGATCCGCGAGAAATGTAACCCTACCGTACTCAGTGGAGTGCGAGTGTACTCGTACATATACACGTTTGAATGCAAGACGGAGAGGAGAGCAGGACGAACTGGTTTTGTTGGACCGAGAGTCTCTGTTCTGTCATGAGATGAGAGTCATCGTAGTAATAAGCAGTTGATATCGTCGTGATCGTGTGTCATAGTACTGGCCGACCACAAGTCGTACAGCATCCGGGACCGACATCAATCCTTGTCCGTAGCCCCAGGCGGGAGACGACAGCCCACTCACTCGCCCTTCCCGAGTTCGACTTCATTTTCTCTCGACTGCAACCTTCCCTCTTCTCTCACTTGTACCACCCCCTGCCAGGCTGACAGGCGCGCAGCTTGTCATGATTGGCCCAGCAATTGCTTGATTCCGCTGCCCTCCACTCGCGAGAAGACGATCATGGGATGATGGCATGTACAGTGGTATGTACTCTGCGTTTGAAAACCTTGTTTCCCATCAATGTGCAGGCAGAATGAATCACCGAGAAGAGCAAAGTTGGTTGTCGAGGATCCTTGCCTTTTCCTCGCCCAAAAAGTTGAGCGGGTTCACACACTCAACTATCTTTGCCGTGTGCCACTGCAAGTCGTACGCCTCGTTTTAACATCAACCAGGGTTTGCCGACACGGGGGCTTTCCTCGCTCGGAGGATCATCATCTATGCAGTTCGTCTTGTCATTTTCCGCGCTTGGGGGGGCCATTCCGATAGCCGCGACGGCGCTATTGCCGTGACCGTTGAAAGCTCTGCATGAACGCCTTTTCTGGCCGGATCTTTGGTCCGCTGCGGCTAGGGTAGCAGTCAGATCGGTCTTTGAGCACCACGAGATGCCGAGGTTAATACCACGTGTAAAGACGGCCGGGAATCTCGCATGATGGAAGCATGCCGAAGTGAAAGAGCAACACGGGGACTCCCCATTCGGATCTCTCCGGATTCTCGGTCTCGGCGCGCTTTATTAGCAAAGAATTGTAAGTCTCTCGTGGATCAGTAAGTGCCCCCCGTGTCAAAAGAAGCGCTGAGGTTTGACCAAAGGGCCTAGTCGTCAATGCTTTCATTCAAAGGTCATGCGACGCGTAGCTGTTCTTGTAAAACTTCTGGCGAGCTTGAGCCTCCTGTTCTTTTTTTTGTCTTCCCGATGACAGATGAAAAACTCCCCCAAAACCCACGCGGGCACACAGCCTTGTGACCCGGACATCATATCCTCTATTATCCTAGAACTCTTCTGCTTGTAGCGTATATCGACGAACTGTTTTCAAAATCCAATAGGGTGCCCGAGCCCAACAGAGAAGACCACACGGCGCGCAAAACAAGCTTCTATAGGCTGTTGTGCCCTCTCTACCTATACCATGTCAGCGGTCTGCAGGCGACCCGGAAACAACCTAGAGACATACTCTATACGGCCGTGGCGAGCCTCGAGGCCCTCGGGGAGCTGGGCTCCTTGTATATTAACTTGACCTTTGGTGGCGTGGTATCGGAATGCAACGCTGTAAACATAATGCAGTCTATGTCGTGATTCTGCCTCTCAATTCCCATTCGTAAGCTGGGCGGGCCGACCATTCGTCGTGGGCTCTTTCTGGTATAGGCGATGCAGTTTGATGTATTTGTAGACTGAATCGGGAATGTCTTCTGCCCTCTCTCCGTTTTGTATTTGAGCACGGACTCGTGTTGACTAGACCGTCTCATGAGCAAACAGGACGACTGATAAAGGCGGCGAATCTCTTACCGATACTTCGTTGAGGATCGTTGGGACCACCCATATGTTGTGCTTGTACTTCTCGAGGGGTCTTAACGCATCCTCAATGTTGCACTGAGCGGGCCTGGTGATGCATAAGTATGGAGGTTAGCACACTGTCACGTACAACAGCTGTCGCCGCGGACTGGTCGAAGGGTACCTACCTTTCAACAACAAAAGCCCCGTAATGGCCGAGTAAGACATCAATGTCGGCAGGATCCCAGATCTTGGGATCTGCCATTGTAGCGGCGAGGTCGGCGCCGATCAACAGCATGATCCGTGCCGACGTGAACTTGCCCTCCACGGTTTCAATGCCTCCCAACACATTGTTTATCTCGTGATCGAAGTGACGGAGGACGTCGACCGTCGGGCTGTAGAGAGGCTTGCCTGAGTCATCAGTGCGCACCGTCTCCCAGGGGTCGATTGTGATGGTGGCCTTTGAGTCCGTATCGACAGCCAGGCTGCACACTATCGTAAAACCGTGAGCAGGGGACCGCCTCTCTCTCTGCCCCAGTCTAGCATGTTCAACGTACTCTGAATCCGGTGGTGCGCCGGAGCTAATGATGCCTTCTGGTACGCATCGGAGCAGGGCGACATGTAGTTGCCGACGATTTCGAAGCCCGTATCGTTCTGCTTTACGTACTTTTCCGCCAATTCAAACATTTGCAAGTCTACGGGGCGCCGTCAGAGAGGAGAGGGTTCATTACGATGGCTCACGTGCCTCCCACTTACGCAGCGTCGTCACGGGCGAGAAGCTGCCGCAGGCGACGAGGACCAGAGGGACCTTGCCGGGCTGCGTCAGGCGGCGCTTCAGGTTCTGGTGCGGGAATGCGTATCCGGGCGGCGACAGGATGGGCTCGGGAAGGGGCGGCGTGCCGTTTGGCCGCGGGTGAGTCCCGAAGCCTGACGCCGAGGCGACCATGATTCTGCGATGCGCGACAGGCGATGCTCGGGGTGCGATGCGGGAGGGAGGTCCGTACAGAGGGCGGACGAGGTCGCGGAAGGCAGGGGAAGGAAGAGGAGGCCCGCGATCGGGATTCGGAGAGTCGCGATGTCGGCGTTGACGGGCGTGAATGACAAATGGACGGTGGAGGAGGGAAAAAAAAGCGGCGATAATGGTGTAAGAGGTTGCGACGATAACGAGGGTGGGATGTTGATAGAGGATTACCTTAGGTGTCTGGGTGGGGTCCCGGCCTCTGATGCCGTGCCTGGTGCTCCCTCTCGCTAATATTGGATTTGATGGCTGAGAAATGGCCTGGGCTCCAGGCTACGAGAGCGCCTGGGACTCAAGAGGCTGTAGCGAGTGTCCGGTGTAGCGCCGGGTCGGTGCCTGTAATTGTTTCTAGCTGGTTCACGAGTCCTCCACATGACATTGAGGCTTGAATTCTTTGACAGGGCGCTTTTATAGGTAGTCCCTCTTACTCGTAACCTATAATGTCTTATGCGAATGCCTTAGGTTGTAGTCCAAGAGGGACACGGTCTAAGAAGGCGAAGTCTACCTAAGGTATATATGGATTTTTGGAGCAAAAACCGTTCATATTCTGGCCAAAGTGACGTCAATTCTGCATGCCACATCCACACACTTCCTTCAATCAATGTTGTGCGACATCATGTCAGTGCAGCCAGTATATGAAGGTGATGTCAGCACATGTGAGCAGGCTCAAGGTTCTCTGCAAGAGCTGTATTCCTGATGCTCAATGCTTGTGACGTGTTTGTGCAAGTCCAGACTTGCAGGTAATTTTGAGGTTAATACTGCGGGCACTACCTTGATGTGGTTTCATGGCTCGAGACTGGAATCTGATATTTCCTTCAAGTCCACCGTTCCTCCCCGTGGGGAATCGATATTGTGGAGGGTAACTGGACCTCGAGTTCGTTTCTCTGGGTTGGTGATTCATAGTGGCAAACTCGGGGATTTTTCGTGGGAATCGTTGGCCTCTTGGCTTCTCTTATCCATCAGTCAGGCTTCACTGGGTCTGATGAATCGTAGACTCCATACTGTGCCAACTCCTGCTAGTAGTATAACTCGAGCTACATAGCAATTGCTCAGTCCAGCACGTGCAATGGCCCAACTCTTAATCTCTTGTAAGACTAGTACTCGGTATCGATGCTTTGATGCTTCGTGTTTCCTGAATGGACCTTGACAGAAAAAAGACGAGCAGAGACATCCTCACCAAGCCCCTGGTCATGCAACAGAGGGCGGCAAACCGAGAGACGCCGTTGGTGGACAGGGTTGTGGGAATGGCTCAATATCCAATCAGGACAAAGTCTGCAGCTGCAGGAGGATTGACCCTTGCAGAACTTGGGCCAGGATCAAACGACACGCGATTTATCTTGGAAGAGAAAGGACTTTGAAAATGAGCACTTGACAAAGGATAAAGGACGGCGTACTAATATTCTTGAGTGCCAACAGATGTGTTGGTAGGCTTTCGAGACGACATGTAACATGCCCTTGGTGTAGAAGGACAGATCAAGCTCCATGTTGGTAGCATGATGCGGCTGTGAGCAGTCAGCCCCTCTACTTTGCCTGTCCAAGACATTATCACTAGTTCGACCTCTGTTGTCCTCAAGTACGAGTTATGTGCACCTCCGTACTGTGCCAATATCATCTGGTGATGTTGATGGAGGATCTAGTAGCTCCCCTGAAGTTCCAGACGGTTTCATGTCAGAGTACAGTATGTGAGTGCATGGAGCAGCTACCCCACCCTCCCCCCTCAGCCTGAACCGGTGTAATCGCTTCACCCAAACCCTCGGGCTCCATCCATTCCAGATGCTCGGGGGAACTCTCTGTCCTACGCCCAAAACAGTCGATTTGCTGTTGGGTCCAGCATCTCTCGACCGTTGGCTGCAACATCGCTTGGCTCTTGACTGTTGCGCGTCCGAGGCTTTGCAAAGATCGAAAAGCGGTGCACAAAGCCGGGCTCTGCCCGTTTTGGAGCTGGGCTCCTGGACTGCCGCAGCAAAGCCGCAGAGTCTCTTGAGTCGACGCTTGAAGCTATCGACAGGCAAATCGCAGAGCTAAGGGCGAAGGAAACGTGCTGAACGATGCGGATCGCGTGCCTTCAGTTTGCGCCGCAGGTTGCCGATGTGGAAAACAACCTCACCAAGGCGGACGCAATACTCAGCGAGGCCGATTCCGACGACCTTGACCTGGACCTCTTGGTGCTCCCAGAGCTGGCCTTTACCGGTGAGACTCGCCCATTTCCCTTCTCGGCCAGCTTCATGACCCTGTCTCCTAACCAGCCGTTTGCCGTCAGGCTACAACTTCAAGTCTCTCGGCCACATCTCACCCTATCTCGAGGAAGCCAGCACAGGCATCAGCTCGCTCTGGGCTCGGAACACAGCTCTCAAGCATGACTGCACTGTCGTCGTCGGATACCCCGAAAAGGTAGATCCGACGCTCAACTGGCCCACGGACCCCGAGTACTACAACTCGGCCATTGCCGTCAACGGCGACGGCGAGACGGTGGCCAACTACCGCAAGACCCATCTCTATTACACCGACGAGACTTGGGCGCTCGAGGGCTCTCATGGCTTCTTTGGAGGCCGGCTCCCAGGCTTGGGGCAGACGGCCATGGGGATTTGCATGGATTTGAAGTGAGTATACACAGAAGGGCGGCGATCCATCTTCATTCTTTGCTGTTGTCGAAGCTGACCTGGCGATCCGTATCTGAAGCCCTTACAAGTTCGAGGCCCCCTGGAACAAGTTTGAATTCGGACAACATGTACTGGACAGCGGTGCTCGCCTTGTCATAGTATCTATGGCCTGGCTTACGAATGAGAACCCACAAGAATTCACCAGCACTCCCCTAGAGCCCGACAGCATGACTCTGTTGTACTGGGTATCACGCCTCGAGCCGCTGATTCGGGCAGACTCGAATCAAGAAGTCATCGTCGTCTTTGCGAACCGCTGTGGCATCGAGGGCGATGCAACCTATGCCGGCACGAGTACCGTGGTTGGCATACAGTCTGGCGAGATATGGGTGTACGGCATCATGGGTCGTGGCGAGACGGGTCTTCTGGTGGTTGATACTGACTCCGAGCCGTATGCCAAACTGGCATATTCGCCGCTTCAGCCAAAGATCCGTTCTGGAAATGATGACCCACCCGAATCCGAAGCAAGTTACGGCAACGACCCATATCCGCAGAAGGAAACCGGAGACCAGGTCCTGGATACTCCTGATTATCACTGCAAGCAATCCTTCGACCATTCCGGAGGAGAATTCAGAGACAACAAACCCACATGGCACGCGGAATCCTCACATAAAGTCGGCGGTCAGAATGACCAGGAGCCTCCCGAGTATCCTCGAAAACCTCTTAATGACGAGATAGCCGACCCCAAGTTTGCCGGTGCGGCAAGAGAATCGAGCCCCAGGTTGGACATCAAGTCCTTGCAACTTGACATCCCGCCCGACCAATACATGCTCCGGCGCTACCTCGAAGCGGAATCTCCAGTATCTCATGTCGCAACCTCCACGTTTCCTAATCACTCCACGACGGCACACCCAGAAGAGCTCCGAGGCTTGAAGAATGGGACAGATGAGTATGTACCTTTCTACTCTGATATGTTGGAAGACGACAAGCGGTTCAGCCTTCGCTCCGACGTATCTGTGTGGAACAACCAGCCTGGCCGAGTTCGCCAGCTTTCTGTCTCGTTGATTGATGACCCCGAATTGTCGCACATTGCAGCCCGAGAACGATCGAGGACCGCGGAAGTGGGAAGCGGCATCAGACCGGAGGAGCATGACATGACCAGGCATAGGACTCACAGCCAGCGGCAATCTTCCGATTGGAATAGCCGGCGTGGAAGTGACTACGGCGCACCACTATCACGGCAGTCGTCTTATAGCCAGCTTCGGAGAAAGTACAGCCATAACCAGACGGACGACCTGGCCAGGAGCTATTCCAGCAGTGCCGTCTTACCGGCCCACCTCATGCAGTCCCATACGGCATCACAAGTGGCTTCGGAGGAGACTGGGAGAGGCAGACGGCGCTCTTCACACAAACATCTCAAAGATGCACGTGCGCGACTTGGTTCTAGGGGGACGCAAATGTCTCAACGAGAAACGGTCGACTTGTCACAGTTTACACTCATCGAAGAGTATCCCTCCGCCAGCTGTCCCGTCCATGGCAGTCGCCCTCCATCTGGGACTCGGCAGCAGAACCACTCCAGGGCCAGAGGGCGATCGGGGAGTCATTCGCAACGTGTAAAGGACGGAGGAACAACAAGGAGACCATCCACCAGGCGCGATTCGTCGCAGAATGAGAGCCAGAGAGCGACTAACGGTCGCGCCCCCCGCCGCACACACTCTTCGAAACCCGAAGAATCTCTCCCCAGCAACGACAAGAAGAGGGCGGACAAGGCTGGGGCGACTACCGATTCGGGTCCGAAGACTCCCACGGCTATGCTGCTGGTTCCGGATCTGGAGCTGCCTGATGGCCTAGAGAAGACGTTTTCCTTGCTGAAGTGTGTCGAGAAGGCTCCGGAACATATCGTGAGGCGGCGCGTGAGCTCGATTTGGTAGGTAAGATGCCAGCTTGTGTGGGATTTGACATCATTTCTTTATCTCTCCATGTGAATTTAGCGAGGGTAACTGCACATAGACGGAGTTTTATGTAATTGCTAGACGATATACGAAGCACAAAGGACAAAAAAGTTTGAATACATTAGCATATTGCAAGCATGAGGCTACCCTGATACCGTCTATCTAAAAGGAGTGATTCCTCACGGCACACGAGCAAAACCGGAAACCGTTGATACTTCGTCCTACATGTACCACCACGGCACGAATGCCGTCCCTTGCAGGCTCCCTACCTAGTCGTGCATAAGCGAAAGGGGGGAATCCTCATCCGCCTGCACGCTGCTGGCATGCAGCTCTAGCACCTTTACTGGGTGCCTACCTAGGTGGTTGAACTTGTAAAGTGCGTTGCCGTCCATGCTGATGATGTTAGTTCACTATCTCGTTTATGCTACGAATAAACAGATGCAGAATATTCACACAAGTTGGCGCTTCTCGGCGCGGCTACTCAAAGAAAACATGCATTCCCGATGTTTCTTCTCTTCCCTCTATGGAGATGGATAGTAGCCAACATCGACAGAAGGGGTGATGGGAGTGTGATGGGGCGTGCACGGCGCTTGGGGGCGGTAAAAAGAGCTTGTGAAGCGAGAGATGGAGCGTGTCACGGCGCACGGGGGATAAAAGTCGATGCATGTTGCCGAGCGTTGGTGATGATGTTTCTTCAAGACTTTACTGCGACGCTTTGTTATACTCGAACAAGTATGAATGGGTGGATGGCTGCATCTATGTATGTATGTTGTGGTGAGGTATCCTTCGGGAGCCGGCGTTTGTAGGTTGGAAGGGCATGGTTCGTATCCCATTGACACCTCATTGCGCTATCGACTCACTATCCGTAATCGCCCGCAATATGAAATGGCGAGAAAACGGACGACGCAGAAGAAAAAACGGGACGGGATTGGATTACATTGAGCCAAAGAGCAATTTCCAGCCCAGATCTCGGCTGCTCTCCCTCGCTCTGGCAATCTGGTTCATCTTGCTTCCCAAGTTCCAACCGTCAGCCGTCCATCCACAGCGTCGATTTAAGCGCCCAGGCCGCAGCATCGCTCGTCCAATCGGAGCCCGTCGACAGGGCAGCGGCCGGTGATCAAATGGCAAGTGTGAAGTGGGCGAGCAGGGATCCCTGCAGAGGGCTTGACGCCACGCCAAGGGGGGGGGGGGAGGAGAGGAGTGGAGGAGGGGATCACTGGCATCGCGGGTTCGTCTCCCGTCTGTTAGTGGCCACGGCCAGGGTTATGATGTGCCGTGCCGTAGTGAAGAGGGCTGGTGATATTGGGGGGATGTTGGTAGGGTCTGATGGGTTGCCGGACGGTGCCAGACCCGGAGAGGGATAATGGACGAGAGGGGTCTTGTCGTATTTTGCCTCGTTTCTTTGTCGCTTGTCTCCTCTGGGAATTGGAGCTGGGCTGGGGTGTGGAGAAGAAGAGGTGATGCATGTGCGTGAGGGTTGGTCCAGAAGGAGACGGCAGATGCTTGCCTGCATATCCGTGCTCTCTCTTCTTTGACATGCGCGGACGAACGCCTGCGATGCGAGTCTGCGTCTTCATCACATCTGCCGACCAACAGCCACCGTCTCGGTCTCGGTCCTGGTCCTCCTCCTCCTCCTCCTCCACCCCCTTCTTCTCTGTCTTCAGCTTCCCCGGCCGAGCGCTCTACTTGACGCTGCACGTAATACAGCTCTTCGGCTCCGTTATAACATCCTCGACAGGCCCTTTCCGTCGGCGAATGGACATGCAGCTCGTCTCTCGTTTGTCATCGTGAACAGCTTCGACCCTCGCCCGGACCTTGCCGTCACCAGGCGTGGCATGTAATACCACAGGCTGGAACTGTGTCTTCGAAGCTCCCTCACCTCCTCACGCTCGCTTTTTTTGCACATACAAATTCGCCCGGCGAGACAGCCTATACAATCCTCAGCACTAGCGGATCGAAACCAAGACCTTCACCAGACCACGGAAAAAAAGCCATGTTGCGCCTCCTGACGAGCTTCGCAGCCGCCGGCGCGATCCTGCCCGCCGCAGAGGCCATCCTCGTCGCGCCCGATTCGCCGTGCTCGACCAACTGCGGCAACGTCCTGGACTCGACCTCGGCCGGCGACCTGGTGTGTACGCCGGCTCAGTACGCGGGCGGCTCTGCGAATGCAGCCGGGACTGTGTTCCAAGGCTGCGTCGAGTGTGAGCTGGACAGCGGGTATGCGACCAAGGGCAACTATTCCGACAACATGGCAGCCTTGTGTATGTGTTTCCTCCGATTGTCTCATTTGCCGTTGCTCACTCATCTCACCTGAGAGTTGTCTGCTGATACTTGACCTCAGATAACCTTCGGTATGCTGTATCGTACTGCGTCTTCAACGAGCCGCAGCATTCCGACTTTGTCAACAATCCATGTGTGACGAGGTAAGTGAAGGAACTCTTCTTTTGTTGTCGTGTCTCATGGCTAATCGCCGCTCCCTGTAGTAAAGCTTGCGGCGCCTTCACCAGCGCCATTGCGTACAAGAACTTGTCCGTCAAGTATGATGACTATGGCTACTGCGATCTATGGCCCACGACCGATAGCCTGGACTTCCATGGATGTATCGAATGTCTCCAGGTCTCCAACAACTACCTGGCAAACTGTATGCTGCCTGCCCACTCACCGTTTGACACTTGACGAAAAGCAATCGCGTCCCTTGCTAACACCGTGTACAGTCGTCACTGTCCTTCAAGCTGGATGCGAACAAAAGCCCGCCAGTGGCGTGACCCTTGGCCTTGAAGGCAACATCTTTTCGAGCGACATCGTCAACATCACTGAGCCTACACCAACGGCGCATGTAGATCCCGCCTGGTTCGACCATGGCCCGCTGGGCCTGGGCGGCAAAGTCGGCATTGCCGTGGCCGGATTCATCCTCCTGCTCATCCTCGCCGGCGTGGCCGTCGTCTGCAGGGGCAGAAGACGGAGAAAGGCCTTCCTCAAGAAGCTGCAGACCAACATGCCGCAGATGAAGTCCAACCCCGGTGGCTGGCCATCCATGCCGGGCGGGCTGCACCATGATTCCACCGATACGCCCCTCAGCCAGCGCCCGCTGCGGACCTGGGACGAGTCTCCCGTCACCGGCAACACGGAGAAGACGTTCCCCCGATACTTCTCCCCCTATTCCTCCCAGTTCAACAGCCCCATCAGTTCCACGGACGTCAACCACATGCCGTGGCCGGAGCCCGCCCTGGGCTCTCCTCGGTCGCCGCGCGAGATTGGGCTGGCGCTCGGTTCGGCCATCGACGTCAATAATGCAAACCACGAGCGGTGGGCAACGTCGCCGGAAGACAAGGGCAAGATGAAGGAGGAATCATACGAGATGCAATACGTCGACAGTGCTGGTAGCGGTGCCGTCTCCAACAGGCAGCCGATTAACATTCAAGCTCCGATCCTGAGCCATCCTGGGTACGGGAGAAACTCTGATAGCCCGCCGAGGCAATACGACGTCAACGGGAATGCGTTGTGAAGCAAAGGGGGAGTTGGAGGGAGCTGTGCCAACTGACGGTCACGATGCATGGATAAGACTTTTGCTGTTGGGTCTGACGAGTTCCACTGTTTATTGTGCGCTTCTTGTTTCTTTGCGCGTGGTGTTTTGGAGTAATTTGAGCATATACCTCTGTTGTTGTGACGAAGGGATCACGGACTGAGGGGGATTTGGGGGGCTGGATGCTGGGGATACCCAATTGTGCTTTGACAGCGCGTTTCTCGGGACAAAGTAGTGAATTCATACACGAGCATCTCGTAACCATTGGAATGAATTGGATTGTGAAATTCTTCATGACGAATGACCAGCAGCTCTAATGTTGAAGCGGGATCAATGCTCGTTCTCATTCATGTCACTCATTCAAGATGCCTCTGCGGAAACTGACATCTGTGCTGACTAAGCAATCCTTGGTCGCTCTCTGTGGCTGGTGTGTTTGCCAGATTTGTGGCTTTACATGCACGCCTGCCCATTTCCGGCCTAGCGACCAATTGACGCCACAATTTTGGAGACGCAAAGTTTCTGCCCCACAGGGCGAAGAAGAAAAAAAAAAAAAAAAACTGGAAGCTCAATGTTCGAAGAAGAACTCGAGAAGGAAAAAAACACCATCACGACCTGCAACGAGCGCGCCAGCA
Organism: Trichoderma sp. PF4103; assembly: GCA_023628735.1. Taxonomy (NCBI): domain Eukaryota; kingdom Fungi; phylum Ascomycota; class Sordariomycetes; order Hypocreales; family Hypocreaceae; genus Trichoderma; species Trichoderma sp. PF4103. The sequence continues at coordinate 888,220 of JAMAKC010000003.1, forward strand.
TCGTCTCCCTCAGCTGAACCCGCCAGACGTTGCAAATTTCTCCTTTCCTCCTCGATTCTCGGATATTCGCATTCCTCATCGATTCGTTCGAGAAGCGACTGCAAAGATGGCGGTTGTCGTGAACAAGAAGGAGCAGGAGGAGCACATCATCAAGCCTCAGGCGGTGACCCCTCCTGTTGACACCAGCAAGTGGCCGCTGCTGCTCAAGAACTATGACAATCGTGAGTGAAGAGCCTGATCTGGTTGCTTTTGCGCGTGCGAGAATGAATTGCGACTCTCGATTGGACGTGGCGAGGTGGTTGAGCCGTCTTCGGAGCCGCATGGAAACGAGGCATACGCACCGAGGAGAGAGAACCTTCTGTTAACCTGTCTTTTCTTTTCTTCGCATCTCTAGTCCTTGTGCGAACCGGTCACTTCACCCCGATCCCCAATGGATCTGCGCCGCTGAAGCGCGATATCAAATCCTACATTAGCTCAGGAGTCATCAACCTCGACAAGCCTTCGAACCCTTCTAGTCACGAGGTTGTCTCCTGGGTTAAGCGTATTCTTCGGTTCGTGCCGACCTGCAGTTGTGTCGCCGATTGGGTTTCCAATCGCTTTCCCTCGCCCCCGGACATGACAGAAGTACTAACGATGAGAATCTTGATACAGTGTTGAGAAGACTGGTCACAGCGGTACCCTCGACCCCAAGGTCACGGGCTGCCTGATTGTCTGCATCGACCGAGCGACCCGACTGGTCAAGTCCCAACAAGGTGCCGGAAAGGAATACGTGGCCATCATCCGTCTGCATGACAAGCTGCCTGGCGGCCAGGCCCAGTTCGCTCGCGCCCTCGAGACCCTCACCGGTGCCCTGTTCCAGCGCCCGCCCCTGATCTCCGCCGTCAAGCGCCAGCTCCGTATCCGAACCATCCACGAGAGCAAGCTCATTGAGTTTGACAATGACCGCCACCTGGGTGTCTTCTGGGTGAGCTGCGAGGCTGGTACCTACATCCGAACTCTGTGCGTGCACCTGGGTCTGCTGCTGGGTGTCGGTGCCCACATGCAGGAGCTCCGACGTGTGCGATCTGGAGCCATGGACGAGACCAAGCACCTTGTCACTCTGCACGACGTGCTCGACGCTCAGTGGACCATGGACAACACTCGCGACGAGTCTTACCTGCGCCGCGTGATTGCGCCGCTGGAGTCTCTGCTCCTGGGCTACAAGCGTCTTGTCGTTAAGGACAGCGCCGTCAACGCCGTTTGCTACGGTGCTAAGCTCATGCTTCCCGGTCTCCTTCGTTACGGTACGTTTTTTCTGACTGAGCAGCCTCTATATGTGTAGGATGTGTTCCTGACTGAAGATTCCATACAGAGTCTGGCATTGAGCACCACGAGGAGGTCGTCCTGATGACCACCAAGGGTGAGGCCATTGCCATTGGTATCGCCCAGATGTCCACGGTTGAGATGTCTACGTGCGACCATGGAGTCGTGGCCAAGGTCAAGCGCTGCATCATGGAGCGTGACCTGTACCCCCGACGATGGGGCCTCGGACCCGTCGCCCAGGAGAAGAAGAAGCTCAAGGCCGACGGCAAGCTGGACAAGTTCGGCCGACCCAACGATGCCACTCCCGCCAAGTGGACCTCGGAGTACAAGGACTTCAGCGCGTCGGATGCTGCTGCCGCTGCTGCTGCCGCCGCTCCCGCCACCACCTCGATCCCTGTCCATCCCTCCAAGAGCGAGCAGGCTGATGACAAGATGGCCGACGCCGAGGCTCCCGCCGCCGACGAGGACAAGAAGAAGCGAAAGAAGCACGATGGCGAGACAGCCGAGGAGAAGGCTGAGCGGAAACGACGGAAGGCGGAGAAGAAGGCGGCCAAGGCAGCCAAGAAGGGCAGCAAGGGAGACGACGAGGACAGCGATTAAAAAAGAACAAGGGGTAGAAAAGCAGAGTTGTGTGGAGTTGGAAGTGGAAGGCTCAAGATGCAGACCGACGAGAAGTCTGTTGCAATGTGAAGCTTCCCGGCGTAAGAGTCTGTTGTCGATATGGAAGTTGGTCGTCTTGCACCTTTCTTTTTCTTCATGTTTTTTCTAGTTTACCCAGAATTGGGGCTATCAGGGCAAATTGGCGTTTAGGAATCAATTCGTACATTCTTCTACCTTACCTTGGGCTCCGTCTGTCATGTCTGCATGTGAAGCGTCTCTTGTTGAATAAGGTACCTACCTAGGTATTCATGAGAAGCCGATCGATTGATCTTGTTCCTGCCTCTTCAACATGGTTCCTGAAAGGGAAGGCGGCATTGGGCACATAAGGTAGTACCTACTCACGTGGGGCCTGCCAAACTGAAATTAAGCGCCGACTCTCTTTGCGTGCCATCGTCACACCTTCTTTTCAAATCGTGCCTCATTCTTCCATCCTCTCACCAATCGCAACTGCGCGCTCGTTCCATTGGCTACGCGCTGGCTCTGCTCTCCATCTAATAGTTCGTGCAATTTGCCTATGCAATGCCGTTTCTACCGCTCCTCATTGGACGGGCAATTGACGACGCCTTTGACCGTTTTCTTCCTAGTTCCCGCCGTTTTCTTTCGTGCCTGAGCTTGTCTGTGATATGGAGAGAGTGGATTGGTTCTGCGTGATGTGCCGGCTCACCTCACATGGGCGATGCGATGCGATGCGATGCGAGAGCAGGGATGCCAGTATCGAAGACGGTGTGGCAGGATTGTCGGCCAAAGTGAAATGACGGAGAAAGAGAGCATCTCAAGCCCCCTATGTACCAGCTGGACGGGTCGCTGAAGACGCAGGCAAGCGCCTGACAAGTGAGAAACAGAGACTGACAGACATACAGAGAGCGACTGTGGGTGTGTGATATCACCGACGGGGGGGGGGGGGGAGCTGAGAGCCCTTAACCGGGGGGGTGGTCCCAGGAACGGGCGGCAAGCAAGTCAAGCGTCTGTCATGTCGATGCAGGAACAAGACCAAGAACACATGGTTTTTGCCGCCGTGTCCTTGCTGCCCGTCACGATAGTCTCGTCACCGGCGCCTTGGGGATCAACAAGCTTATTCAAGCCATGATTCACACGTCAATGCCTGGAGAGAACTAGGATATTATATGGGCGGCATCTGCTGCTTCGTCTTGGCTTGGACCGGCAAATTTTCACTCGCTTTTTGTCTTTGTCTCTCTTTTTTGGATATACCCTCTATTGCGTTTATACTTTGATTGGAGTTGTCTTTGCTGTGTTGCAGTCCTATTGCGATCTGGATACGGCTTGCTTGTTGAAAGGCTGTTGTTGTACCATATCGTCTTTGCAATTACCTACGAATCAGAGACGCTGCGATAGCGATATTCTCTGCGAAGCGTTGAGACGTTCCTTAAGCATCGGCTTCCTATCTTCGATTACTTCTTTGACAGCAACCGCTCTTTCATACCACGAATTCAGCTGTCCACGTTTATTACGATTCAAGTCCTACCCATACCCTCATTCACGCCGACCAACCGAGAGTATCTCAAGAAAAGATGCTGCATATGCCCATCGGTCGTGGGGTCTTTCCCTTACTCATCACGTCTCTATCATTGGTGCACGCCTTCAGAGTGTCGCCGAGTTCACCATGCACAAGCGTTTGCACAACTTCCGACTCATCGCAATCAGATCCAAAGTTCTACAACGACCAATGGCAAGACGTCGTCTGCAACGACCAGGACTTGGATGGCACATCAAAGGGACAGAAGCTCAAGAGCTGCTTCACGTGCTTGCAGAACAGCACTTACACCCATGACAGCGAGAGTGATCAGGAGTGGTTCCTTTGTAAGTCTCCCGTGGCTTCGATTATTCTCTAAGATGTGACTAACAGTATCAAGATAACCTGCGGTATTCTACCAGCTACTGCATGTTTGGCTACCCCAACAGCACCGGCATCGACTCCGGTCCTTGCACAACATCAGAGGGATGCGGGAACCTCGCCTCTGCTCTTGAATTTGGCATCAAGAGTCCCGCCAACTCGACAACGTATGACTATTGCGACGCAAGCGGAGGCGCCATCACGCACGACGATGTTCAGGGATGCTTGGGGTGTGTTGGCGCTGATGGAGACCACAAATATCTATCCAATTGTACGTCTGTTTCGCGCCGATTCCTCATAACCACCTGATCTATTACTAATTCTTTCAATCAGTCATCCTCACGATCCAAGGAGCATGCAGGTCAAAGCCTGCCCCTGGAGACATCCTGATACTCAACAATACCATCTTTGGCGATGACACCATTCAAGTTCTCGACCCATCATCCCCTGCCGCCTACGACGGCCCCAAAATCTCCAGCTCGAGAATTGTAGGCGTCGTCATCGGTGCGGTCGTCTTGCTTGCGCTGGTCGCAGGTTTCATCTTTGTGTGCGTTCGCAAGCGCAGGAATCGCGCGAAGCAGCAGAACCGCACATCTGGCTATTCTTTCCGCTGCCAGACCAGAGTGACGCCCGTCACGCCGAGGTTTCCTGACAATGTTCAGACCAACGTCACCTCAGATGGGGAGAAGAATGCGCATGTCATGGTTACCACTGGCCTTGGAGCCAGTCCCTACTCTGCGCATCAACATCCCTGGAATAGCCAAAGCTCGTTGACCGTCAGCATCAACAGACAGGTGGGCCCAGTGACGAGGCCCAGTGTGATAACTGCTTTGTCGCCACCGTCTCAGGCGTACATCTCGCCTCGGGCTTCCTCTCCTGACGACTTTGCAACGCCGGCTTCTGCTGTTTCAACTCGCTCCAACGCGCCTCTTCTTAGCCATCAGCCCCCTGGATATACTCCTTCTCCTCACCTGAGCCCTTCCAGCTGGTCACCGACTCCAAGGCCCCAACGTCCCGAGAGGAAGTGGGAAGAGGAGAATGGAGGAATCACCAATGCTCTTGGGCTGATTAGCAAGAAGAAGAGTAGGACAAGCGTGGGGAGTCCCGCCCAGAGCGAGATACTCATTACTTCTTTTCCACCGCCGCCTACACGTGGAGTGAGGTAGCTTCTGGTGGTCTCACGTTGTCACGATTGGGTGCTTGGATTTTTGACTTGCTCATTTGTACTATACGACATGTTGACCGTGTCGATGTGGGAGTGAATGGATATGTATGAGGGTGCAGCTGGGTTTAATGTGTGAGCCAATGAATGATTTATGATAGCTTCAATTCGAGACGTAACAACACTGGGCTCTCCACCGCGTGAAACAGTCGAGCCATCACTCGTTCGTCATATCGAGCATTGGAAAAGGTTCGAAACCAATAGGAAGTCGTTGCTTATCACGTCATTCCTATCCATCCAAGGCTGATGACTGCAAAGACAAGACTCCCAAATCTCAAACAATGCACGCTTGCTCGGCCCTTACTACCTGAAAAAGACCTCAAGGTGAACCATATACACATGATCTTGCCTCAAATGTCAGAAAAAATAGGATATGATGGACCGAATGAGCTTGCGTACGGACAATGCTGCAACCCCGTCAGCATGAACAAGAGCACATACAGCTACCGCTCAGTCTTGACGTGTCCATTTTCATGGGTATCCCACCATCCCTTGTCGTGTCCGTCATCCCCTTTGCACGACTGAACGAAATGGCGAAAATAAAAGCGACAAAACTTGGGATGTTCAAGCAATTTGCGGAACGGCGAAATATTTCTCGAAACAATGAGAAAGTTAAAACCTGTTATTACCATGCAATGAACCCCCCCTTTCTCTCCACATTGTGAACGACTATGTAACCCTCGTACGGAGTTTAGAGGGAGAACAAGGGAAACGAACAATAAGACAAAAGACACGAAAATAATCAATTCCCTTCCCCCTATGCCCCCTCCCCAACGCCAGATGCCCACAACTCATATGATGCTGCCTTCGTCCAGAGGAGTGCCCCCTCTGCTCAGTATATCGCTCTGCAGCTTTCCGTTTTGCGACTTGAACCACGTCGTGCCCTCCTCCATCTCCTGCCTCATCGCCCTGAGCTCCTGTATCAGGAGATCCGCGTCGCTCATGACGCGCTTGTGAGGGTCCATGTCCGTGTCCTGCTCGGCTCTCCCCTTGGCCGTCGTCTCGCCTTCGGCTTCCTCCTCGAAAGACCGCTTCCGCTTATTGTTAATAGTGAGCGGGCTGTCGGCGAAGTGGTCGTTTCTATACGCTTTGAGGGCGAGGGGGCTCTGTGGCCGCGCGGATGCTGCCGAGGTGATTGACGCCCGTCGAAGCGATGCGTCCCTTCTCAGGCTCGTGTCCCTCCTCAGGCTCGTGTCCCTCTTGAGGCCGCGCTTGATCTCGTCCACCATGGATTCCGGGAGGGCAGTTCCGTCCGGCATCTGCACGATGCCCATGGCTTTCAGTCGCCAGCGCTCCGATACCTTGCTGACGCGCGTCTTCTCCGGCGGCGAGCTGTCTGCCGAAACAGAAGGCAGGGAACGCTGAAACCGACCGGGCCTCTCCCCCATGAGGCGTTCGCGCAACGCTCGCGTCTTTGAGCCACCACCCTCGGTGCTGGCGATTGACCCAGAGCGAGACCTGATCCCCTGGCTCCCGTTGATCGACGACGGCGTGGGAGATAGTCGGTAATCGTTGCGGAAGATGGCCGACACGGCTCTCCGTTCGTTGGAAACGCCGGACAATACGCCGGAGGCAAGCAGTGCTTCTTCTTCCGCTTTCCGCTTATTCCGTTGGTTCTTCCTCAGGATGCTTGCCAGCTGATCGGGTCGGTTGAGAGCAGCCAGTTCCGCCTGTTGCTTCGCAATCCGTTGAGCGTTCTCCTGCTCTTCCCTGATCTGTGCTGCTCGTTGAGCTTCGCGAAATGCGCGAAACTGATCGCGTCCGCTTCGGCGAAGATGCCTTAGCCGCTTCTCTCGAGCGTTCCTCTTCCACCGGTAAAAGTATTTCAGAGAAAGATTGTACACTCGGAATCTCTTAGCTTCCGCGTTGTCCCGTGCCTCTTTCTCTCTGGCCTTCCTCTCTTCCTCATCCTTTTGAAATTTGTCGTAAGTTCTTCGGACGATATCTTCTACCATGAACACCTCGAATTCCCTCATGAGCCCATTGTCTCCGTTGACGAACCAGTTGGTGAAATCGCCAAGCGCGTCGCGTGGAGGGCTCGCAGGCTGTGGAGCAGGAGCAGGAGCAGGAGCAGGAGCAGCAGTGGCCGGGCCTGGGACAGAAAAGGCAAATGGCGCGGCAGAGGGTGGAGGTGATGCGATAGGGGTGGTGGCGCTGCCATCCACCTTCTTCAAGCCATCGGTTTTCGGAAAATTGAATCCAGTAGAACTGGTGGAGGAAGGCTGCAAAGAGCCAGAGAAGGGCGGGAACTTGACGGGCGGTTCCAGGTTACTTTTCTTCTCTGAGCCCATAGAGGGGCTAGAAAGTGATGTTGTTGATGGCGCGGTCGGCGGGCCATCCTTGAGTGCTTGGCTCCCCAGCGGACTTGGAGAAGAAAAGGTGAAACCTCCACCAGGTTGTGAAAAGGGTGATGGCTTATCGTTTGGATTGGGCTGGACCTGCCCTTGCGCAGTTTCCGACGGTTTTGCGCCTAGCCCAGGGGATGTCGTTGAACCTGGGAAAGCGGAAATTGCCGGTGCAGCCGCAGAAGTAGTCGGCCTGCTTGCGCTTGCTGGAGCAGAAGCCGGGGATGGAGAGGCAAAGAAGCTGGATTTAGGCTGGCTTGTGCCCCCCTGAGCCGTGGCCGCAGCTGGAGAGAATACAGATGGTTGTGAGGTCTGGATGCCACTAATTGCCCCTGATACGGCTGGCTTGTCCCCTCCAGCATTGCCAAAGGTTATCTGTGGCGAAGGTGCAGTTCCGTTCACAGTCGTAGGCGAGGGAGATGACGGGAGGCTGGCTTGTTTTGCAGGGAACTGGAATTGCGGTTGAGAGGGTGCTTTGCTCTGAAAACCCTGGAACGCGGTAGAAGGCGCTGGCGCTGCCGTTGCAAAAGGATTGATAGCGGCGCCTCCATTGGAGGGTGTTGGTTGAGTAGGGGCCTTTTCAGAAGTACTGCTTGGCGTAGTGGCGGATGCGAAAGGGTTGGTTGTGGCCGGTGTATTGTTCGAAGGCGCAGCAGGCGTTGTATAACCAAAAGTAGGGGCGCTGCCCCAAGCTGTCGCCGTGGGTGGCGCGGCGGAAGCAAAGGGGTTCGAGAATGGCGATGTTGATTTTGGTGCCTCAGGGGCTCCGAAGATGCTGGTTGTTTGTTCTGGTGCTAGAACCGAGTCAGTGAAACCAGAAAGACCAAGAACGTGAGAAATGGCTGGCGATTATGTCTCTGGTAAGGGAAGAAATTTCTACCTGTAGGCGTACCGGCAAGGTTGCTTCCAAACCCGCTTGAAGGCTGGCCGAATGTAGGCAAAGGTGCCGGACGCTGCGAGCTCATGAAAGGAGACTCGGCTGGGGACCCTGGCCCCGAGCCTCCCACAAAAAGAGATCCTTCGTTCTTCAGTGAGGGTGCAGCGGGTAGAGAATCCGTTGAGTTTTCATAGACCGTCTTATGAATCACGTCGGGCAATGGTCGATTCTGCCGCTTCTTCTCCACCAGATTCTGTGAGAACTGATGATGAAGTCGCGGGTGTAAAAGAGGCCCCCTGTTATTCAGAACCAGGAGTTGCCGGTCGACGTCCATAGGAGCCTGCGCGTCTGGAACAAAGTCTAGACCGTGTAGCTTCGCGAAGTCGATTGCCTGCTGCGTGGTGTCGAATCGAAGGAACTTGTTCAACGCAGCGGCGGTCACATCGTTTGTCGTATCCTTGGGCCGGGCCATTGCTCTCCTCACAGCCCGCAGGATCGACCGGCGAATCTGTGGGAAATGGCATTCCGCAAAACACGCCATCGTGTATGAGACGCTGGGGTCCTCGACGATTCGAAAGTATGAGTGAAAAGCATTGGCTGCCGCCAGGGACGGAGCCGGTTTCAACGGGGGATGAAAGTCGTTGGTGTTTTGCAAGGCCTCGACAAGCGATACGGCGGTCCTGATGTCGTCCGAGTCCCTCCAAAAATGCGGTTTCCATTGCCGTTGCAGCATCTCAACTGTGTTTGAATCGTGGGCGTGGAAGAGCACATAGTATGCGCGGAATTCGGCCTCGTTTTCGCAAGTGATGCCCTGAGCATTGCAGTCGTCATACAGATCTCGGAGAGAAAGCAGAGCCTTGCCAAGTTGTTCAAGTTCCTGCTGTTCCACAAAGTCCTCGCCGGCTTTTCCTGGTTGTGACAGAAGATGGAGTGCCGTAACGTGGAACCTCGCAATGGTCTCCAGCACATATGCCTGCGTCTTCAGGTCATCCACCGTAGGGGACGAGAAAAAGGTAAAGTCTCGGCGAATGGCTCGCGTCCGATCCCACAAGAAGCCGTGCAGAATCGGTAAGTTGTCGTCGTTTCGAAGCAGGTCGTCGATCAGGTAGTCCAAGGTTCGTCGCAAGGCAGCTGTAGAGCGGACGTCCATTGGGAGAGGAGCCTCCTGTCCGGCGGCCGAGCGTGCCAGCTTCTTGACCATTCGACTCGTCTTTGCAACTCCCGTCCGCGCATCCCTTTCCGGCTGGGGAACATCCAGCTCGGTGATTCGCGTAATCTTTTCGTACTCGGAGCACATATCCTCGCAGATACCTTGGAAGGTAATGGCGTCTTCGAGCGTCTTTCGTTTGTTCGGGTCGTCGATCAGAGCCGCTTTCGTGAGCGAGGCGCGCACCTTTTGTCGATAATCCTCGTACTTTTCCCTGAACTTGGCCATCTCCGCCTTGCTCTTCGGATCGCCAGGCTGAGACGGCCAAGCCGGGGGACTGATGCCATCCTTGCGCAGCTGGTCGTATACCTTTTTCGTGTACGGATCGGTGGCACGCATGACCGCGGCGTTGGGGGTCTCGTCGACGGAGCTCGCACTCGAAGATGAGCTGGGGCGTGACGTGCTGTCTTCTTCGGCACTCGTGGCGGCCTGCACGGTTCTCTGTACCTGCAGCCCCTTTGCACCACCGCGTTCCTTCTTCTGAGTCCTCTTGACGTCTGATGACAGTTTCTTCTTGTCCCCATCTCCGCCTCGCTTCTTCCCCTGCCTCCCGATCCCGCTGTCGCTCAGGCTCCCATTCCCATCCTTGACCTGGAACGGATTGCCGACCTTGGGCCTCCTCTCGGTGTCGCTGCCGCTGGCAAAGCCATCCTTGCGCTTGTTGCTCTTCTTCTGCGAGTCGGAGCCGCCTGCACCATCGGAACCAAATGAAGCTCCTTCGCCGGCCGGTCGAGGGGCGAAGGGATTGAACGCCTGCGACGAGCCTTGCGTCTTCTGGCTGAACGGGGAAAACATTTGGCTCGATGATGCAACGGACGTCGCATTCATCTACGTGATGATTTTGCGCATGGAGGAGGAGGCGCTTGGGCGAGACTCTCGACGGGGGTTTTGACGTGTGCTGGAAATGCTGTGTCTGTCGTAGGATTCTCTTCTCTGCTGGAGGCGCGATGCTAGAAGCTTGGCCGGACCTTGATTGAGCTTCGCGGTACGGGAATTGGCGTCACGTGATGCCGGCCTGCAGCAAGCTCGCGACTTAACAGACTGCTCACCAACGGGAAGAGACGATGGCTTCAAATAACGAGATGTAATGAAGGTAACGAGTCGAGCGCAAGTATATTTGATAGGAAAAAAAATAAAAAAGAATTGACTGATTGTAAAGACGGCGAGGCCATACAATTGACGAGAGATGAGCTGGAAAGGTGAGAATTTATGTATTTAGGTAGCTGCGCCTTCATTCGATCTATATGGGCACCCATCGAAGGCTCAGAAGCGCCTCACTGAAAAGTCACAAAAGAAGAATAAAAGGAGACAATGATGTTGACAATAAAAATCGCTAGCCCTTGATTCAGTTCTCCTTCATATTGCGCCGCTCCGTGGTTTCCAATTTCCCGTCATGGCATCATGATTTGACACGGCCTCGAATGCGCGGAGGCCCCAATTCTCGCCGGATTTCATCAAGTTGCTCCAATCCCGTCTGCGCCTTTGTTTTCTTGGACGTGCGCTTTCCAGGCTTTGTGTAGGAGCCAAGGAAGTCATCCAGGATGCCATCAAAGTCTCCCCGCATGGGCCCTTGGACGCTCGAGGCCGTCGACACCTCGGATACGGAGCCCATGTCATCAAAGTCTTCGTTGTAGCGAGCCTCCAATCTCTCGAACCTCTCGTCCAGCAATGAAAGCTGCTCTGTCCGCACCAGTGAGGATGATGTCATGGAGTAGGCTGAAGCATTCGTCAGAGCGCCCTTGCGCTTCTTCGTCCTGCCTCCGTTGGTGGTTGTTGTCCACATGGATTCGACTCCCGATCGTGACGGGGCTGTTGGCCCACGCTGTCCTTTCTGGTCTTTCTTGAATTTCTTAAAGTCCTCCATCCAGTCTTCTGAAGGTCCTTCTTCTGGCTCAGCCTTGACGAGTTCTGGTACTTGCTCCTTGTATTCCTTGGTAGGCTTCGCTGTTGCATCTGATTCCCATCCATCGTCCTCACCGTCATCGAATCCCATGTTTTCGAAATCGTAGTCGTCAAGCTCTTCTCCGTCCTTTGACAGCTGCTTAAAGACATCTTCGTCATCGTCAACATAAGCGTCGTCTTCCAAGGCCTCCAAAACCTCTCGCAGCCGAGGGTCCATGTCGGGGTGGAATCCGGCAATGACATCTGGCACATCCTGCTGAGCCTGGTAGGTCAACCTGGTGAGGTTCTTGGAAGGCAGTATCTCCTCGTCCAAGATATCGCCCGACTTCTGCTCGAGGTCCATCTGTCGCAGCGCATCCTCTAGCGACTGCTTCTGCTTGCCCTTGCCCTTGTTCTGAGTCGCGGTAGATTCGACAAACACGACATCGCCGCCGCCCGAGTTGAGGTCCCTCAGGTGCTGCATGTAGTCGTACTCGGTGTCGTCGAAGTAGACGCCATAGCTTGCGGCTTCGCCTTCGTTCGCGCGGATGTCCGCCGCATCTGTTCCCAGCTCAGATGCCAGATCATCCAGGTGCTTCACTTTTGAACCGGCTTTCGTCTGGACCGGATTCAGCACCATGGACGGCGCATTCTCGTCGTGGATGAGCGGATCATTCTGCGGGCGGTGGACGAGCGTGAAGTGCTGCGCCGTCTTCTTATTACTGATAACGAGAGAGTCAGCAGTGCTCCAAAAAGCATGTCAACATACACAGAGCATCTCAACCAACGTACATCCACTTTCCCTTGGGCATTTTGGCGGTTTTGTGATTTGCCTTTGAATCAGTTGAGAGAGCGCATGGACAGAAGCGGGCTCGTTGACCTACTGCAGGACTCCAAGAAATTTCTTGGTAGCGCCAGTACAGTCCGGCGCCCGATAGTACTGTATGGGGCCGTGTGACTGCGAATACAATGACAGTGTGAAGAGCCCTTTCGCATGACTATCCCAATTTTTTTTGCCCCTCCATCGCTGATGTATTATTCAGCCCGCAAACCTGCACATGCGCCGACCTTCCACAAACACAATATTCCGTCTTTGTCCTCTCTAGCGATCGAAGACATATTGAAGTCTCTTGAATCGCATATCCAGGAGTATCTACAAGAGCCGCAAAGATGGTGTTGGCAAAGTCAAAGAAGAATGAGGGGCTGGGGAACACGCTGATGAACGACCGCTTCGGCAAGGGCAAAGGCTCCGACCACAAGAAGACGTCGGCCGTCATGCGAACGAACCACACGACAGGCGAGCAGTACCTCGTCAACGAGAAGAAGGATGCCGCCTGGGTCAAGATGCGCTCCGTCACGGAGCAGGGCGCGCTGGACGAGTTCCTGGCCACGGCCGAGCTGGCCGGCACCGACTTCACGGCCGAGAAGATGAACAACGTCAAGATCATCCACACCGACCAGCGGAATCCCTACCTGCTGTCCGCCACCGAAGAGCGCGCCGTCCTGGGCAAGCACCGACAACACAAGAACCGGCTGACGGTCCCCCGAAGGCCGCAGTGGGACGCCTCGACGACGCCGCAAGAGCTCGACAGGCGGGAGCGCGATGCTCTTGTTGCGTGGCGAAGGGGGCTGGCGGAGCTGCAGGAGAATAACGATCTGCTGATGACGCCGTTCGAGCGAAACATTGAAGTCTGGAGACAGCTGTGGAGAGTCATTGAGAGATCAGACCTCATTGTGCAGATTGTGGATGCGAGAAACCCGCTGCTGTTCCGATCCGAGGACTTAGAATCATACGTCAAGGCGGTTGATCCCAAGAAGGAGAACCTGCTTCTGATCAACAAGGCCGATATGATGACGACCAAGCAGCGCAAGGCATGGGCGAAGCATCTGAGGGAGGCAGGCATTGCGTACAAGTTCTTTTCGGCGCAGCTTGCCAAGGAGATGATTGAAGCCAGGGAGAATGCAGAGGATGAATCGGACGAGGAGCCGGCTTCCTCATCGAAACAAGCTGAGAAAGCGTCTCAACAGGAGGTTGAGGTTGAGCATGGAGACGAGGCGGAGCAGGGAGAGAGCTCAAAGGGCAAGGAGCCGGTAGACGAGGATACCCAGATTCTGACAGTCGAGGAGCTGGAGGAGATTTTCCTAAAATATGCCCCCAACGATAGAGGTAAAGCCACTCTCGAATCCTCCAGAGAAGGATGTTTGAAAACCATGCTAACTCATCTGCACAGCGTCAGACCACAAACTCCAAGTCGGCCTGGTTGGCTACCCCAACGTCGGCAAATCCTCCACCATCAACGCCCTTATCGGAGCCAAGAAGGTCTCCGTCTCATCCACCCCCGGCAAGACCAAGCATTTCCAGACGATTCACCTCAGCGAGCGTGTCATCCTGTGCGATTGCCCCGGCCTCGTGTTCCCCAACTTCGCCACCACCAAGGCCGATCTCGTCACCCAGGGCGTGCTGCCCATCGACCAGATGCGCGAGCACTCGGGCCCCGTGGGCCTGGTCGCCAAGAGGATCCCGCAGCCGTTCCTGGAGGCCATCTACGGCATCAAGATCAACACGCGGCCCGTCGAGGAGGGGGGCACCGGCGTCCCGACCGCCGAGGAGCTGCTCCGTGCGTATGCCACCGCCCGAGGTTTCCAGACGCAGGGACTGGGCCAGCCCGACGAGGCGCGAGCGTCGAGATACATCCTCAAGGACTACGTCAACGGAAAGCTCCTCTTCGTCCATCCCCCCCCCGGGATTGACGACGAGAAGGCCTTCAACGCCGAGCTCTACGACGAAGCCCATCTCCCCGAGCGCCGCCGCGCCGCTCTCGTGGCCGCCACGGAGGCGCTCTCCCTCGGCGCCGACGACGACGAGAGCCTCGCCTCGGAATTCGTCTCCCTCCCGCAGGGCCCCAAGTCCCAGAAGCTGGACAAGAGCTTCTTCACGCCCAAGAACGTCCGCGGCCACGTCAGCCAGCCGTTCAACTACAAGTACAGCGAGCAGGGCAGCAGCAGCGGCAGCACGGCCGGCGGCACCAAGATGCTCAGCGGGCGCAAGGCCAGGGCGGCGATTGCCCTGGAGAACGGGCTGGATCCGAAGGACGTGCAGCTTGGGTCTGGCAAGAAGCATTATAAAAAGGGGGTGCCGAATGGCATGGGTAGGAAGACGAGGAGGGGGCCGGCGGCGAATGTTATGGATGACTAGATTGCATGTTTTACTTGGGCTTTTATGGGAACTACCTAGCAGGCCAGGGGAGGGTTTTGGTCACGATAACAGCCTCTCTGTAAATGCTGATGCTATCAATGATACAGAGGTTAAAGCTCTGAAAAATCGAAGAATGCCCCAACGTGACCGCTTACAGAGTCTGAAGTGATTGATGACCAGAAAATGGCCTGCGCTGCTAGAGAGAGTAGGATTGAACTGCAATCGGTAAAAGACTGGCTATTTGGTTTGGCAATGAGACCTCTTCAGTCTTATAATCTGTAAAAGGGTTTTGGTTCAACAACTCGAAGCGAGGTGGCTTCCGTAGCTCAGTTGGTTAGAGCTTCGTACTAATACTTAAGCTAACAAGCTCAGTGTTGGTAATGCGAAGGTCGCAGGTTCAAGCCCTGCCGGGAGCAAAGCTCTAGTGCCATCCAAACGCTTCATTTTTTGCTTTTCTCTTTTTTACCTTCTTTTTCTACCTTTTGTCCCCTTGCGCTTCTCCCTCCATGATCCCTCTTTGTATTTCATTTGACCAACTGAGATGGGCGTGGGTAGTTTTCCTGGAGGGCGCGTTTCAATGCAGCTGAACGACAAGAACCCAGATCATTAGGTTTGGAGTAGATACCTAATATGAGGTCAGATTCATAGATTGACGAGGCCCAAGGTATTGGTTCCAGCGCTGGTAGTTTGTTGTGTCGTTGGTTGGAGCTTTGTGGTTGAGAAATGGATTCGAGGGTGATTCTGAACAAACTTTGTTTCCGGCTCTGCGTAGGGCTTTACAGCATTATAGCAGCCCAATCGTAACTTCGGTTCTTCGACGATGACCTCCCTTCTCATCAACAGCCATTGACTGCAACTGGATGGGTATCACTTCTCCACTTCCTGTGGTTACATAGGGCCTTGACAGCATTCAATGCTTCGATGGGAACCATTGTGTATCGTCTCAATGATTGTTTAGAGCGACTTCCATACTTTGCCTCTTTTCCACAAACGGGCTCGACCTGTTGATCACTTCAACTACTTGTTGATCGGGCGCTTAGATCCTCAGGGCTCAGTGAGACATAGCATAGCATTGGAAAGGAAAAAGGTAGTGGCCTATATGTAGCGTCAATTTTCCTGGGACGTTCTGCCATCGGAGAATTATCAGTCAAATAGCGGCAGCTGGGAGAATTCTTGATCATGAGCTAATGAACTCTGATTCAGCTCGAGGTCTGCGAGACATGTAATGGGCAAGACGGTAAAGTAGGTAGGAAGCCTAGACGCCTCCCTTTCAGCTCAATAGAGCTATACCCAATCCTTGAGAGACAAGAATCCCATCATCGACTGCCTTATGTCATCGAGGTATAGGGTTGAGCGTTCTAGGAAGTGAGAACTACTTTGACAAGGTGCACTGCTTGACAACCTCTTTATGCCCTCGACGCAAAAGGTTGCCGGCATTCTCATAACTGACAATTCGACAAAGCTACATGATCGTGCTGAGGCCAAAAGAGAGTGTCGAAAAAGTCGAAGTGGTTACCCGGAGCCGCTTACTTACCTAGAACTGGATGAAAAATGACAGAGCTCAGTAGATGATATCGAACAAACTATCTTAAAGCTGCGGCAGCCACAAATTCGGGACATCGGCGGCCCTGATAGATTGAGCCTTAAGAGATATTAGACTTCAAGCCCACTTTGTGATGGCATTCAGCTCATGTATGACCTAGACTATAGGCGTATGCCGTACATACAGTGCACAACGCGTCACATGGCGCCAACTTCTTCCAATATGTGCAATTTCGAACTCATTCTGCCGGGTTAATTGCACGTAGCTGTATACAGTGCCCTCGGGCCATCCTCACTTGATGATCAGCCGTAGTGGATCAGATCTCCCGAGAGACAGGGCATGTTTTATGTTCTAGTGCTCATCTGTCATTTGCTGGGTTGCCCGAAACCCTCGACATCCGAAACTACACATTGATACTAGGCTGCATGCCAGCGACATCAGCTGTTGCTGGCCAATGCAAGCATCTTTGACCCAGGCCATGCACTCTGGCATAAATCGACGAAAAGTATTGGCTCCTCGATGCGGCAAGGCTGATGAATATGCCTTCTGACGAAAGAATGAGATTGAGCAGGTGGGCGGAACTATCGGAAAATAACAAATGCCTCCATTCCAAGGCAAGTTGCAGAGGCCCTGACTGAGAATAAGATACCTACATATGGCTGCATCTCCAAGTATAAATCTAAGGATTCAAGTAGCAAGGACACTCTCCTTCAAGAATCTTCTCAGCCAGTGCTTCTTGATACAGAATCTTCAAGTAATCCATACACCAAACGCACATAGTACACGGCACAATGGCTCAGTCTATCAGATATCTGCTTCTCCTCTTATCCGCCTTCGTACTGATCATACAGGCGTCACCACAAGTCAACCCACCTCCCAAGCTCCCCTACTGCGACATGAAGCAGATCCACACCATGGACGTTGCAAAGTGTCGCTGCCGGCCTCACTACAAGGGCTGCTTCACGGCAGCCAGGACATGCCACCTGGACATCCCCAACAGACACACGAACAGCTACTATCCCGGATGCACCGACAACGACAAGCTCTGCCAGGGATGCGGGCTCTGGTTCCACACGCTGTGCGACTGCGTCAAGGGCCCGTCCGGCTGCACCCACGAGGGCACGGTGCAGCCCAACGGACAGCAGGTGTGGTTCCTGACGCCCAAGGGCGAGAAGCTCGTCACCACGACGGACATCCTGCCCGGCATCCTGGAGATGGCCAAGGATCCGGCCAAGTACGGGGAGGCGTGGAACTTTGCGCAGAGGTACTATGACCCGGGCAGCGAGGCGCTGGCGCTCAACTCGGTCCGCGCGAGGACGCACGAGCAGTTCCACATCCACGTCTGCAAGAGGCCCGACGTGAAGAAGGACGCCAAGGTGCTCAAGATTCTCGACACGGCAAAGCACAACACGGGGCCGACGCTGGAGCAGATTGGGACCAATGACCTCTGGTGCAGGACCGTGACGAAGAACAATGGCCCCGTGAGGAACTTTGCGCAGGCCATCCAGGCGTTTTTGGCAACGGGGCAGCTTTGCGAGGGGCTTGCTGGGGCGGCGATTATACGGGATTCGCATGAGAACTTGTGGGCTTGTGTGACGGGGGACCAGCATGGTCCGTTGGCTCAGTTCTGTGCAGGCAAGTGACGGGAATTTGTTCAGCTTTGGGACAGATCGAAAGTGTTGTGAGGGAAGAGAGATGGCTCTTGTTAAAGTATATGATAAAAGTATATGATATCATAAGGCTCAATGCAGGAAAAGGCGGCCTGGTTGTGGTTGTAAAACAGTGTCCGTGAGAATATGCAATATGACTCCCACGAATGTGGCATTCTCTATCCATTGTTGAGACCTCCTCAATGCTTGCCTGGAATGATTGTATTTACGGGCCTACAGATGACAGGCTCTGAATCTAGATACACTTGTAAGGTGTCTATGATTGCAACTTGGTATGGGGTAACGTACCTTGTGCATATGAAACCGATGTCGATTGTCGAAGCCACAACCTACAGCCCCCCACAACCCCGGGAACTATCCCCAGATCCCCCAGATTCCGAAATCCTATCTCCACCCAGCGTGCTTTATTTATTCTCTAATACTAAATCTCAACTCGGGGCTTCACGATCTGCGATATTGGAGTCTTCCTCGCAACGGCGCCATGCCCCGCTTCGGCTAGCCTCCCGGACTTGGTCTCCGGGCCCGCGTCTCCTCTTTGCTATCTCCCCGGCTTCGTAGCAGTATCGAGCTAGGTCTTACACGTCCGTTTGTTGATGACTGCTAATACAATTTCGGTTCGAATCAACAAAACACCGTGATAAGGTTTGAGAAAGATGACCAAGATGTTGCCGCATTTCGCGTCCGTACGCCTCGACCGCCGGCTTCACTCTGGGCTTGGAAACCATCTAGAAGCATCACCCCGCCTCGGCTCAGCCATTCCACCAGCTTACATGTCCTGTCGGGAGCATACGCGTAGCTGAGCGTGTCTATCGTGTTTCCTGAAAGAGAAGAATTACCTCGTGAAGCATCACGGACGAAAAAAGAAAACATGGCTGCAAACATGACCTCTGGTGCGAAAAGCAACGGCATATCGCGGCGTGATGAACTGGAGCTCATCCGCAAGTACGTCTACGGATGCCACATCCTGCACCGCTACAACGTCGTCGACGCATACGGCCATTTGTCGGTGCGCCTGAGTCCGACAGTCTTCATGATGGCGCGGTACATGGCCCCGGCACTGGTATCGTCGACGGAGGACATGGTGCTGTACAATGTCGAGAGCGGCGAGGCCCTGCAGAAAGACGCGCCCAAAGGTTGGTTCCTCATCCGTCACATCAGATCCGTCGCGGTTCACTGACCATGTACCGTCACAGGCTTCTCTGAGCGTTTCATCCACTCGGAAATCTACAAGGCATATCCCAACGTCCAGGCAGTTGTGCACTCGCACTCACTCGAAGTCATCCCGTTCTCCATATCGTCGATACCCCTACGGGCGTGCTTTCACATGGCCGGCTTCCTAGGCACCGCCGTGCCCGTCTTCGACGCCTCAACAGTGTACCGCGAAAACCCTTCGGTCTCGTCAAGTCACGACATGCTCGTCCGGGGCACGGAAATGGGCGCGGCGCTGGCCAGGACGCTGGGGCCGGCTGACGACGAGGGACTGCCCAAGTATCCCGTCGCCCTGATGCGCGGGCACGGCTTCGTGGCAACGGCGGACAGCATCGAGATGGCGATTTGCAAAAGCATCTACACGATCCAGAACGCGCAGGTGCAGAGGGCGGCGATTGGGCTGGCGGAGGAGGTGCGCTTCTTCAGCGAGAGGGAGGCTCACGATGCGGGCAAGACGGCGATGGCGGGGGCCGCGAAGCCGTGGCCGCTGTGGGTGGCCGAGGTGAAGAGCAACAAGCTGTACAAGAATTCCGTGTGACCGGGAGCGTTGTATCGTAGGTTGAGCCTGATATCGAAAGCATAAAGCGCTCAAATGGCGTTGGTGTTGTACTGCATCTTTTGATGCTGCGTGCATGTGCATGAATGCATCTCGGCAGATGCGGCCTGGCGTATCTCCTGCCTGTCGCCTCCAGGCTAAAGCCGATCTCGCTACAACGCTATAGCCCCCTATAACGCACAGCCCAGCAGGAGGGCTGAACGCTAATTTGCCCGCTGAAGAAGCCCGCTAGCGCAGCCCGGAAGCACCCACGGCTCCCCCGCACCGCCTGTCTGTTCTGTCTATGATTAGCGCGGCCTGGGGAAATACGTCGCCCCTCAGCGCGTTTTTCCATTTATAACCCTCGACTCCGTACTCCGATCGAGAGCTCGAAGCTCCCCGGAACTCCTGTCCGCTCACCTCAATCTTCTTTTCTCTCTCTTGCTTTGCCCAGGAACTGCGCAGTGGGGAGCGTCGCGTCTCCCCTGCTGACCTGAATGGCTGCATCGTCTGCTGCTGCCTTTCCCACGCCTTCCGCCGAGGCCGGGAGAGGTCAGCACCATCCCGTGCTGCCGCCGTATCAGTCCCAGCCCCAGCCACAGCCTCAACCCCAACCTCAGTCCCAGCATCAGCCACAGTTTCAACCTCCGAAGTCACAGCCACATCCTGAGCTCAGCTTGACCTCTTCATCCTCAACCTCGTCTTCCCACAACCAGCCAAAGCAGAGAGAACAGCAGCAGCAGCCTCCCTCCAAGCGACGCCGGATTGGATATGCCTGCAACCTCTACCGCACGAAGAAGAACCGCTGCGATGGCGAGCGGCCATCTTGCGGGCCCTGCAAGGAGCGGCGCCAGGAGTGCGTCTACAGCCCTCAGCGCACCAAGATTTCTGTGACGCAAGAGTATGTCTGCGTGTTGATTGTTGATACTCGCCGTCTCAAATCGTTCATTAGTTTTCGTTTTGTAACAAACAGCAAGACACAATGGCCACTATGTCGTTGTCCCTTACGGTGGTCCCTATCTTACTCTTCTCAGGTACATTGAGAATCTGCGAGCACGGAACCGTATGCTCGAGGAGCATTTGGCTACTCAACAATCCCAGGGCTCTTACTCGCCGTAATTCCAATGATGCACCCTCAGCTCAAGCCACCAAGCTGAACGCAGATCTCATAAACTCGAAAGCACATACTCGAAAGAGTCACCCTATGCTGCCCGTCTGTCCCTAGATCGGCCTCCGGCTGATGGTGCAAGGCAGCAGCAATACCCAAACCCTTCCTCACCTACGTCTACGGCAGAGAGACTGTCGGGCCGTCCTCCTCAGCAATATATAAGGACGGCCTCTTTCAGTGACCGCTCAGCGGCAGCTGTGCATCGGCAGCATCAACCTGACAGCAACCAACGTCCCGATCAACCAAGGAGTAGCCATTCCGCTCTGCCCGGGGAGTACTTTGGAGAGTCGTCAGCCTTCGACTTTATCACGAAAGTGACGTCGCCAAATACCACAGATGCTGCAACAGGTAGCTCGGCAGCTGCTGCGACTCCCGCAACTGGTGCCAGCAGTAGTGGTACCGCCAATACCACTACGACAGCAACAACGGGAAAATCATCAACAGCTGTTTCCTCGAGGAGAGGCATTGCCGGGGCATCTGGAATCGGTGCTGGCTTGAATTCTGAATCACTGGCGGAGTCGTCTCCGTCAACAGTTGTTTTCGAGGAGCTTCTGGGTATCGGCGGAGGCATAGGGGACACGCACGGGAGCAGTGACTTGTTCGAACTGCCTCAGCGGTCCTTGGCCGACCGCCTGGTGGCATCCTACTTCAAGCATCGACACCCGCTGAATCCGTATATACACGAGGGCACATTCCGCCAACGTTATGCGCGGCTGTGGCTTAGCAAAGATGTGGGCGGCGAAGAGGCGGCCCCTAACAACCTGGCCTGGCTGGCGGTCGTCAACATGGTGTTTGCGTTTGGCAGCGAGCACGTGCAGATTCGGCCTCCTTACAATGGGAGCCCAGCCGGCTCAGCATCAACAAAGCCGGACCGTGCCCGCTTCTTCAAACGGGCCAAAGTGCTGGCATTCTCGAGCATATTGCAGGCCAGGATAGAGCTCGTGCAGGCATTGCTGCTGATGAGTCACTATCTGCACGGCTCGCTGGAGCTCAACCACTGCTGGACCGTCATTGGGCTTGCTATACGGACAGCGCAGGAGCTTGGGCTCTATCTCGACCCTGCCAACTTCACGGACGACATCGTCGAGCAGGAGATTCGCAAGCGGGTGTGGTGGGGTTGCTTCGTCATCGACCGCCTCGTCAGCATCAAGGTCGGGCGGCCCCCTACGATTCACGACATGCCTGCCATTCGCGTCGGTCTACCACTTGCGGTGGACGATGAGTTTCTCGACGAGGCGTCCAATTACACCCAGCCGGGCCATGTCCCATCCAAGATCGAGTTCTTCAATCACATCGTGACCCAATGCCGCTTGCTCGCCAAGGTGCTCGACACGCTGTATGACAACACCCCCGGTAGCAGCGGTAGCATGGGAGGCAGCAATAGCTCGTCGTCCGCAAGCCGTGAGACTAGAGTCCGCATCAAGGTCGACCTGCCGGATCTTCTGGCCATGTCGATTCAGTTGGATGGCGAGCTAGTCGTCTGGCAGAGCCTGCTGCCTCCACACTTGCGTGCGGACTCGGATGTTCAAGAATGGCACTTTGAGCGGCAACGAAGTGTTTTGCTCATGCGGTATGTCATGACTTGTCGCCTGAAATCATATGTACATTGGCTGACTTGTCGGTCTAACACTAGCTTTCTTCATATTCGACTCCTTATCCACCGTCAAACGCTGCTCTACCACATTCTGCGTCGCATCTCGGATCCATTTCAGCTGAACCTGGCGCACCTGTGCATCCGCCGCTGTGTCATGGCGGCCTACGATGCCATCACTCAGGTGCATCTCCTGCAACAACACAACCTGCTGTCTTCCTCATGGCACAACTCACATTGTATGTCCCCTGCCTTGTAGCCAACATCAAATGCTCACCATCACGTGGGATAGACGTCTTCACAGCCTTGAGCGTCCTGCTCGTCTACCAGCACCTTGACCCTTACTCGCGTGCAAAGATTGACATGCCGCCCTCGTCGGATATTGACAGCGTCATCGGCCAAGGCTTGGAGCACCTGCAACGTGTTGGCGGCGAAATGCACCCGCTTGCTTCACGCTATGTCCGCTCCTTTCAGCAGCTGCAAGCACGGCTGCAGGCAATCGGGACGCTCTCCGCGAATGCACCACCGCTTGCCGCACGCGGTAAGCAGCCGCTGTCAGCGAAGGAGGACGGTGCAGCAGGATGCGGCCCGGCGCGTACGGCAAGCTCTGCCACGGATTCCGATCAGAGCAGCAGTAATGCGGATTCAACCACGGATGGAAGCAGTGGCCAAGGAGCTGCAGCCGTAACGGACCAAGGCCAGGAACAAGGCGGATTCTACCATGGCGTGGATGGATACCAAGAGCAGACGGCCGAGTATGGAGACAATGGCTTCATGTGGGCTGGGTTCGACGACGAGTTTGCCGTGATTCAGAGCGCATTGCTGGATAGCAGCGGGTGGGGGCCCGGGTTTTTGGATCCTTGGGCGCAGGGGTAATGCTTTTGGAGTCTAATGCTTTTGGAGTCTGAACGCTGAACATTTGACACGGCAATAGTGTTCGAATTACCTCGCAAATCTGAGCTGCTGTGTAGAGTCCATCATATTCGTGTGAACATCTTCACGACAGGCACCGATTGGGTCTCAAGGAGCTTGATGTAAGTCGTGTTCTTATATTTCGCTCTATATACATTGCCATTACTGTATAATACTAGCCAATAGCAGAAAATTCCCCGGAATGATATCATGTACAAGCAACTGACGACGCCAACACCAAGAACCAAATGCCACTCCTCTCAACCCCTCAAATCCCAAGCCGAGTCCTCGTCGCGTTAAAGTCCGCCTCCAGGTCATGCCCCCAGACCCAGGTCATGCGGTCCTTGAACTTGTCATGTATAACCTGCAGTCGCTGCTCAAAGACGAGGCCGGCGAACTCGGGACCCTGCATCTCGTAGACGTCGCCGGCCTGGCGAGAGGTCAGCTGCGCCTTTTGGGCGCGCGGCAGGCGCGTCTCCTGGTAGAGCTTCATGTACGTCTCGAGGCCGAGGGAGGGGTTCTCGAAGAAGGCCTTGACGGCCTGGCCCATGACGAAGGAGTCTTCGATGGCGTGGCCGGCGCCGGAGCCTGTGAGCATGTCCCGGTGTTAGCTTCAATCACCTTTCCGACGGAGGAAAACGCCGAAGAGGTAAAACAAGTCCTGCTTACCCTGATGAGGAAGCATGGCGTGCGCAGCATCGCCGCTCAGCACGACCCTCCCATCCAAATACACCCACCGATCCAGCAGCTCGCGGTCATTCAGCTTCCACTTGCCCGGCCTCGGCTCCATGGCGCGCACGATCCTCTGCACCGTCTCCTCCCAGCCGGCAAACTCGGCCTCGACCTCTGCGCGCGGGGCGGTGCTGGACCAGCTCTCGCGGAGGTCGCCCAGCTGGTCCTCGGGCTTGGTGACGAAGGCGACGACGTTGAGCGTCTTGTTGCGCGAGATGGGGAACACGAGAAAGTGCCTGTCCGGGCCGAGCCAGGAGACGGCGAAGGAGCCGTAGGGCCAGCCGCGCTCGACGGCGGACAGGGGCAGCAGGCCGCGGTAGCAGACGCGGCCCGAGTAGCGCGGGTGCAGGTCGGACGGGTCGTTGCCGTTGAACTGGCGGCGGACGGCGGAGTGGATGCCGTCGCAGGCGATGACGAGGTCTGCCGAGGCGGTGGAGCCGTCGGCGAAGCGGATTGTCGTGGCCTTGCCGCCGTGCTGCTTTGAATCATTGTTGTCGTTGTCGTCGATGATCTCGACGGCGCGTTTGTTCGTCTCGAGGCGCGCCTCGGAGGTGGCGCGAAGATGATCGTACAGGACCTGCAGGAACTCGGCCCGATGGACGCTCAGCTGGCGCACGCCGTCGCTGGAGTCATCGTCCATGGCGCCGACCGACACGATCTCCTCGCCATTGTCCCACCGGCGGAGGCTCCTGTGGATGCCGTTGCGGTCGCCCGAGATGGCGTCGGCGGCGGCGTAGACGCCGTAGCGCTTGAGGATGCGGCTGGCGTTGACGCCGATGCCGATGCCGGCGCCGATCTCCTTGTACGCGGGGGCCTGCTCGTAGACGGTGATGTTCTTGCCGAGGGAGGGGATCTGGGTCGCGAGGGAGAGGGCCATGGAGAGGCCGCCTATGCCGCCGCCGATGATGGCGATGGTGAAATTTGAGGGGGAGGGGGAGGGGGAGGGTTTGCTGACTATTGCCATTGTTGGTGTTGTTGCTGATGGCATGTGTTATGTGTGAGTTGTGTGTGAGTGATTGGAAAGGTATATATGGGTGTATTATTGTGCGAAAGAAATGATGTGTGAAAAGGGCGCGAGAGCTGGCTTGTCTATATAGTTGTGCGCTGGAGAGGAGCTTTCTTTCAAGCTCCTGTAATAAACAATGAAAAGAAGATGTGGCAAGAGACCCAGATCCGAGAAGATTGATTGACAGGAGACAAAAGGGGGGAGAAAGATGGAGCTCCGTAGATAGAGGCAAGTCAGATGAGGTGCCTAAGGAACTCCATCTTTCCGGATCACGGCTACCTCTTGACTTGGAGCATCCCGGAAATGGTGGGATATAGTCATCATTGAAATTGTGGTCTGAAGAAATCAGTAGTAGCTCTGCTTTGCGGATCTTTGTTCGAGATTCCCGCTCTCAAGACGATCTTATCCGGGTAAGAAGAGGAGATGTGTGTGTGTGTGCGTGTGTGTGTCTGTGTAAGGTAGTTAGCGTGGGGGGACGTTGGAGGCCGGATCTTGATCCCGGGGTGTTGCGGAGTGTGGGGTTGCGGGGGTTCGAGGAGGCCGGAGAGGGTTTCCGGAGAGGGGGGGACTGAGATGAAGATTGTGAGAGGCCATTGGTCCGGACGAAGTGGCCGCATACATGGCTGGATACAGCAGTTTCGGGGAGATGCGAGAGAGTTGGACCAGATTCACAGAATAGGTGCCGAATGTTATGAGGAAAATCGGGTCGCTTGAGCGGCGTTGGCGAGGTACCAAAGATGCATCCAGATCAGATGGGCTGGGTGGTCATGAAGTGGCCTTTTACAGATTCTCGTGTGGAGAAGATGGCATGATCGGTGGTATGATGGCTCTCTACTCCATGGTATGATCTGTAGAAAACATGATACGATTCACGAAGAGTGTTCATCAAGATGGGAGCATATAACTGCGCAATACACCATTTCATTAATTCTACCTTACCAACTAAGTAGACGCATCTGTGACCACAACTTCATATACCTACATGCCTCATCCAAATTGTCCCATCACCACCACCACCACAAGGACATAAGAAAAAGAAACTCCTACAAGTCCCTGTGAATAGCAGGCACGCCCTGCGCCTTGCGAATCTGCTCGCCCCGATAAATCAGCAAAATCAAAGGACACCACGTCACAAAATTCGCCACGGCAAACACCCCCCACGCGACATCGAAGCCAGCCGAGTCCCCAAACGGCAGCGCGTAAAACCCAATCGTGAAGGCAAAGATCTGCCGGAACAGGTTGATTATGGTCGACACCTCGGCGGCCTGCGGCTTGTAGCAGTCGGAAATGTACGAGTAGGTCAGCGTGGTGCCGGCCTGGACGCCGATGGAGGCGACCGTCATGCCGACGGCGAGGGCGATCCAGGGCGCGCGGTTGGCGACGGAGACGCCGTGGATGATGAGGCCCGCAGGTAAGAAAAGGCCGAGGGGAGCGAGGTGCAGCCGGGCCTCGGGCTTGCGGTAGCCGTCGTGCCGGCGCGCGTAGCGGTTGATGAGCCAGTCCGAGATCCAGCCCGTGCAGCACTCGCCCATGATGCAGCCGAGGGTGAGCGGGACGCCGAGCAGGAGCCCGTTCTGCGCCGTGTCGAAGTGGTACAGCCGCTCCGAGATGCTCGACGCCGTCAGCACGAAGACGATGGAGCCGTACGTGTTGGTCGTCATGTAGTAGACGCACGGCAGCACCACGGCGACGTACTTTAGCATCTTGAAGTTGGCGAGGAAGTCGGACCCCTTGAGCTTGCGGTCGATGACCTTGCCGCGAAAGGCCAGCCGCTGCCAGTAGCTGCGGTTCTCGAGCGCGCTGAACTCGGTGCGCGAGAAGAGCGTCTCGGGGAAGGAGACGAGGTAGATGGCCAGGACGGCGCCCATCATGATGGCGTTGACCTTGAAGATCCAGCGCCAGCCTTGGTCCTTGGCGATGAAGCCGCCGGCGATGGGGCCAAAGTGAGGCTGCGGGGGTTCACACATGTTCAGTTCTGCAAAACTTCAAGTACGGAAAAAAGGGGGGAAACATACGCCGTTGGTGAGGGCGAGGGCGTAGAAGCCAATGTACTTTCCGCGCTCTCCTTGGAAGAACATGTCACAGATCTTTGATGGCACATTAGCTGACATTTTTTGTTACAGGTAGGAAATATAAAGTCGAGCCTCACCGTGGCGCCTCCGATGGCGAGAGCAACACTGGCGCCGATGCCGACGACGCATCTGGTGAGAATCTGCGTGCCGTACGACGGCGCATACGCCGATCCAATGTTGGCGCCAATAGCAATCAGCGTAAAGATCTAATTCCACCCCGGCGACGTTAGCAAGCACAAACTCGCGTATCCACAGCAATGGGAGCAGCGCGCGAAGCGTACCAGGTAGGCCGGGCGTCTGCCGTACAGGTTGACAAAGGGGGTGATGAGCAGGGGCGTCACGCCGCCGAGGAGCGTGTACGAGGTGGTGAGGTAGCTGGCCTGCTGGTGCGTGACGCCGTAGCTGGCGGCAATGGGGCCGAACGCGGCCGGGACCATGCCGGCGCCGACTGTGATGTCGTGTTAGTCGGGGTTCAAGTTTGGGTGCAGAATGATGAGATATGCTTACACTGCACGACAAAGGCGAGCAGACAGAGAAGACCGAGGACATAGTACTTGTACCAGTACGGCCAGTTCTGGTCGAAGAGTACCACATCAGCAACATGGCTCATCAAAGTTCGATGGCGATATCAAGGGATCACGGCCACGACGTACTAAGGGATCATCCTTGTGGTCGCTGGGCTGCGGCACCAGAGGCAGACCGCTGGCATCCAGCTTCAGGCCCGACGGCGGCTCCTTGCTCTCCGGATCAGATCCCGTCTCAAAGGCAGACGGGCTCTCCTCGACGTGTGCCGCCGAGGGAGCTGCACGATTGGCCTTGAAGGCTTTGAGTGCCATGGTTGCACGAGGTTTCTCAACCAAGTTTAAGGCGACGATGCAAAAGGGGATCTTGAGCAGGAAATTGTTCAGTGGTGGATGGTGCTGGTTGGTGAACACAACAGCCGAAGAAAGGAAAGACCAGAGAAAAGAGGGAGGCAATGTCGGGGTATTAAAAAGGCAAGGATTTTATTGCACCATCGACAGAACGGTGAGGCTGCGTCGCGCCCATCGCGTCTTTTTGAGTCTCTGGGGAAGTGTTGAAGCTGCCACCACTGAAACGGGCGTTCAAGGGGAAGAGAGAAAAAGCAGTTCTGGTATGTGTTATCAACGTTTCCCGGCACGTCTAATGCCCCGCGCGGTGGCAGGTCGCGGGGATTTGGGGAACATCCGGGGTAATAAGCACTTGGCAGGTAGTATTTTTCTTGGGTTTGTCTTATTCCCATTTGGCAGAATCTGCAACCAACACCGGTGACAGATCGAAAATGGAACGCGGCTAGGGAGAATGACTGCTTTGAGATACTACTGGATACTGTAGTAGTTGATAAGAGGGGAAGGGCGGGAATCTGTTGTGAGGGATGTGGCATCCGGGGATGGTTGGGGAGGACGTAGGACGTTGACCGAGGAGAGGCATGACCACGTGGTGATCCAATAGTCTGGAAAGATGGGATGGTCTGTCCGTTTAGAGTTGTGAAGATTTTCTCTGGATCTATTGACCGAGATCCAGTTTGAGCGGCATGGCGAGTCTGCGATTAAGTTCCTGGGTCTGGACGAGAAAAGTCCCGGAGAGCATCTCCGAAGAGTTTCGGTGGAGGTACATGAAATTAGTACCTCCTCTAGGCTGGTGGAACGGCCCCGCCTTTTGCGTCCCACATTAAATGTCTATGGGCTAAATTCAGATTGCGGGGGAACTATGGGTCTTTGACCGGATTTGGAGTGGTACCGGAGTACCTGGCCGGAAGGGCGATCCGGACTGCTGGGACGGGATCCGAAGGTTGACGATGCACAGACATTTGGCAGGTTTGATAGTTCAGATAGTGGTTGGAATGTATTCAGAGGCAGTGAAACGTCTAGGATCGGGGTGCTATGAAAGAAGAATTTACGGAACGATACACACATGTCTAAGGAGGTAAACGCAGCTGTCTAGGTACTCAGTAGATACCATGTCCATCACAGACACACAAATCAGAGCTGCCTCGTACCGTATCATCAACACAACACACTCATCAACCAATCCGAAAATTGATCCGTCGCACAGGCGCAAACAGCTCCTCAAGCGGCACCGTCCGCTCAATCATGTTCTGCTCATGCAGAAACCGCACCAGCGCCTCCAGCGTCCTCCGGTTCTCCTCCACCCCATACGGCCAGCAGTCGCCCCCAAACGTCTCCCTGATCTCATCCAAATCCCGCCCCAGCCACGGCAGCATGTACCGCAGCGCCCCCAGCGACTCCATCCTCTTGCGCGCAATCTCCTTGCTATCCTCCAGCGCATTAAACAGCGCCGACGCCACAAAGCGGTTCGCCTCGTAAAACTCGCGCCGAAAGGCCACCAGGTGCATGATGGGGAATATCCCCGTTCTCTTGAAATACTCGCTCTCCACGTCCTTGAAGTCGGGAAACAGCCGCTGCACGTGCGGCGCCCTGCCCAGACACGCGGGTATGTCCGCGCCAATCGTCGCCGCGACCTCGCCGCTCTCGAGCAGGTCCGAGAGGCTCCTCGTCGGATCCGCGTTGCGCGTGATCCTGACGGGCTTCAGCAGCGGCAGCACCGACGGCTGGCCGTGCGACCCGGGCGTCTCCATCTTGCCCTCGACCCACTCGATGCTCGCCAGGTCGACGCCGTACTCGTGCTGCAGCAGGCCGCGGATGTACACGGCGGCCGTCATGTGGTACAGCTGCACGCCGATGCGCTTCCCGCTGAGGTCCTCTGGTTTTCGGATGAGGTTGGTGTTGACGCAGATGAACGAGTGCCGGAAGACGCGCGACGCAAAGACGGGGATGGCGACGAAGCTGCGGTCGCCGGCGACGTGCCGCGTGATGTACTCGGACGCGGACAGCTCCGAGACGTCAAACTCCTTGTGGGCGACCATGCGGTCGAAGATGTCGCGCGGGTGCTGGACCTCGATGAAGTTGACGTCGAGGCCCGGCGTCGGGACCTCGCCCGTGGCCAGGGGGACCATGCGGTCGTAGAGGGCGCAGGCGAAGTTGACGCCGAGGGGGGCCATGCTGCTGCTTCTGACGAGGCTGTTGTTTGTTGTCAAGTGAGTTTCTGAAGCTTTGTCACTTTCAATGAACAAGTAAGCAGGCATCAGTAGGATGAAGTATCTATCTATTTTCTGAAGCTATGAGAGCTTCGTGAGCTGCTATGAGCTTCAACAACGTCCGGCAACGCATTCCGGTCTTTTACACGGTCCAGGCTATCTGGATATAAGACGGGAACGAGACATTGCGTTCCGGCAACTCGCTCCGGAACTAGGCCATATCAATGCTACGCCCAAGAAACCCTTTGAGACGCATGCAATCCTCAGCAGCAGTCTGTAAAACCCGACTGAACATGAAACTTCCATTTGTGAAAGTAGGGCCGTCCATCATTGAGAGGTCGAATGAATGAAAGAATCGTCAGAACGAGAGATAATCCGGAAAATCCAAGGAACAGTCCCGGATCTCGATGTCGCGCCCATCTCATCACCCCATGATATCATCCAAGCACGGACAGAACATGTCCCGAAACAACTTTCTGTCGAATCACAGCACGCATTTTACTCCCAGTATCCAGAACGCGGAGGTTTGTCCCAAATCGAGATGCACCAGCCACAGCTTGGTCTGAAACGATTGGCCATGCCTCAATCCCCCTCTTCATTTACAGTACATGCATGCGCCAACTTAAGGTGCACACAAAATCTGGCAGAATCCCATCTCATGCTTCATCTGACGCCTCATCGATGTCATTCTGCGCCACACATCCCCAGTACTCAAAACAATCCTCTTCCATCTCAGTCCAATCATCTGCCCATCCATATCCATATCCATATGCCAGCGCATGAGCTTCCCCCTTGAATAAGGCATAGTCAGGGTTTCAAGCATGAAAACAAAATTTCCTGTCTGCTGTTTCCAAGTCGAATTCATCCACCGCTCATCAATCAGACATGACGTCACGTTCAGAAGAAGAGCAACACAACAAACAATGTCTCAAAGCTCGTCAAATTTACATACAGAGCAATTTTTGATCTCTTTTCAGCTCGGCCGTTTTACATGCTCCATACAGTAGAAAAGTGCCCTTTGCGTAATGCGAAATTGTCGATCGCCATGTGCAAAAAGCGCAGCGGGATTTTCCAAAATGCGTTGCACCTGGGTTCGGGGGGTTCCACATTCATTTTTCGAGATCGCGATCTCTCCGTCTTGCCTATACTGTGCATACGAGGAGGATGCATGTATGTGATACCCTTTTGCATCTCGAGTGCAACGCAAGATCGATACCGTACAGCCCCAATAGAGCCCATCTTTCGATCTATTAGCTCAGGAACGTTGTCTGTATTACATACAGTACGTGAAAGCAGTGTAAAGCCTCCATTGACAACACCGCTTGCTTGTCAAAAACAAACTCATCTACATCCCCAGACCGCCAATCGACAAGCTTCAAGACCAAAAAATTCCATCATCTTGATCTCAACTAGCTCCAGGCACCCCTGCCCAGTGAAGTCACCGGTCTCAAACGCCTCATCCAGTCCGAACCCCCCCTTTTTCAGCCAAACCCGCGTTTTAGCGACGGCTAATTCCCCCCATCCCCCATCCAAGACAATGACACACGCCCTCCACAAACTGACTACTTACAGTATGTCGTCCCCAAGACATTGACAAAGAAGGTAGTACGCCCGGGATGGCACCCACACCGATTCAGAGCAACAGATTGCCTATTTCGTCTCGGTTGACCTCAGCCCAGAGCAAGGATTCTGTGGGGTTGCCCTATTCTCTCTCTCTCATTTGAGGGGATCCTGGGAAGAAAGAAAAGAGAGATCAGATTGCGATCGAACCTGGCCCTCCGCCAGGTATTTCTTTCCCATCCCCTCACCATCTCCTCGTCTTGGTGTTACCTGACTATCTTGGCGGAAAACATCCATGTACAGACAACTCATTTTCGCCTCCCTTGCGTCAAAAAGGCCGTTCTGACCGCATGTCTCACCAATTTCGCTTCACTTAAAAGAGCTTCTTCCTCTTGCTCCTGTCATCCAGTCAACAAGCCATCCATCTCAACTCATCCTACCCAAGCCATATATACCCAACCATCCCACGCACTCATCCATCTCCCATCTCAATTCAAACCCACCCATAACCCTCATCTCCAACTCCCTCACACACAACAACAACACACAGCCATCCACCACAACAATGACCACCTCAACCACATCCCCATCAACAAACGCAACATCAAACACACTCTCCCTCCCCTCCCCCCCATCATCATCCTCATCATCAAACCCAACCCGCCCCAGCTTCAACTCCCACAAAACCCAAGACCGCCTCCGCGAAGGCGAAACCCCCTACGTCCTCTTCCGCACCGAAACGAGCAACCTCCAGCCCGGCCGCAAGTCCGTCTTCAAAGAAATCGGCCTCCTCGACGACGACGACATCGCCATCACCCCCGACGTCAACCTCAGCATTGTCGCCGCCACCACCAGCGACGAAGACGACAGCAGCGCCAGCGGTGTATTGCTCCAGTCACCGATTACACCTCCTCCCACTTCTTTGTCGACAGACTCAGAGTCAAAGCAGCCTGTTCCGTTTCCGCCTCTGCGGGACATGTCTGTGCAGGCTAGGGATACCCTGGAAGAGTCATGGTATATCTGAGCTCCCTGGTTCTTGAGACTTTCCTGGTCGCGATGCTGATGAGAGTATAACAGACGATATGCAATCTTCTTCCCCACACCAAAAACTCGCAGCATACCTAATATACCACTACGCTCGCTTGGCACCAACAGTGCACTGACTTAATCTCAACCTCTTCATATCAATCGCTACTTCGAACCTCCATTGTAAATGATCCATAGGAGCAAGGATCAATGATCGGCATACCAGCAACATGACATCATCGCATTCAGACATCGAGAGTGTGCGAAACACCTCGCATTTGTACAATACATGTACCTTACGCAGGCAGAGAGGTTAACAGAACCTCTAAATACAACAAGCACTTGAATCAAGACATGAACTACTAAACACTAGTTATTCCATAACACTACCTAACTAAGGTATCCAAAGAGGGGTATATATCTGCCATCTAACGTGTAATGATGCTCCAAAAGGGTACCAGCGGAATGATACCATGCTGCGTGCAACGCAAAACATCGCTTCAAAGATCCTCCCGACCACAAAGCAGCCGCCAGCCCATCACCAAATGTCTTGGCTATCCATATTCCTATCCATATCCAAAACGCCTTGAATGCACCATCCAATATCGTCAATCATCCAAAGAACATACACAGTCACATCTTTTCCAGCTCCTCCTTAGGAACCGTGCTGACAAAGGCGTGCTTCAAAAAGTGCAGCCAGGCCTTGTTGCTCTCCTTCTTGCCCTTCTTCTTGTCTTTGCCCTTTTTACCCTTTTTTCCCTTCTTGAGCTCTGATGCCGGCGCATCGTCTGTGTACTCGTCTGCCTCTGTGGCCATGTCTTCGCCATCGTCTGCACCGTCTTCTGCTCCTGCGTCCAGGTCTGCATCGTCGCCGTACAAGTCAAACGTCTTGCTCTTGCTGCGCCCCTTCTGGCCCATCCTGTAAGCCAGCCTCAGCAAGCTCTTAACCGTCAAGTCGGGCAGCTTGTAGATGTTGTCGTCAAAGGTGCTGTACTCTATTTTGTACTGAAACTCGCGAGGGCTCGGTTCTCCATGCTTGGGCTCCTTGTGGTCGTGTTTTCCCTTGCGCCACTTGCTGATGTCGGCTTCGACGCCGGGAAGATCATCGTTGATGTGGGTGAGGTTGGCCAAGTACTGCGTATAACCAGTCAGGGTGAGCAGCTGGGGGTAGTAAGCCGGGCCGGGCAGCGCATCCTTGGGAGGGTCCAGAGGGATAACCAGGTCGTGGTCCTTGGGCGGCTTGCGAGCCTTGCCCTTCTTCTTGTCCCTTTTCCTCCTATCCTTTCTCATCTTCTTGATCTCGGCCATGATCGCTTCCCTGTCCTCGTAATCGCGATTGTCCTCTGGCACCGACAATGGTTCAGGCGGGTTGATTTGGTCGTACGTATCTCGCCACACGGGCGCGTCTTCGATGCCGGTAATGTTGTACTCGTATATGCGGAGCGTGGGGAAAAAGTTGGGCACGACGCTTGGGCTGATGAGCGACAGCTGGTAGCGCTCGGCGTATTTGCCGCCAATCTTGCCCAGCTTCTTCTTCTTTGTGTCCTTCTTCCCCTTCTTTTTCTTCTTCTTGCCCTGCCCCGTTTCGTCGTCAACGTCACGGACAACAGACTTGGGCAAGTCGGACCACTTGTCCCTTAATTCTTGCAGATAGTCTTCCTTGGAAGCAATGGTCATCGTCTCGTCGGGAGAGTCGCGTTCGAGGAATTCTTCGGCTCCGAGCTCCGGAGTCAGCTCCTTGACATCCTGAAGCAGGAAGTGATCAATGTTCATGTGTCCGTAGAGAGAGCCGACAACGACATCGCGATACTGCTTGAGCCACAGCGTGTACTTTTGCCAGCATGTCTCGTCCCATAGCTGCTTGCTATCCGTCCGGGCAGGCGGTACGTGGCCCATGAGAATGGCCTTGACTCCTCGCTCCCGCAGAATCTGCAGCTGGACGCGCAGCCAGTCCATGTGCTTGTAGCCAGGCTCCGAGGGATGGGCGCAGCCGTCGACACCGGCGTTGCGGTCGAAAAAGTACATTGTATTGAGGCTGAAGACGGCGAGCTGGTCGGGAATGACCTCGATATAGAACCAGCCGCCAAAGGCAAAGGAATGGCGCTGCTCCTCGGGGATGAAGCGGCGCCAGATGTCGCTGTAGTTGGTGAACCATTTGTTGGGCCCCGGCAGCATGATGTTGTGCGGGAGAAAGTCATTGTTGCCAAAGTTGGGCACAATGGGGATCTCGAGCGCACCTCCAGGCGATGAAAAGGTCTCGACAAACTTGTCGGCAATGAAGCGGTTCGTTCGCAGGATCTCGGGCTGGTGACGCGGATGCTGCTCGTCGCTGTCGTGTCTGGCCGAGTCGCCTGTCCAGATGACGAAGTCGATGTCATCCTTGACGTTCTCCTTGATCCAGGCAAAGGTTGCGTTGACGAGTGAAAAAGGCGTGTCGCAGTCGGTCTTTTCGGCGCCGTAGAACCCGGCCAGTCCTTTTCCGCGGTGACATGCGATGCCCTCTTCGGTAGAGGCGTGCGCGCGATAGAGCTCGTCGGGGTGGAAGTCTGCATCAATTGCCACGGTCAGTTATACTGCAAGATCTGAAAATCATCTCCAGCTTGATGTGATGGATGAGGTACGATGTAGCATCAGCTGATCGGAGACAATATCGATCAATGATGGGTGGCACCGAGACATTGGGATGAGATAAGAGATGCAGGGTCCATATCCAGCGTCGCACTGCAGATTGCGGTGACAGCTGGATGTGCGGGATACAAGGCAGGGAAGCCCCAGTAGAAGCAGGTGAAGCTATTCTACCCTCTCCGCCTTCTTTAAGGTGGTGTGCGTGGGTGCCAACAGCGGACGGATCAATAAGTATTCAATTTGGACGCACCTGTGATATGCAGGAACCTGCCGTTCAGCTTCCGCTGCTGCTGCAGTGGTGGCGCATCGGATTCAGGCTCAACAGGCCGCAAGATCTTCTGATCGACGACTGGCGAGGGCAAGGCGAGGACATTTGCGCTGCATGATGCGAGAACCAGCAGCATCAGCTGAGATCGCGGAAGACGGGCGCCGCCGCCGCGTTGGCGAGGCATCGTGAGAATGTGTTAATGCAGGATTTGAGAGGTAGTATAGTGATGATCGGCGATGTTCGTTTTCTCGTCGTTGTTTCAGGTTTCGTAGGAGATGCGGTCTGTACGTTTGTAGGAGAATGCAGTGATGAGAAGTTGTGTGAGAAGCAGAAAAGCAAAGAAAACAGAAGAGACAACAAACAACAAGAGAAGTAACAAAAAGGAAACCCAAAAATGAGGCGGCGCCCGAAACTTAATGATGCATCGCTTGCACGAGGCTTTTGCTCAACAGACTTTTCCCCCCCTGGGGTCCGTCCAAAGGGGCTGAAGGCCGTTTAATTGGCGTGGCAGCAGCTGAGGCTATGAGGTCATCGGTGGCCAGTCCGATCCGCTGGCGATGCGTCCCGGTTTGACGGTCGGGCTTCTGCCTGTTGAGACAAGAGGGAAAAGACGGAATATTGATGAAGTAGGTGATGATTGAAGGCTGATAGGAATTGAGCGATTGTGCAGTACAATCTAAAGTAGAGAGGTCCTCGATTTGGCAGAGGAAGGTGCGTAAGTAAGCAGATGCACCTTGATGGCTGGATGTGAGAGGTAAGAGAAGAGGAAGAAGATGAGAGAAAGGTCGAGAGACGAGGCTAACAGAAGACGATCAACACTAGGTATTAATAACGGCCCCAGACCCGGCCGCTGCCTCGTCAGCCCCGTCTTGATCACATCCCCAGCCAAGCTCTTGGCCCAGCATTAATCGCTCTCCGTGATCCATCCGCTTCCCTCCCCCGTACTCTGAGAGACCGCGAATGCCCAGCCGGGGGCCCTGCAGATGATCCTCCCACTGCCCGCTTCATCCTACCGTCGCACATATGCCCGACATGCTTTGCATCCATCCCTCCCCCACCAACATCCAAAGCCTTGTCGTCCTGCCAAGCAGCCGCATCTCCGAGACCTCCATCGCAATCAAGACGACAGGGAGGGGCTGCTGAGCCGTTTGTCTGACACTGGCGGCTGTCTCGATCACTCTCTCTCCCGCGCACCACCACGATGCTTAGCGACAGTATCAATATCAACTGCTCTCATAAAATCCAACAGCTACTCTCGCCTAGCTCCAGCCTAGTATTCCGACCTGCCGGGCCCTTTTTCTGTGATACCCTGCCTGACTGTTAATTCTTCCTTCTTCCATCGTCGCCTGAGCCAATCTCGCGTCTAGCCCGACTCCACGTGCGGCGATGAGACGCCATCAATCAAACTTGCTGGTGCCACCACACGCAGCAGACAGGCTACGAGAGCCTGACCACGCGACTGCGATCTTGCCTGTGAGGTGGCCTTTTGCCCTCAAGCTTACCACCATGCCTGTTCATCTACTATCTTTTCCCATCCATTATTCCTGGCCACTAAAGGTCTTTCCGCCCTCTTTCTCAAGCCCTTTGTCTGTGACTTCTCGACAGTGTCTTTCGATCTCTTGCCCTGTGAAACATAGGTAGGGCGAATGCCTCGTCACTCAATGCAGATTGTGGCTGCGCATCCTCTGTCCGCTCACACATTGCCTGGCTATGGGCAGATGACGCCCGCGCCAAGCGGTAGCCGTCAATGTGGTCGCGTGCGACAGAGCATATAGTATCACACACACTACCTAAGCCTGCATATGATTCTGTCGGTTGCCATAGGCTTTGATGTGATCAATACGGCTGTTCGAATGGGATGCATCAGCCTTATCCTGGCAAGATTGCCCACTGATGTCATTTCCCTGCCTGGTAAGCGGGCACGGAATCTTCGTACAAAGTATAGCGGCTACAGGCGCTGTCAAACTTGCATCAATCCGCTGAGACATGCGTGGCCT
Organism: Trichoderma sp. PF4103; assembly: GCA_023628735.1. Lineage (NCBI taxonomy): Eukaryota > Fungi > Ascomycota > Sordariomycetes > Hypocreales > Hypocreaceae > Trichoderma > Trichoderma sp. PF4103. Next base: position 925,752 of record JAMAKC010000003.1, read on the forward strand.
GCCGCTGTCACCTTCGTGAAGACAGGCAAGGTAGATACTCCGATCAGCCCCTGCTTCATCTACGCATCTTGAAGTCTTCGTACAATTTGATCAAGAAAGACTAGCGAAAAAGCCATCATCCTGTCTCATCAGTGAGAGACAGGATCTGACTTCGTACGGGATACCCAACGGAGGGCATACTACCACATACATATGCCTCTCATGCTACCCAAAGATCATCTGGAGAAGATCACCTCAACCCAACATCTTCGCCACTGTGTCACCTCAGCTGCGTCTTTCAACACAACCCTCAGCGCGCCCGCGTGCTGCGCGACGCTGGAACTACAGCCACCTTAGCCATGGTGATCTGGGCTCAAATGTCATTTCCCATGCTGCGAATCAGGCGGGCTATCAACCGGTGCAACGGTGATAGCATTTCGCTGACTTCATGTAGTATATTCGAAAAGCCTCCCTGAGACAGATGACGTCGCTGATAACAGCGACATCAAGCCTAGAACCCCTACGATAGTCCGATGCGATTCATGCCCATTCTTTGAGCAGTTCAAGTTCAACCTTCTGGCTTCTCCTAGCTTGAGGACGGGATTGAAGGACAGGTACATTCAAACCCGTACCTCAACCATCACGAGTCGCGCTAGTCCCAAAACAGAAGCCTTCCAACCCACCACTTTTTCGCGCGTTTTTCTCAACGCCAAATTTTCTCTTCTTTCTTCTCTCATCACGCAACGTTCTCGTGCAAGGCCTTTCTCGCTTTTCCATAGATACGTCATTGCAGGATTACGTTGCTAGACGAAAGATTCGCCGCTCGTTTGAGGGGGGTCATAGATGCTTCTTCTGTGATGGCTCCCCATGGTTTTCGTGGCTACATGACTGTGTCTTCGCTCTGATGTCGTGTGACGCGGCCGTCCAAAGTACGAGGGACATCGAAAGCGCATGGCGAGCTGCCTGGCCCTCACGGCTTGAGGTAGTCTCTCCCGCTACGCCGCCTTCTAGATCGGTTCGACACTCGTCCCTACGGTGATATCTGAAGATGGCTTGACGAACCAACAGAGCTTCCCATTGCCCGTTGCCCCTTGCAAGAGACGTCACATCAGCCCCCGACTTGCAACGGCGACGAGCGGTGCTCTACATGTAGAGATTCTCTAATTGTCCTCCACTCTCTGCTATTGGTCTCCAGTGGAACTAAAGCAATCACAGTAGGTAGTACTGCTCCTCGCCAGAAAGCGTCTGGATCGGCCTCTGACAGCTACAAGCCCATTGAGCAAAGCAAGGAAGAACGGCGTCGAACCGGGCTGCAGACACTCTTCGGCGTCTCACCTGTGGTATATGCCTTTACACGTGGTGTATCATCCAAGGTCTTGCCCAGCATGCTCTCGCGGTAGCACCTTTGGAAGCTCGGGCAACCGATGACGAGTAATTAGCATAATAAGGACCCGGGCGGCCTATCTTCGGGCTGCGATCGAGGCAAACCCGGGCGGAACGTTGTTGGAGGCATTCTTCTTCCTAAGCGCAGTGCCAAGCCTCTGCCGTCGCGGCGTGTCAGAGGAATCTTTGTAGAAAGGCATGATTGAACGCTGCTGAGGTTCGAGTAGCGATCGAGGGTGGCTAGCTCGGGGCTCGGGCTCGGGTCAACGGCAATTGATCCACCGGGGGACAGCCCGTCTAGCCTGTGGGCTTGGCTGAAGTGTCACATGGCGTGCATCAAACGTGTGTTACTTTGGCTGAATCGTTTGGGATGGACAGGTTGAGGGCTGTGGTCGAAGTTGACGATGTGACCTATAGGTAAATCCTCCCCAATTCTATGTGCAGTCGTAAACGAAACCGCCTCGCCTCGGGCAGTCACCATGACGTTGAGAGCAATATCCGAGCATAAGGAAGCCTCCCTGCCCAGAAACTCCCCTGGACTTGAACCCCAGTGAGGCAACAGCCAGTCGGCTCGCCTGCGTGTTGTCGACATGACTTTTGGACTTGGTCTTGGTCTTGCTACTGATTACTCTACGAGTCAAGCACCCACAACCTCGACAGCATCAGGCAAGCGGACGATTCTGACAAGCGCGTTGTGTGCTCTAATAGCCTATAGTTCCGCACTGGCAACACGCAATGTGCTTTTTAATTGGAAATGTGCTTTCAGCAATCGCATCTTTCTCTGTCGAGGAAAGGGAGCAATAGTAGATTCCGAGAGGTTCAGGGGGGTAGTACAAGAGAAAAGAAAGGGAAGCTCGCCGAAGATGCACAAATCGAGCGGGAGGTTCGCCGACAAGACTCAGACGAGGCTATCGTATCGTTTGTCCTTAACAGAGGTTCAAATCCACCGTGCGTGGCATTGGACAGGGGGGTTTAACTGAATAAGTACATGTTCATGTACCATAGTCGGGCTGTTAGAGAACGATGCCTCAAGCGCCGAGTACATTACCTATCGAGGTATAACAAATTCCACAGCAATACTCTGCAATATACTGTCTCTGCTATTTGGCGAGATACTTAGAGCAGGAGTAGCAAACACACTTCGAAATCGTAGAGAGTAGAAGACATTGGATGTAGAGTATAAGTGCGACAAGGGCGTAGGGAAAGCTTTTCAAAGCTGATATTACAATAGCACGCTAAATGAGGCATGTTCCTAAAAAGGTAATGTGATACCTTTCATGCTGAAGTCGTGCAACTTTTACATGTAAGTGGCAACTCTCCCTAATCTTTAATGAGCTGACCTTCATAATGCTGACAGGATATATATGCCTCCCCTTAAGGATTACACAGACAAGCTGGACATGGTCGAACCTTGTAATCTGAACACGGACATTGTCTAGCTTGACTTTTCGGACTAAAAACGATAACTCGGACATCGTCTAGGTCATCTCTGCGTTGCTATACTCACCCTTCTAGCCACACACACAGCCACTTTATCTTATAGCAGCTCTATGTGTATGTATTGCAAATTAGTTGGCAAGGCTTGATTAGCTGCAATGTGGTTAATCAGCTGCGATTGTGGTTAAATGGCTGCGATGTGGTTGAATGGCTATAATGTGGTTGAATGGCTGTGATGTGGTTGTTTGACATGTTGGAAAGCCGTGCAAATTAATTCGCAATACATACCTGTGTATACAGTGGCTTCTGGGTAGGAAGAGATGGCCTGGACATTGTCCAGGTTGTCATTTTCAGTGCAAAAAGTTCAGCCGAGCTTGTCCATGCTCAGGTTACAAGGATCCCCTTGAGCGCACCCAGTGGTGGCAGAGCCTCTTCTCAAGCAAGCACACCAAGTTGCCGCCTACATGTACTATACACTAAATCCTACTAGCTTCTCACCGGCTGCCACATCACTCGGGAGCTTCTCATACCCTGGATCTCAGCCTCCAGAAGGCGACCGGGCCGCTTGCATAAGGCAAATGGTCCGCGCCCAAAAGGTACGTAGCTGAAATGTGGCTGCATAAAATGGCTGCAGGATCGCGAATGCCTAGTGTGGGTACCTAAGGTACGACGTCTTCCAGATACGTGGGAACAGGGGCCGTATATTCGGTGAATTCGTCTCATGGAGATGCCCCAACGTGAGCTTGCGCCTCACCTCGATGTTCTTCTCACATAACCTTGCCATGTCTCGACAATGGGCATCTCTCACGATTGGTGCCGCGGCCCAACCTTGCCCTGGCAGGTCAGGTATATAAAACCATCATTCCCTCCCTGCCATTCCACTCCATCATCTGAGAGCATTTCCGACACAAGTGTGAGCATTTCCCCTTCTACCATTACTCGACCCTTTCACGATGCCTTACCTCGAGATGAAAAGCCAAAGCTCCATTGGAGGGAGGTCTGTGTGAGTCAAGAAGAGGCTTTATTTGGTACTTTCCAGTACAATCAATCATCGTCTCATATCCGCCAATGTGTTCCAGTCGTTTTGTGGTATTATGTACTGGGTGTTGCACCCGCAACATTTGCCGCCCTCATCCCCACTGCCTCGCTACACCGCAGACTTCGGTTTACTTATACATGACTAATCGCCCTTTGTGATTACTTCGCAGTGATATTGAAGATTCCTGGAGCACCACAGCCAGGAGCGGTTCGCCTCCGCCGCCAGCGCGTGTGAGCCCCCCTATCGTCTCTACGACCAGGCACACGAGCACCACTGTTCCCGCTCAAACCGAAGGAAGTGCCAGAGAGCAGAAAAGTGACCTTCTGGGACTTGGTTCGCAATTTACTGCCGTTGGTATGTCCCGCTAGCCGGATGGATCACATCTTCCCATACGCACTTATATTCACTATGTCAGATGAAATTGCCTCGACTGCGGATATCCTTTCCGACCTCTAAGTCTGTCTTTTCACACTTCATCTACTTCGTCATAAGCATACTGGTTGCGATATTCTGGAGTAGTATGTCTATGCGTAGATGTGTGTGTTGAATATGATCATGGGATATACGGACATCTAAGATATTACTAGAGTAACATGATGTAGCGATCTGTTTATGCAATGACTTTTCAGAATAGAACATGGATAGAAGGCGTTCTAGACAAGCTTTCATTAATAGAACAGTCTTGCGAATGAGAAATTATATTGAATATCTAGTTGCTTGTCTTGAAGTCTATTAATGCTTGACGTTTCCCTCCGTCCTGAGTCTGCACCCTGGTTCCTTCTTCGGTATAGTAACAGGATGATCCACTAACAGGAGTAAATATTATATAAGTTAGAAGGAGCTGCATATTAGTATTAGTAAACGTTGACTTATTTGCAACAACAGTTACCTTAGACAATTCGTAAATGCCAACTTCTACATTTTGCCCAGCTTACAATAATACCAGTGCCTGTGGCTAACCCTATTTCTTATAGCATGCGGCGCATGCTATTTAAGAACTCCGACGGACCAATTCCGGTTGTGACTGAGCCTCTTTGTTTGAGCATGTGGCGCATGCCATTTCCGGACCCCGACGGGCTGTTTCAGGTTGTGGCTGAGCATCGCCTGTGGTATATGTTCCATTAAGTTAGTATAATAATTGCCCTCCTTGACGTCATCCAGATAAGTTGGCTGAATCCAGAGTTCCTTCTGTGTACGCCTGTATAATATTATAGGAAGGTTTGATTAACCCAGTTCTCCTGTTAGTACTGAGATATTGTGATTACGACCTCCTCAAGTGGCCTATATGTAGCCCGAGAGAGGACTCGAGTTTGATGTCCGGGCGGCGCAAAGCTTCGCCCAAGGCGTCCATGTGTTGCCTCGCCGCCGGCCATATCGCGAGATACCCTCCTATCTCTGATATTTTCTCGGCATCAGACAACGACAACTAGCTGAGCGCACATAGTGCTCTTCATACAGTGTTGGGCCGGTACTTGTCTATCGGGCCGCGGCTGGAGAGTGACACTGCCGTTCGTCGAGGCTGTGAGAATTGAAGAGGCGGTTGGACCATCCACCATAGTGAAATCGACTCAGTGAGACTACCAGTAGTTAGTCCCTGTTGAGCATCACTTGCGATCGGTGGAGTTGCAAGTAGGGTCTGGAATGACCGCAAGCCCATTGTGAGGCACGGTGAGGCAAGGTCTCGCATCCCATATGACATGTCTATCCGCCGTTATATCCCAGTACAGATGCACATTATGGTTGGAGGTGGCCGAAGTCTATTCTGCTCGGCTTCTTTGTATTTTCTCCTGTCAATACTAATGAATGCATGCCTCCCCGTTTTCGTAAACGAATCGTACAGTAATTGTCCCTCAGGATGGGCACTCAAGCACTCTCCTCCACCTACACCACTCCCGCGCCCCGCCCCGCCCTTTTACAGCAATGTTTTGGACACTACATAGTAGTACCTACCCATGCGGTGGAAAGAAAACACCGCCGGTCTGCAACCATGTTTGTATGTGATAGGCGGCGGTGTTTTCCTTCCACCCCTTGGGAAGTAGCGCATGACAGCGAATGTTCGCTACTCCGTTGATAGGTTAGTGTCCGGGGGGGCCCACTAGAAAAGCGTCCATCTGGACACTTTTCTAGTGGGTCTTCCTGGTCACTATGTAATCTCTTACGGAAGTGCTACCTAAGTAGCGCTCAGGCCCCTGAAGGATCGCCGCCTTGCAGGGGCTGAACACATCATCTAACGCAATGCAGACTAGCTCCCGTCGCCTCGGCTCGTTCTCACCAGCCTCAGGCAGCGTCTAGCAAACGTACCAGTTACTAACCCAACCAACACAGACATCAAAGGCAGCAGACCTGCCATGACGCATCAACCTCATTTTCCCACTGCATTGCAAGCAACCTCATGAATCCCGTTTGCTCGCTCGCAATGGCCGCGACGTTCCACGCCTTCCCCCGTCTTCCCACCGAGCTTCGCCTCCGGATCTGGGCCCTCGCGGCGACTCCACGCCTGGTCGACATCAACGCCAGACCGACGGAAGTGGTTCGCTGGAAGCGCATTGCCCCCGACGATTTTTCTTCGCCGACGCCGCCGCCGGCCATGATGCACGTATGCCGCGAGTCCCGTCGATGCGCGCCGTACCAGAAAGCTTTTTACACCCTTGTGCCCGGCGAACCTGAGCATCGGTACATCTGGGTCGACTTCGATCAGGACATGATTTGCCTCCTAGACCATGGTGCCGGATGGCTTGCGCCATACCAGTCCCAGATTCGGCGACTCAGGTTGACAATCCCGCCTGGCAGCCCCGGTGACTTGCTGTTGGATGTCTTCAGTAGCATGAGTCGCGATCTCACGGCGCCGTTCACTGCCCTGCGGGAGCTGCAGCTGGCAATATCGGAGTACTTCTGCGCGTGGGGTGCAACGTGGGCGTGCTCTGGCTTCTGGCCGTGTGCCCGGGAGAATGTCAGGTTTCTTGACCTCAGCACGGGGCTCTTGTTGACTGGCCCTCAGCTGGAAATGGCGTCTACGTGGGAATGGCAGCAAGGGGGGCGCGTGATGGATATGGATGATTTTGATTACGAGCTTCGATTCATGCTTGACAACTACACTGGGTTGGATTTACCGGAGCTTGCAAAAATCGAGTGAATCATTCTCGGCAAGGCGAATTGGTGGCATGCTACTGCTGATTCATCGTTGGAGCTTCTAATATGACGAAACGTCTTCATCTGCACAAGGCAACAGCGGAAGGCTACATCTTCAAAGCAGAGATCTATGAAATACTCGGCTTTGGAGGAAGATGAAGGCACTACGCTGAGAGGACCCACCTCCATGGCCCTCGACCCAGATTGGGGCGTCTCCGAAGTCTTGGGTCCAGAATTGACCGGACTCCATCAAAGATATCTGAGAGCAGCACCAGCCCGAGTGGTGAAGGATGGAGGTTTTGCCCTCACACAGAAGCGAGTGACAGTCGGTCTGAATGGTCTACCCATGGTGGTGGGGGCCCCTCCGCTGTCCACCGGAGACCTGAGAGACGAACCCCCTACGGCCTTTGGAGGAACTCACGCGTGCGTCGGAGTCGACACTCATGATCCAGTGCAGGTGTGTGAGGAAGAAGAACCGGGCGAGGGAGGTCCCCCTTATTCGAAAACATTCGGGACACATTGGCACCCACCGATGGATTGCGACACTACGTCTGGAACCGAGTGAGACTCAAAAATGAGTGGATCGAGGGAGGATCCAACAAATTGGTTTACAACGACACAGAGTGGGTTGCATATTTGGACGGATGGAGGGATACAAGGATCTCATCGACAACGGCTATGATCAAGAGTTCAAGACCTTAAAGGACTGTAGCGTCGAGCAGATTTCGCCCTAGGATTCTGTACAACGGACATTTAGGTGCCTTCTTCATATGTAAATATTAACACTTGCTGCTCGGACTGCTAGTTTGCCGCTTTCATTGGCAATTGCAATACTTCAGACAAGCTCTTCGATTTCCACATATCAAAAGCTCATCTCTACACATAGTTACACTATTGAGAGCCACCTGGCTGTAACTACAGCGTCTCTCTACTATAATAGCTATAATAACAGTATCTAGATATTTACAATATAGCAATGATTTATAAGAGTAGCATCTAGATCAAAGTATACCATTTATTGTTATTATGTCTAGCTACACTTATACCAGATATAAACCGAGGTCATTATACACTTAAGCTGACTATTCTACTTTCTATATGCTCAGTCTCAACTACACCAAGGCTACCTAGGTATGGAAAGTAAGACAGAAGGTACATGTAGATAGTATGTTACTGTAGAGAGAAGGCAGCTACTGCTAAGCGGTGCGCCTGGCCTGCTGCGGCTTGGACCTATGTAGAAAAACTGTATGAGAACTGATGAGCTCAATCCAGACAACTGCAGGGATAAATGGCACGCATCAGTGTGACCTGTGCCATCGTCTATAAGGACGGAGCTGATAAGATTGACAGGTACAACACCATCGTGCCTAAACGTGACGTACACTTTGTATGACTCTGACGGCTACTATGAGGCTATCCATGAGAACCATGGGATCGGAAGGGATTGGACCGCACTTGATGATATTGACGTGAGAGTGTCCAATGGATGTCAGTGGACCCAGAGCGACATCAGAAGTTACAAGAGGGAACAAGACGCATGCTTCTAGCATTATTCGCAGCTGACTGGCAATACCCAAGTGTTTAACCACAACTACGTCATTGGCCAATCGTACGAAAAGTCCAAGGACCTGCTCTTCCACCTCAGATTACTCAAGGCAATTGGCAGCCTCGACTCCCAGCTCAGCATGGCAGATCTGGCCGATGCAGCATCCCTGCCAGCCACGACGCTGGCATTCGCCGTGGACAGCATGGACAAAGTGGTCAAGCAAGCCAAGGAAAGTAAGAAGCAAGAAAGAGAGGAGATGATTGCCGACTTTATCGGTGCCGTCCTCTTCTTCGTTCCCTTGGTTGGCGAGGGCGTCGACGCCAGCATGGCTGATATTCGCTCCACGTTGGAGATGGTCGACGTGGTCAAGACGGAAATGGACAAGATTGTTACCGCGCGAGGCGGATCTTGCAAGCTTTAGACGCGGCAATAGGCGTGCGATGATGCTTGTGCGATGGTATTTGTGCGGACGTGTTGGTTGGAAGAGAGCACAGGCTTGTATGATATCCGAGTGTAGACCACCTGACGAATCACCTCCACGCCACCTTGTGTTACACGTTGGTAACTATAAATACACTTGCGTCCAGATTTTGCGGAGTTCGCAGAGATGGGACTGGCTGACTTGGCCTGACGCAACGAGCCTGGCTCCTTACTTCCGAAGCTACCACTTTCACCGATGAACAAGACTTGAGATTCTTCGATATCTGTGGGAACGTGTAGCAGCCGATGAGCCACCCCGACTTTGACATTCTCGACTCTAGGACAAATACTCATTAACATCATCAAAAACGCAGCCAGCTACGTTTACTCTCTGACTCTCAACAGCCGTCGTCAGCATCTGAGCTCCGCGCAACCCTCAGCCCCTGCAGGGCGTAAACGTCCTAGACATGGTCGTGTACCCTGAGTTGAACGAGCAGATGATCATTCTGGCCCCTCACGCCAAGGAGACCCTTTCTCCAAGTGCGACACTTCAGTATCGACTCTTCTCCGGCGGCCACTTTCTGGAAGTGATGCTCGCCGTCCCCGTCAGACATGAGCGGGCCGCCTCCGTTCGGCCCCAAGGTGCATCATCACGGCCCGCCATCTGTCCCTCCATACCGGAGGACTGCAGCGAAGCCTCTGCGGCGGACGCCAGAAAGCGCAAGGCCGACGGGGAACATTTGCACTGCTCTGGACGACTTCACAAGAAGGCGAAATGCGGAGGCGAAGCGTCAAGGCCTCAACCAGCCTCCCTCGCTGCCCTCCCGATCGATATTCATCACCATGTATTTGACCATCTGCAGAAACTCAAAGACGTCGTCAGCCTCGGGCTCGTCAATCGGGACTTCTTCATGCTCGCTCAAGTACACGTGCACAATCGCATCGCCAAGCGCTTTGGGCGATGGGCTAATCAAAACATCATCTGCGTGGGGGCGGGCACGAAGCCAGACGACTGCCCCCCTTCTCTGTTCCCGGGCTCCCTGAAGGAGCGTTTCGACGGGTCACAAGGCTTCGATGAGCCGCCTGTCGAACAAGAAGGGCCTGGCAGCGCCCCGGAGCTCTCCCTCGTCGATCTTGCAAAGTCGTGCCCCTCGGCGCCTCTACTGTGCACAACTGCCGAGACACGCCGGATGGGGGAAAAGCTGTGCCGCCAGCTGGGCGTCTCGCGCGCCACGATGCAGGAAATGGGCGTGCCTTTCTGCACCGACGACTGGGATCGGTATTTTCCCCCCGAGGAGACTTGGATTCTGCGCAACCTCCGCACCAGGGAGTACGTCCGCGAGGAGGCCACCGCCCTGACGCCGGACTACCTCGTCGACGGCGCGGCCATTGGAAGGCTGGGGTTCGGCGAGGCCGTGCTGTCGCGCATCTTCTGGGCATCGCTCAGCATCGGCAAGGCAGGGTCTCGGAACTGGGTCCGAGGGCCATGGGCGGGCCACCGCTTCGACATCACGACGCTGGCCCGACACCGGGAAGAGACGGGCGATGGAGCGGACTGGCGCGATGTGAGCGACGAGGTTGCCGAATGGAGGGACAAGGCATATGAGGGGGAATTTGGGCGCGACTGGAGAGAGTGGTATCTCGAGATGGGGAACGACCGCCAGTATTTTAACTGATAGTTGCGAATGCCCATGTGATGATGGCCAGAGATTGTAATAGGGCAACTCGTTGTCGACGACCATGAATGCTGGAAGAGCTAAGGGGGCATACTTGCCCGGTTCATACTGAGGTTCCCTATCGAGTCTGACTCTTGGGCGCCTCAATCATTTGTTTTGCGATATCAAGACATCAAGTGAGAACACGTTCGGTGCATCTGGAAGCTAAGGCAGTGCATTATGGCACCGGGGCCGACGCTCGACTTCGTCGTTATAGGAGGAGAGCCGCCCAGAACAGAGATGAATGAGAAAGCAACAGACTCGGTGTGAGGACGTGTAAAATTCTTTCCCGAATTTATAAAGATGATGATGTTGCAAAGGACTCATCTTGACGCCTTCTATATCGTCACAATGTTGTGTGTGTGTATATGACGGCATGTGCACGGCAATCTTGTGATCACTTACACAAGAGATATACATCACCTTTCAGCAACCAGACTTCATCTGTGTCATATTGTGAGGATGCAGAGAAAACGGATCAAATATATAGCATCAAAATTTTAGGTGAATATTGTTACACTAGTATACAGATTCTGACAAATTTGGTTCATCTTCAACGTCCCAGGCCGCCATGACCTTCATGCACATGCGTTTGCCCGAGACCCTCGGTCCTGTTGCCCTGCAAACCCTGAGTCTGTCCGAGACCCTCAGTCCTGTTACCCTCCAAGCCCTGCGTGTGGCTGTGGCCCCCAGTTCTGTTACCCTCCAGGCCATGCGTGTGGCTGTGACCCCCGGTCCTGTTGCCCTCCAAATCCTTGCCATCAAAAGTCGGGCAACCCTCATACTGCTCCTTGACCCGAGTTTCTCTGCTCTCAGGCAACCCCTGCCCACCCGTAACCTCAGTCAGAGTTTTGGTGGGCAAAACCTTGGTTCCGTGATGCACGGCCGCAGCCCTGTGCGTCTCGTGGACGGGGACAGTGGTGTGAATGACTTCCGGTGCGACGGTCTCCTTGTGGATGACGGGCTGAACGTGCTCGTGGACGTGGTGGTGGACGCGCTCGCCGGCGACGATGGGCGCCTCGGCATGGGTCTCGTGCGTCTTGTCGTGGGTGACGGTAGCGTCCTTGAATTTGGCGGCGTCGCGCTCGAGGAAGTTGTGCTCATCCCCCTTGCTGCCGTGATCGAAGGATCGGTGTTCGGTGGGGAGGACCTTCTCATGGTGCTTCTCAGGGCTGCGAAATCTGGTTAACACGAGATCCATCATGCTCTGGAGAGAAAAGGTTGATGACGTACAGGACTTCTTTGTGTTCAATCGGCTGAACAACGGTGTGGTGGTGGTCCTGGTGAATGTCCTTTTCTACTGCCGTGCGGACCTTCTCCTGCTCGTGTGGCTTGACATGTTCGTTTGTGACGGGCGCTCGAACTTCTTCGTCCACGGTCGTATCGTGCTTCCCGTCGCGGGTGACGAGGTCTCCAACGGCTTTCTTAACCTTGTGCATGATGGCGTGAGTTTGGGTTGCTTGGTGATAGAGTGTGTAGAAGGCTTTGAAGTGTAGAAGGCTTTTGAAGTGTAGAAAGCTCTGGAAGATAGAACTAGATGAGGTGATGTTGATGGAATGAACGAAAGCTCGAAAGTCAATCCAGACATCCTCTACTTATACATCGTCCTCATCCGCGATTCCATGCAAACTGTACGTCATTCCCTCGATCGATACAACCAAGTGCCTCGGACGGCAACTCTAATTCTGCTCATCATCTGCTCTTCAGCTCCCCATGGACGCGTACCCCAGATCGGCAGGAGAAGGCAGAAACAAGCTCATACGCCAAGATTCTGTCATCTTGATACTGGTGATGCATCGTGTGGCTTGCCCACACGCTGTAAGTTAGCAGCAGCAGCAGCAAGATACCTGCAGCTCCCAGGAGCTTACCTGCTCAGTCGCCACCGTCTATGACACAACGACTTATACCGTGGCATATCGGGTAGCATACCGAGATCGATCAAGCGCCAGCCCCATTGGCCGCGAAACAACAAGGGAAAAAAGAGGCTCAGCGGGAAGCTGGTATTCCGGTGGGCCCTATAACGCCGTGAAGCTTCAGATTGGACTAACAAGGGGGGGAAAGACTTGGTGCAAGTTAGATCGCCTCGATTTGCATGGGTATAGCACGTCATACTGCGCACCTCGTCGGGCCCAGGTTCAGGTTTTTGATAGCTGGACTGCTTTTCAGCTGAACGTCTGGGGTCCCCACCTCCTACCAATCACGGCTTTTGTTTCGACGCAGTTCCGGATTCCGAGACGCCGTGACGAGGGACGCGTCGTGAGGGAGCTTCATTGCCACAACTGAAGAGGAGCTGAAAAGGAAGAACCAAAGCTGCGTTGATGATGCCAGCGGACCATTTCCACCGTTTCTCCATTCGTCCGCATCTATTTCATCATCGTCATCATCACCACTACCATCATCATCATCATCTCCAGCGCTTTCAACGACTTGTTATGTCCTGGAATGTGCATTACAGTCGAGGATAGCATAACCTCTGACGCCTCATTTGTGCATTGTTGTCGCTAGGCTTCAATCCTTATCAAACGCCTCTTACGAAACGGCGGCGAAAGATCAAATACCGACTCCGTGCCTCCCTTACCTTATTCAAACAACAGTCTACTATTTCAATTGCAATTGCACCTTCAACTCAACTCGAGGTCTTGCGGACACCTCAAGGTGCATTTCAATAAGCCCTGGGCCTCGGCATCGTGCGAAATCAAGATTTTATGCATTCAACATCATACACCGTACATTGACGAGACTGCTTGGCTGTCAACCCGTGAATTCCAGAGGAGCAGAGTGCCAATTGCATCACGAATGCTCTCGTTCTGAGATCTTCTCAAGGGAGGGTGGCTACACAGCACCCGATCTGGCCGGTCCATCATCCCCAGCATATCCGATTCGTGAGTACTCGTACTGCCGCTGCCTAGAGTGGCAAACCGGGGTTTCAAGTGTTACGAAATGCCTTCATTTCTACCGATCAGATAACATAAAGACATAAAGACAATCTGTTCTGTAGACTCTATCGCTGAACAGGGGATGCCGGATAGCCAAGTGAGGAAGCTCGTTACCCACTCCGCTTTTCAGCTGTCCATTTTCAGCAGTCATCTCCCCAGGTAGCCCCATCTTCGACAATCTTGCCTTGCTTGTGAGCCAGCAGGATATCAGAAGTTGGAACCGTAGTCGGCAGATGCACATTGGACGCAATGACGTGGTCGGAATGTTCCGTCTCCAGAGCTTCTCGAATTATGGGCTTTCCCGTAAAGCTGCAATCGTGCTGATAGTCATCATCCAGAATACTACTAGATAGATTTTGCCATTCTCTTTCCGACCCATAGCGTGTAAACAGAGGGGGCTATTTCCGGTCGTACGATACTTCTATGCATAGCTAAGCCTGCAACGTCGGTGTGGAGAGGGCGACTCCAGCAAATGGGGCCCCAGCCTCGGAAGCAAAAGCAATCACGTCAGATTGATCTCTGGCAGGCATTTGACCTCGGTCATCTGGGCGATGGGGAACCCTTGGGCGTGGCGATCCAGGGAACGGTACAAGTTACCAGGAGAAGGCACGATAAGAGTGCATCGTGGAGCTTGCTTTGATATTCGAGAGATGCCCAGCCCATCCATCGAATTCGCGCCAGCATAGTCCAAGAGTCCGAACAAACAGCAAAGGGTAAGGAGACTTTCCGCTCTCTCTCTCTCTCCTCTTACATACTGCACTATTTCCCAGAACAGGCTGCATTTGCCTCGAAATCATGTCAAGCACAGGGTACTCGTTTCCCTCCTTTTCAGTTGAGACTGAAAGGCCACTCGATGTTTTCTCCACTCGATTTGCTCTCTCCGAGATGACGATTCCGGGCGCTGCAGCAGCGAAGTCTGCTGCGGCTTGATTTTTTGCGGGCTGGCTCTCCTCAACTCTTCCAGGCGTGCGATGGGCCTCAAGTGACGTTCCAAGCCAGTCCTAAAGGGAGTGTTTTTCGGGCACTCCCTCTTCATCATCAAACATCCCGAGAGTACACATGCAGAGCCAAAGAGCGATTATTGATTTCCTGACGCATGTATTCCGTTAGCGATAAGTCAGTAGGCTATTGCGTCGAAATCGAGGCCCCGCCGATGTCGTGAGGGGGTTGCTCTCTTTACAATGTTTCTTGATTCTCGTTAGATTCCCGTTTGATATACACGCTTATATCGAGATGTTACGTATGGAACTACTCTTTTTGTGAAGTATCACCAGCATATTATACATAGACTGGAAAGATAGAGCAACAGAAGGCTCGAGGCGATCACCTTGATATGCAGGAGTGATACGTATACGTATATAGCATACTTCCTACGACCGAATCGAAATATCAGCTCCTAGGCAATTGTGGTACATGTCTTCCAACATCAGTTTGGTAATGCTAAAAGCAGAGACTCCATCAAATTGCCTCCACCGCATAAGCAGGTGCCATAGTGAGAGTGCAGCGTTTCTTCAACGAGTCTGTAATGAGATATTAGAGTATCTAAGTTTTGAAAACACCACTAGGAGACGTGTCTTTATGGTGCCTAAAACTCTTTCTTTCATATACCTATGCTTCCATGCATCTGCGGCCAATAGTGTCAAATCATCTTCAAGCATCATGAGAAGGGCCGTTTATGACGTCGAAAGCTTCAATCACTAAGGTAGGTGCGCAAGTCAGGAGACAGCCACAAAACGCTTGAGATACATGCATAATTTCCGTGTCAAAACATGACTTCTTGATGAGTACATCTTATATAGAACTTCACTGCAAGAAACATTGTTCAGTGTCAGATTCAGTCCAGTGAACGTTCATTTCAGAGGCCACATAACGAGGTTCGACGATGACTCGGGAATTGAAGTTTCACCAGCAACTTGATCTACCTACGTATATGCAGCTTCCATCCTTTGCATTGGTGGGTGAGTCACAACATCGCCGGAAACGCCATTGGCGCACAATGACGCGCAAGGTGTGAGCGTCGGCAGCTTCAAACAACCATTGCATGTACAAGAAGAGCCGCACCGCCCTTGACAGTTCCCTGAAATGTTTCTGGGCTCTCACTCTTTAGCAAGCCTCGTCAGAATCTCAGCATGCGCCGCCTACTCCAACTGCTGCATTCTTTCAAAAGCTGCCGCCGTCGCCGGATCCAAAGTCGAAACATCTTGCAGCTTCCACTGGAGATTCTTCTTCTCATCATCGATGATTTAGCTCTGCATGATAGATTCCTTCTTTCACATACCTGCAGAGCCTTTCGGCACATTGCAGTTCAAGATTGGCGCGCTGCCGTCCGACGTCTCCCCTTGCAGGATAGGGTCAACTTCTGGGCAGGGCTGGCTTACACTTTGCCCAGTTACTGGGTCTGTTCGCATTGTTGCAAACTCCACCCTCTTCGCACCTCGGACTTCCCAATGTGCTGGAGAAGCTCGCGGGGGCAATGGTTTTTTTGCGCAGTTGACAGTCGCCAAAGATATGGCTGGGATTGCTTTCAAATTCAACACCATCACATACAGCTTGCGCTGAAGCTATCTCGCCGAGGAGACGTGCATCAGAAATACCTCGCCGGTCTGATGAGCACATACATATATCCGACGCACTCTCTGAAACGGTTCAAACAGTCCTACGTGGCGGAGCCAAGGATCATCAATGGACAGTTTCTGTTACACGAGAGGTGGAATCTCAGCACCCTGACAAGTACTGCTCCGGCGCTGTTTTCCGAAGAGTCAGGGTTTTGGTTTCAGGTCTGCTCACACCTACAGCTCTATGACAGCAAGCTTGAGACATGCCGCAATAGGAAGATGTCGATTGTCAGAGCGAGAGCAATCTCCGCCAATCTCACGCAGCGCGAGCTCATGGCCATGTTCAGGGAGGCCACTCTGATCGAAGACGAGATTGAGTTGGCTCTCGAATCGCCGGGCCGGTGGAGATTCAATTCTTGCATGCGCTGCCACACGGATTTCGGCGTCATGACTACCCCGGACAAGAGAACCGCGATAATCCAGGCCTGGCATAATTTTGGCGTGGAAGGGTCGCCGATGGATGCAAATTGGAGGGCACATGTGGACCATGCGTACTGTACGGCCTTTGAGTGCTTCTTTCGCAATGCGCACCTACATCGTCAACCTGGTAGTATTCGGGACTTGTACTATGAGAGCACTCCTAAACAGCCGCCGCAGAAAGTACGATGGATGCCCTACAATGAGTAAGACACCCAGGAGCTCAGGGGGGCCTTCGGGAATGGTTGAACATTTTAACACTTTAGCTCTTTCACACTCATTAGACTTGAATATCGCCATGGTAGCGTTGAAAGAGCTGTGGCGGGAATGTGTCGAAGTGATGCCCTAGTTTATTATCAACGACTTGCATTGACCGTCCATGTTACTGATGTACAGCCTGGTGCACCGTTACAGATGCCTGTCACTACCTTTTCTCCCTTTTTGTGGTTCAAGGTTCTTCATCTCTTCATGGTTGATAACATAACATCTTGTTTGTCGTCTTTTCTTTTCCAACATCTGTCTGTTTGGTGTTATAGTACAGGCAGCTATATACCATGTTCATGTATATATGCTGGGTGATGGATGATACACATTTGCCCTGCTACGTCATGGCCACTGTTAACGTTTAATCCTTGGCTCCCACCTTGTTCTCTTTTCAGCCTCTCCTATCCTATGCCATTGTCCCCCCAAGCGGCAGTCCACAATCATGATGAAGCTTCAATCTCATCCAGATTCTTAATGTTCAACTCGGAAATGCGCAAAATGGTATATCGATGCTTGCTCTTCGCCTGGCGCTTCCTCCTCTGCCTCCTCTTCGTCTTGATCTTGATCCTCATCGGCTCCGACTCGGTTCCCAACACCGTCGCTCGGCATTCAAACACCCTCTCGTCGATGCTCGGCGCACCCTTCATAGTATAGTCTCGGCTACCGATGACGCTCGCGCGATTCAGTCGCAGCACATCTCCGGGGAGAACGCCCGGCATCTTGAAGGGCAGGCGGATCTGGTCGCCCTCCTGGACCAGGTAGGGGAAGCCGTGGATGTGGACGGTGATGTAGTGGCCGGGCTGGGCGGCGAGGAGGGGCAAGAGAGTCTTGACGGAGTCGTCAATGGGAGCGGGAGGTTCGGCAGGGTGGCTCTTCTTGAAGGCGAGGGGTCGAACTTGGGAGCCGGTCGGGTTGGGGGCGTTGTTGGGGTGGTGAATCGGTGAGATGGGCTCGACGATGGGAGCCGTGGTGTTGAAGGCGCATCGAGGCTGGATCTGCTGGAATGGTGCGATTCTAGGGAGGATGCGGGAGCTGGGAGCCCTCAGCTCCAGCACGGAGCGAAGGAGTGCTCTGCTCATGGTGATTCGACCAGCTGCAGCACCGGGATATTGCTGCTAGTATTGGAGAACAATTGAGAACTTGTCCCGATTATTCCTGGTAAATGCAATGGGTTCGATGAAGTTGAAGCTTTGCGATTTTGCGGGCTTTGGCCGGATTAGTGTGGCGCCGGGGTCCGATGGAATCTTGGCGCTACTGCCGACTTGGCGCGGCCATTGTAACTTTTTTTCGTTTTTTCTTTGAGACTGGGAATTTTTCTGCTGTATCTGAACCAGGCACGGTTCTCCACTGGATTTATAGAGAACAGAGTCGACGACAAACACAGCCCAACATGGTATGTTTTCCTTGGAGATGGAATCAAATTTGACTTGATTCCCTCACGGAAATGGCCCGTCTAACTCCCTGCAGCCTCAGAACGAGTATATGGAGCGGTGGCGCAAGCTGCACGGCCGCCGCCTCGACCACGAAGAACGAACCCGCAAGCGCATCGCCCGTGAGGGCCACAAGGCCTCGCAGGACGCCCAGAACCTGCGCGGCCTGCGCGCCAAGCTGTACCAGAAGAAGCGCCACAATGAGAAGATCCAGATGAAGAAGGCCATCAAGGCCCACGAGGAGCGCAACGTCAAGACGGCCGACGAGAAGGAGCCCTCGCAGCCGCTGCCCTCGTACCTGCTCGACCGGTCCAACCCCTCGACGGCCAAGGCGCTCAGCAGCGCCATCAAGAACAAGCGCGCCGAGAAGGCGGCCAAGTTCAGCGTGCCGCTGCCCAAGGTGCGCGGCATCAGCGAGGAGGAGATGTTCAAGGTGGTCAAGACGGGCAAGAAGACGCACAAGAAGGGCTGGAAGCGAGTCATCACGAAGCCGACGTTTGTGGGGCCCGACTTCACCCGACGAAACCCCAAGTACGAGCGCTTCATACGGCCCATGGGTCTGCGATACAAAAAGGCCAACGTCACGCACCCCGAGCTGGGCGTCACCGTGCAGCTGCCCATCATCAGCGTCAAGAAGAACCCCCAGAACCCGCTCTACACGCAGCTCGGCGTCCTGACCAAGGGAACGATCCTCGAGGTCAACGTCAGCGAGCTGGGACTGGTGACTGCGGGAGGAAAGGTCGTCTGGGGCCGATATGCCCAGGTTACAAACGAGCCCGAGAACGAGGGATGTGTCAACAGCGTGCTCTTGGTCTAAGATTTACCCGCGGATGGTGCTGGTATAAGGATGGATTCTTTGCAAGTTTATTTCGACAGGCGGCTGTGGCTGTCTAGTTGCATGTATTGGCGTTTACGGCGTTTGGTCCCGATGAGTGCTTGATGCGAAGGGAAGAAAGAAGAGACAGCGTGTAGATCCAGATGAGGAGGCATGGAGCTTCCGGGCATATTACTGCCATGAGCTCTATAAATCAATGAACATGGGATTTAGCAAACAAATAATAAAGATACCTTCTGCGGCTGCCCTCTTCCGCCTTGTCACAAAGCACGTGGTAGATATAGTATTATTCTCGTATTATATGGTTGAATCCCGGCTAGAAACGCTGCAATATCCAGTCCATTCCCTATATTCTGTCCTTTCTACTAATCCTCTAATCTCCAGTCAAAGCATCCCATGAATCCCTCAAACAACCTCAATCTTCCTACATATATGTGAATCCCCGTCTACCTACAGAGCAGTAGTCTCGATATCCCACAGTACAGTCTCGGCACTCTTCAGCAGCCATGCAACGATTTTTTCTCAGTGGCTCAAACCGCCACCAAACCAGCCAAAGGGACCAGACCGGACCCTCTCAGGCCCCAAAAACGGATAGCGGGGTATCACCCTGTTTGAAAGGCGGTGACAGCGATAAACCCAATTTTCTGCCCGACCAAAAAGAATTGAGGCCGGCCTATTTTTTTTTTTTTTTTTTTTTTGCCGCTCCGCCTTTGGACAGCCTTCCCCCAAGCCAAAGAAAAAAACGGAACAGCCGAAGGCGCCTTCGTCTGTTTCTAATTCCTACAAAACTTGTCTCTTTCGAGTTTTGTCTCTATCTTCCTTTCTTCTCACTCTTTCTCTCTTTGCAAGACGGAACAATAGACCTCGCGACGAAATAGACGAGCCTCTCTTTCTTATCTTTCTTCCTTTACCAATCTTACTTTGCCCAAGATGAGCGGCGACAACATGGAGGTCGAGTTGGCGGAGCAGAAGCTCAAGACGATGGAGCACAGCGAGCAGCACTATTTCAAGAGGTATGTCTTATGGTTGCTTTGAGAGAAAGAAAGGTGGACGAAGCTGTCTTCTTTGCTTGTTCTTGTTGTTACCTATCCGCGTTCTGGTTTGGCGAATTCGCGCTCCTGCGAGAATCAGCGGCTAATATATACCTTGCGTCTAGTTACGATCATCACGGTACGAATAACTCCCAATGAAAAGAAAACAAATATCCAGTTTAGAAATGAGGACGCATGATCTGACATCAAGTCTATTCGACGCGCGCAGGAATCCACGAGGAGATGCTGGTGAGCAATTGTTCCCCTCCCCCTCCCCCTCCCTGCTGCATAGCATTGCCCCTCCTTTGGCTGCGAACTTCCAAGTGGCAGCGCATTTGCTATCACCATCCCCCCCTTCCTGCCTCTAACCCCCATGTCACAGAATGTGATGAAACCAAATAACGCAGACTGACAATTGTGGAAATGCCAGAAAGATGAGGTGCGCACACGGTCGTACATGAACGCCATCATTCAGAACAAGCACATCTTCAAGGACAAGGTTGTTCTCGACGTTGGATGCGGCACTGCGATCCTTTCCATGTACGTTTGTTAGCAACCTCCCTCCCTCTACCACGATTGCGCTCCCGCCATCCAGATCTTTTGCAGAAAGGGTCGAAACGGCACAGCACATGATATAAAGGGTCTACGCGAAAAGGAATAATGGAACGGTGATGTTGACCTGGTATTCTGTTCTTAGGTTCGCCGCCAAGGCTGGCGCCAAGCATGTCATCGGCGTGGACATGTCCACCATCATCTTCAAGGCCCGCGAGATCGTCAAGGTCAACGGCCTGTCAGACAAGATCACCCTGATCCAGGGCAAGATGGAGGAGATTGAGCTGCCGTTCCCTCAGGTGGACATCATCATCTCCGAGTGGATGGGCTACTTCCTCCTCTACGAAAGCATGCTGGACACGGTCCTGTACGCCCGAGACAAGTACCTGGTTAAGGACGGCTTGATCTTCCCCGACAAGGCCACCATCTTCTTCGCCGGTATCGAGGATGGCGACTACAAGGAGGAGAAGATTGGATGTGAGTTTCTTTTTCCGCCTTTTCCCCCTGTCTTCCACCCCAGACCCTCTCTTCTAACATGAATATCCAAAGTCTGGGACAACGTCTACGGCTTCGACTACTCTCCTCTCAAGGCCACCGCCCTCTCAGAGCCCCTCGTCGACACCGTCGACCTCAAGGCCGTCGTCACCGACCCCGTCCCCGTCCTCACCCTCGACCTCTACACCTGCACCACCGCCGACCTCGCCTTCAACACCACCTTCACCCTGACGGCCAAGCGCGACGACTTCATCCACGCCCTCGTCTCGTGGTTCGACATCGACTTCACCGCCTGCCACAAGCCCATCCGCTTCTCCACCGGCCCCCACACCAAGTACACCCACTGGAAGCAGACCGTCTTCTACATCAAGGACGTCCTCACCGTCCAGGACGGCGAGGAGATCCAGTGCAAGCTCGACGTCAGGCCCAACGACAAGAACCGCCGCGACCTCGACATTGAGATTGACTACAACTTCCAGACCGGCGACGCCAACAGGACCGCTGCCGGCCACAGCTCATACAGGATGTGCTAAGCGAGCGAGCGCGCTACAATCCGTATTTCTGTTCAACACATACCTAACCACTCTCTCTCTTTCTCTCTCTTTCTGAACTGACGTGCTTGGTGAAAGAGCGCAAAACATGTAAGCGGGAAACTTCCTCCTCTTCTCAAAAGAAGAAAAGAAGGGGGCAATTAGTAAGGGCATGACAAGGAAAAGATGACACTAGGGAGCTTCTTTGACGGCGTATATATATGGCTTTTTTTTTTTCGTTTGTTTTCCGCGTCTAGGGCGGGGGAGGATACAAAAGTAGATAGACCAGAGAGGGGAAGGAGTGCTACAAAACTCGATTCAAGTGGCTGGTTGAAAAGAATGAAAGACATGAACAAAAGATACCATTGTCTGAATCTGACATGTCGGCAAGTAGCCCAAAGTGACATTGTTTCTCCAGATGTCATCTTCAGCTTGCTCTCATGACGACTCACCCTCTTAGCTAGGTACCTACTTGATGCGTATTATCTGCCTTTACTTACATCTCAAGCTGGCACAACCGGCAAGTAAATGATGCACATCTCTATTGTCGAGTTGCGAATTGTCTATCTCAGTCGCCATGTTTTTTCATACTATCCGCCCCCCTGCCCTTTTCATATGTTCAGAAGTGACTCGACATTGAGTTCGCAGCAATCTTTGCCGAACCCAGGTGTTCATCAATGCATCATGCACTCTGGTCCGTCCCTCCTCTCTGGTTTCAATGTGTTTTTTTTTTGCTTCTTTTCGAAATTTTACTGTTTTTCAAGACGTAAAGATGGCCTTGCACTCGGCCATGCAGCCCCATCGGGTGGCAGCTTACGAGCCGTACTGCTTAATGATGCTGGCCACCTTGGTAGCTAGCTCATCGGCCTCGTGCCTCGTCGCGGCCTCGGCATACACACGGCACGCATTCTCGGTGCCGCTAGCGCGCGCAAAAGAACGAGCCGTCGTGTACTTCCTAACACACTGGTCAATCTCGTCCTGGGCACCGGGCGGGTGGCTGAGGCGGCGCTCGGCGTCGGTGGTCTCGAAGATGTCCTTGTTGGCGACCTCGACGCGGACGAGGCGGTTGGGCAGGTCGGTGTAGGTGGTGGCCCAGTCCTGGAGGGACCACGCCTTGTGGGCCAGGATCACCTCCACCATGAGCATGTCGGAGATGGCATCGCCGACCGTCTGGTTGATGAGGTCGCCGACGGCGGCGAGCGTCTCGAGGGCATCCTTCTGGGCGGGCGACTGGGGTTTCGTCTCGCGGAAGGCGCGGAGAGCCTCCTGGGAGAAGACGACGGTGCCGTGGCCGTTGGCCTCGAAGTAGACGCCCACGTCGAACTGGCAGGCGGCGTGGTGCAGGTGCTTGACGCCCGTCGGGGTGAAGACGACGGGGAGCTGCAGGTTCTTCTCAATGTACGTGGTGCTGGCGCCGTTGGCGTAGGCCGTCTGGACGACGCCGATGCGGAGGTCGTCCTGCAGGCCGGCGGAGCGGACGAGGTCGCTGATGAAGGAGGCGTTGAGGGACGAGATGCGGTCGCCATCCAGCATGAAGAAGCCCGAGTCGGGGTCGGCCCAGTAGTAAATCAGACGGTCTGCATCGCCGTCGAGCGAGCAGCAGCGGGCCTCGGGGGCCGGCTTCAGGGTCGGGGGAGCTCGCTGCTTCGTCTTGACAAAGTCGGCACCGCACTAGAAGAATTGTCTGTCAGCTTAGCTCGACTCATGGAGTAGGTATGCAGGGCTACTCACGTCGAGGTTGAGAACCTCGGGTCGCAGCACGTCGTCGTTGATGATCTTGACGTTGAAGCCAGTGACGTCCTTGGGGATGACCTTGAGCAGCTCGGCGAGCTTGGGGCCTCCGACGCCGTTGGCGCAGTCGACAATCAGCTGGCCCTGGACCTTGCGGCCTCGCAGCGCGCGCACAAAGGCCTCGGACAGCTTCTTGTAGTAGCCCGCCTCGCTGACCTCGCCGTAGGCCTTGGGGGTGCCCTCGGTGTTGACGCAGCGGGTCAGGTAGTGCAGCTGAGGGGTGGTGAGGATCTTGTAGTCGGTGTACTCGATGCCGGTGACCTCGAGGGCGTCAGCCAGGGCCGTAACCAGGCTGTGGCCCGAGGGGCGGGTGTCGCGGCCGTAGACGACGCGGCCGGGGCTGTTGAGGTCGATCTTGAGCTGCGAGGCCAGCTTCTTGTACGTCTCGAGCAGCTCCTCGTGGGTCGGGGCGTTGACCAGCAGCGTGGCGTGGGCCTCCCAGTCCTGCTCCAGCATCTCGCCCATGGGATCGACGATCTTGACGCCGTTGTCGGGAGCCGGGTTGTGGCTGGCGGTGACCATGACACCAATGGCCTGGCCGTTGAGCTTGCGGCTTCGCAGGCCGGCGATGAGGCCGACGCGGAACGAGACGCCGGGCAGCAGGTCGGCCTTCATGCGGAAGCCAGCGGTGCCATACTTGTAGACGTGGCCCTCGACGATGGGGTGCTTGGCGGAAGCCTCGAGGAACTTGGCGTCATCCATGGCGAAGGAGATGCTGTGCATTGGGTTGTGTCGAGAGAGGCGGTAGATGAGGGTATGGCAATATCAAAGTCAAGACACAGGCAGAAGCTGCGCAGGTGGTGGTGGAAGAAGATGGAAGGGATGGAGGGGGGGAGGAGGAGGAGGAGGAAGGCAGGAGAAAGAGGTGAGGGTTGAGATGGAAAAGTACGGACGGAATACAAAGAAATCAAACGGAAAAAAAAGGGTCAAGGGTCTGGGGGCGGAGAAAGGAGAGGGAGAGAAAAAAAAAAAAGGAGGAGGATCGGGACAATGGCAGCTCAGCGAAGGCGGTGCGAGGGCTTAGAGGAGCTGGACGACTGGCCACATGCAGAGAGAGGCCTTTCTTTCAGGTACCTCTGCCTTAGGTACTAGGTAGCGCAGAATGTCGTGGGTGGAGTCAGTCCGTCGTGCGGCAGAGCGGCCTCGTGGCCCAGAGGCTTGGATCCAGTCCTTGTTTGGCCGCGGCTGCACGCTGGATCATGCTGGATTGATTCTAGTTGAGGCCCGGGGCGTCAATGCAAACTCAATCCCGTTGATCTACTCGATCCGGCGAGGTTTGCTGGATTCCAGCGCTGCCGGATCGCTCAGCGGGCTCGGCTGCTCCCAGCGAGGCTGCGGCACAGCACCGAGCTACCTATTCACATGGGCCTCAGCCTCTGGTCTGGTCTGGCAAGGCAAGGCGGGCATAATGCCGCAAGAGGGCCGTTGTCTCGTGTTCATCTCGTCATCCTCCCAGCCGTCACAATCAGCCCGGGGTCACGTTGCCCGACCTCTGCGCTGTCACTCTCACTGGCGCGTACCAATCAATTCTGCTGCTGCCAGATATACAGATGTGCAAATAAGCACCGGCTGCTCGCCTCCTCTTCCAGATGGCTTCTCATGACTTACCTACTAATACGAGTACGTCTCGTACCTAAAGGGGGGGTGCCAGACGCAAGACCCCGCGTTGCTGCAACGGTAACAGCCACGGCAAGGATCCATGTCACTCACTGTAGGCGACACCCCACCCTCAGTTGCACAGAGGGGGTTGATTAATATCGTATGAATCAACGCTGAAATGAGCTGAGGCTTGCCAATATTGATTGCCAATGGAGTTGACTCAAAGTGTCAACATCTGTGTATATCTTTTCATGGCTGGGTAGGTAGTAACTCAATGGCAGCGCCTCGATGAATATCTCACACATCGGCAGGCCTTGAGCCGCGACATGCCAAATCGGACAGAACCCGCCTTCTGCAGCAAAATCAGCACCAACACCTCAGACCAAATCTGGTAGGTGCCTAGGTAATACCTAAGTGAGAGGTTTGCCGTTGCTGAGCGGCATTAATGCCGACTTTCTCCTGCAGAGATGACACGACAACACCCGTAGCAGACCCTTAGGGAAAGGGGACAGACAAAAGTACTGGCCAGCGAGTACCATGCGTCCCAATACGAAGCCATCTCGACCACGGCAGCAGGTACCCCTGTCGCTCGCTGCTGCACGTCGACTGCACAATGATGTAATCTCCTCACGTGACCTCGCGCCTACAACGAGCCTCTGGCTTCTCGGCTTAACGCGTGCCTGTCCAAATTGTCGTGTAATATCAGCAAAGCACAACGAGTCGCTTCGATTTCCTCCAACCTTCGGTTTGCTGCATTTTGAATCTTTGATGCTTTCAGACTCAGGGTCCGCTCGCCCTCTAGACGATCCAATGGCTCTCTGATATACAGCCGTTCTTTCGCTTCTCGATCAACATGGACGACGCGGATTGTGCCAATCCCCAGTTCCTCGCCTGGGTCAAGGAGTGGCTGGACGTTGCCAGGGAACGCAACTCCAAAGGCATCACCGCATACAAAAATGCCTACGAGTCGCTCAAAGCATGCCCCATCGCGTTTGAGCACCCCGCATCGCTTCAGCAGCTCAGGGGGTTCGGCCCAAAGCTCTGCGAGCGCCTCGAGGACAAGCTCAAGGTCCACTGCCAGCAGAATGGATTGCCAATGCCCCGGCATCCTCGAGTGAGGAAGGCTAACGACACAACTCTCAACGAGGCAGCCGGGGATGACACACAGTCAAGGCCAAAGAAAACAAGGCAGCCTAAGGCATACGTGCCTGCATTTCGATCGGGAGCCTACGCCCTGATACTAGGCCTTTCTGATCTTCCCGAGGACGCATCGTCCAGCTTGACCAAAGCGGAGCTTATCGAAACTGCCCAGCCGCATTGTGACGCCTCCTTCACGGCCCCGAGTGACCCGACAAAGTTCTACACCGCTTGGAGCTCCATGAAGACGCTGATGCAAAAGGAGCTGGTCTACGAGAGAGGACGGCCTCTACGCCGATATGCATTGACTGATGAAGGTTGGGCAGTGGCAAAGCGGATCAAGGAGACGTCTCTGTGGCAGGAAGAGAATAGTGGCAATCAGCAACCAGAACCGAGACCTCAGCTGCAACCGCCAGCAGCAGTGGCCGTGGCAGACGAAATCATAATTCTAGATGAAGACGACCCCGCACCCATCAACAACGAGCCCTCATTCTATCATAACGTTGTCTCTGACGGCCCCGTTGTGCTAGAGGGAGATGGTCTGCCTAGCTTCACCCCAATCAGGATCCTACCTGGGTCTTTCACCGTCCAGTTAGTCCTCGACGTTCGAGAGGTCAGAGCAAAAACCGACCGCGACTACATGCAGGAAGAATTGGTCAAGCAGGGGGTCAAGCCTATCATGAGGAGTTTAGAGCTTGGCGATGTTCAATGGATTGCCAAATGCAACGATCCCACGCTGTTGACGAGATACGGCGCCGAAGGAGACGAGATTGTTCTGGACTGGATCGTGGAGAGAAAACGCCTGGACGATCTGATTGGAAGTATCAAAGATGGCCGCTTCCACGAGCAAAAATTCCGGCTCAACAGGTCTGGTGTGAGAAAAGTCATCTATCTGATTGAGGAAATCTCCATGGATCCCGCCGCTTATCAGAGATATGAAGAAGCGGTTCAGTCAGCCATTGCGTCGACACAAGTGGTTAATGGCTACTTTGTAAAGCGAACACAAAAGATTGACGAGACCATCAAGTACCTAGCGAGGCTGACTGCGATGCTCAAGCGCCGATACGAGAGCAAAGCCTTGAATGTCATCCCGACACGGGTCATTACTGCGCAGAATTACCAGCGCTTACTCCAGCACCTCCGCGAGAGAGAACCGTCCGTCGGATACCATGTCACTTATCCTGCTTTTGCGTCATTAGCATCCAAGTCAGAGACGATGACGCTCAGGGACGTGTTTCTCAAGATGCTCATGACCACCAAAGGGCTCACGGGAGAGCGTGCGCTCGAGATCCAGCGCAAATGGAGCACGCCACACGAGTTCGTCAAGGCATTCCAAGCCTGCGGCACGGGCGAACAGGGCACAAAGCGAAAGAGGGAGCTTGTAGCCAGCGAGTTGAGCCACTTGGTAGGTCGGAAAAAGATCACCAAGCAGTTGAGTCACAAAATCGCCGAGGTCTGGGGAGATGCTTAGAGGCCATTGCAAAAGTTTGGACTCGCTTCAAAATGTGTGAACATATTTCTGGAACGATTACAGCTCTTATCAGCACCGTATCAGGGCTTTGCTCCCTGGCTCTTTGCAACGACACGCTCAACAATCTTCTCGAGAAGAGGGATGGAGGCAGCGGCCCCGTCACCACCCAGGATACCAGCCAGGGACTTTTCAGCATACTTGGCCATCATGTCCACCTCGATGTTGACCGTGTCTCCCTTGCCCTTCTTGGCCATGACGACGCGCTCCTGGGAGTAGGTAATCAGCATGATTTCCCACCAGCCTTCATCGTCGTTGACCTGAGTGACAGTCAAGCTGGTTCCGTCAATGGCGATGAAGCCCTTGTACACGATGTAGCGCAGGAACTCGCGCTTCTTGGGCTGGAACCGGAAAGTGAGGGCGTTGCCATCTGGCGTCACCGAGAGGATCTCGGCAGTCGTGTCGACGTGGCCCTGGACAAAGTGGCCGCCCATGCGCGTATCCGCGCGGACAGCCCGCTCCAGGTTGACCCTGCTCGACTCCACCAGGGTGCCGAGGTTGGTGATGCGCAGCGTCTCGGGGGCGACGCCAATGGTGAAGGAGTCGTTGGTGAAGGAAGTGACGGTGAGGCAGCAGCCGTTGACGGCGATGGAGTCGCCCTCGTGGCAGTCTGTGAGGAGGTTGGATCCGGGGGGGATGGTGACTGTCATGACAGAGCTGCCGGTGGCGGCATCATTCTCCAGCCGGGAGATGACTGACACATGTTAACCGCTGTAAGGCGAATGCCATTTCCGAACAAACGCACCTCCGATTTCTTCGACGATTCCGGTGAACATGTTGACTATCGAGAACAGCGACTACTGGTGACTCGCACTATTAGGGCTTTGGAGTCTATCAAGAAGTCAAGGCTGAGACCTCACTCGCAGTTGATGACTTTCTGACTCGACACCCGTTAATGAGCTGAAAATGGTTCGAGCGTGAAGAGATGGGGCAACTGCAGGCTCTCTTATACCTTGCAGTTCAGAGCTCGACAACCAATTGATTGACAGTCTTTTCTTCTCTGCAGGTACCAAGCTATGAATTGGACAGAAATGGGGAATCGTCAGAAGATGAGCTCACCCGGCTTCACAAAAGGCCAGAGACTGAGTTACCGCAAGTCGAGTCTTACCAATCTTTAGCTCGACAGTCGATTTGATGCCAAAGCACGAGCCCCGCCTCTGGTGGGCAAAGAAAGGCAAAAAAAAAGAGGTCCAAGCTTATCGATAGCGGCCCCGCCAAAAATTCTCAAGTTTTCAAGGTGAATCGAGGCTCTGATGCGACTGGCGCTGAATTGCATCTCATACCTCATGAACAATTGACCTGACCAAACACTCTACATCTCTCAACTGATACTCATTCTCTTTATCGAACCAAACTTCCCCCGTTACTGTTCATTCAAACGTTACATCTACTACGTCAACAACATAGATAAAAGTCAACATGGCACCTGGTCGTGCCGGGGCCAAGAAGGATGCCCCCAACGTGAACAAGCTCATCACCGACGCGGAGACGCAATATGAAGTCGGCAACCTAGACGAAGCCATTTCCCTGGCGTCAAAAGCCCTGGAGCTGACCGGCGAGGGCGGCGACTTTGAGCTCAAGGCGCTGAACCTGCTGGGCGTCCTGAGCGTGGAGGACGGCGAGGTCGAGGACGCGCGGGACTACTTTTTGCGCGCCGTCAAGCTGGACGAGGAGGGCACGCTGGACGACAAGATTGGCGGCGGACCGGAAAAGTTTCTGTTCCTGGCCCAGCTGAGCGAGGAGGGCGGCCAGGACAGCGTGCAGTGGTTCGAGCGCGGCGCGGCGGCGCTGCGGAAGCAGATCCAGACGCTCAACGACGCGGCGGGCCGGACGCCGGAGCAGCAGAGCCGGCTGGACGAGCTGCAGAGCAAGCTGGGCGGGGTGCTGTGCGCGGTGGCGGAGGTGTACATGACGGACCTGTCGTGGGAGGCGGACGCGGAGCAGCGGTGCGAGGCGCTCGTCACGGAGGCGATGCTCATCGCGCCCGACTGCGCCGAGACGTGGCAGACGGTGGCCAACGTGCGCATCTCGCAGCAGCGGCTGGACGAGGCGCGGGCCGCGCTCAAGCGGAGCCTGGAGCTGTGGCAGGACCTGCCGCCCGAGCACCCTTCCGTGCCCGAGTTCCCGACGAGGGTCAGCCTGGCGCGGCTGCTGATGGAGACGGAGATGGAGGAGCAGGCGCTGGGGGTGCTGGAGCGGCTGGTCACGGACGACGACTCGAGCGTCGAGGTGTGGTATCTGGGGGGCTGGTGCCTGTACGTCGCGGGCGAGAAGCTGCGCGAGGCCAAGCCCCAGCAGAACGGCGAGGGGGAGGCTGCCGAGAAGGAGTGGAAGGCGACGTGGGGGTATGCGCGGAAGTGGCTGTCCCAGTCGCTGAAGCTGTATGAGATGCAGGAGTATGAGGACGAGAGGCTGGGCGAGCATGCGAGGGAGTTGCTGGAGAGCATTAACGGGGTGCTTGGGGAGCCGCCGGAGGGGGAGGATGATGATGAGTGGTCTGGAATCAGCGATGATGATGATGAGGAGGAGGACGACGAGGATGACGAGGAGCATGAGCACGGTGAGGGCTGCGATCACGATCATGAGATGCATGATTAGAGTGGACGTGGATTTGATGGCGTTGCATGGGTGCCAAAAGAACGACTTGTTTTTGCAAAGGAATTTGGTTTTGTCAACGAATTGTGGTTAATGAGATGCAGTTGATAAACAGCTTTGACGAATATACTACCTAGATCCGACAATCTAAACTCTTATCATCTGGTATAAAGCTCTTGTTCTTGCGACATGTCCCCAAAGTGTAAAAGTCATAAACGCAGCAAAGCAAAAAAAACTCCATATATGTGATATATACCCAAAAAGCGTGTCCTTCCCCATCTCACACAGCCTCAACCTTGAGCTGCTCGACCCCATCCGCAAGCCCCTCCTCCTCATCCTCCTCCTCGCCCTTCCCAGCCAGGCCCCTCTCCCAGAGCTGCCTCCCCGTCAGCCGCACCGGCTCCTTGATCCTCGCCTTCTTCAACTCCGCCAGCCGCTCCTCCTCCTCGCGCACCCTCTTCTCCTCCATCTCCCTGAGGAAGCCCTCGCGCCACTTCATAAACGTCTCGGGCGTGACGGGCGTCCCGTGGAATTTTTTATTCTCCTCCCTCTCGGCGGCGAGCCGCTCCTCCTCGAGGACCCGCAGCGCGGCGTCCTTGCGGTCCTGGACGAGCTGCTCGGCGGCTTCCTTGAGGGACGAGTAGAGGGTGAAGACCATGGCCATGCCGAGGTTCTCGGTGATTGTGTCGGCGACGTCGGCGAGCAGCTTGTCGCGGTCCTCGCCGACGTTGAAGTAGGCGTGCGGCGGGCTGGCGGGGGAGGAGAGGATGTCGAGGTGCGGCGGCGCGTCGGGGTAGTCTTCTGGGTAGCGGACGGAGAGGAGGAAGTGCGGGGGTTCGTCGTGGCTTTCGGGTTGGTGGTCTTCGCCGGGGATGTCGAGGGTGACTTTTATCCTGAATTCGGTTTCGGAGATGTCTGTGTTTTGCGACGTGATCAGCAAAGGCTCGGGAGAGGATGGGAGGGGAGAAGGAGATTCATTGCTTCTGGTGATGGTATGTCGTTTCTGGCTCTTAGGTATGCCGCTGGACAGAGAGAGGGTAATGTACCTGTGATTTCGTCGGGAAAGATGGATTCGAGCACTTCACGCTCTTCGACCTGCTCTTCGCGACCCATTGCGGCGGTTGGGGGGGCGTTGAAGTTGTTCTTTTAGGTTTGGTGGGTGTTATGCGATTGTGTTTGAAATGTCGATGATGGAGCTTTTTTGGCGGTTTAGTTTTGGGTGGGGTTGAAGAGGGAAAGGCTGCTAAGTGGTATGGCGGGGTTTCGTGGGGCCGTTTTTTCGTTGACAAGGCGGAAGTTCATGTGAAGGATTCGAGATTCATTCGCGATGAGGTTCATTGCTCGATGACTTGACCATTTCTGAAGCTTGATGACAGATTGCTACTTACCTTGAGCTTATCGCCCTGGGAGCATGATGCATGGAACATTTCTTCAACCGCGTCACTTCACACAAGTCGGCTTGTATGCACATTGATTTGTCGGGGCACACAAAATGGCGTGCCATTATGCACTTTGAATGCATCGGTATGAATCCTATGCAGCATCGCGTCGTGCAGGTTATACAGCACAACTTTACATCAATCATCTTCTTTTGTCACCCGATTTGTCTTCTTCTTCATCACCGATTCTCACGTCTCGAAGCGAGAAGGATCGGCGCCTCGCGTCGTTGTCGAACGACAAGGGTTTGCCCTTTGGGTGCTCGGTGAGAAAAGAAAAAGCTGACAGGTCGGCGATAAAAAGGGGCCAGAGAGAATCGACGTTTCCATCGTCGACCCGAGACATAACGGAAGATGCCCTGTTCTTTTGCGTCTCTCCGGAGAGAAACAAATAGCAAGGCGCCGTGCTATCGCAAAAGGCTCAATGGCATTGCCAGCTCAGCCATGCTTTCGCCCTGCTTTGAAACCACAATAAAGACAGCGGCACAACAACAAAAAAAAGGGAGGCCTGGGTCGGGTACGGTAAGGTACACAACCGCCGCTTGCCATTCGCCATGATGCCGCAAAGGATTTCTGTTGCCCGTCCAGGTCTCCGATGGCGACATCCCGGCCATCGGACCCATTGGTGAGTATGAGTGCATGTGGTTGAACGCTTCTTGCCTGTGCGACGGAGATGCCACGTCGCGTTGAAGGGGGCTATATATAGGCTGCCCATGTGTGCTTGTGCGGTGCTCTGTTGAATGGATGTCGTTAATATCTACCATAGAAACTCGCGAAATTCGACCGAAGCTAGGTTTGGTGGAGCCGCCACGTCATCTTTTTTTAGCAGCACGCCTTGCTGTAGTAGGAAAGGTCAACAGAGGTACCTCAAGCTGCCAGTACCTCAATCAATCGCGCAATGCAGTGCCCTTCCACGGTCGCAAGCGGTAAAAAAAATTACAGAACAACATTCTGTATGGATAAGAGCGTCTTATAGCATCAGATGCGCTGAATTGACCGCAGCGTTGAGGTTGTGGTAGGTGTGGTAGTTGATTGGCAAAGGGGCAGTACATGCGCTTGCATAGAAGTTGACTGTGAAATGAGGTACTGTTTTTCCTGTACTGTACTTAGTGCGGCTTTTCCTGTTATCGCCTGGCGTGCACGTGCACGTGGCGGCTCCACCAAACCTAGCTTCGGTCGAATTTCACGAGTTTCTACGGTACCATGGTAGGTGGTATGTCTCAGACAAGCGTTCGTCTCCATCCGTGACCGCTTGTCTGCGTCAAGCCGACAAGCTCCGATGGGCTGACTGCGAAATGATTCCGCGGATTGGCTTCTTCCTTTGCTGCTACTGCTGTTCTGTGCCAAGCCGGGACGTCTCATGCTACCACTGTTTCCCAAGTTAATGTGTCAATCGCATAGGAGCCGGAAGAAGCTGCGCCTTCGTTTGCTTTGTTCATGTTGCTTGGCCATCAAGGTAAGCCATCCGTCCAATCATTGGCGCAGTCCCTAGAGTTGCCCACGTCGAATCACCTATTCGCGATAATACCATAAGTTCGTCAAAGCCGAAAAGGGTCCTCTGATGAATAAGGTACTGTGGCAGAGGGGATGACAGTTGATGGCACTAGCTGAGCGCCGCGGCAAGCCAGCAATTGAATCCATCGTGCACCGCCAACCTGAAAACGAAGCACCCATTTGACAGTGAACCTTGACAGCCCAGTCCGGACACTGTCTACGTTGGAGCTCCCAACAATTGGAAAGGTACAAATAAGCAAGCAAGGAAGCAATCCGCCCCAAAATAGAGATGGGCAGCATTGTTGCGTGAGAGCAGGGTTTCTGCAATTACGGAGCAGCCTTCCGTGATACTAATACGACGAGGCCATCGAGATCCAAGTCGGCAGTATCAGAATACCGTGACACCGCAGACGTATGTACAAGTCTTACTTGTGCTCCGCCTCTGTTGTCCAAGGTTGGGTGCTTCATCCGATGCGGTGCCATCCATCTTGCAGCGATACATGTAAAGGGGACAGAGAAGCACTGAAAGAGAGATTGGAAGCAGACCGCCGGCCCAGACGCGCGTGTTGCAGCTGCAAACCCTCGCAATTTCCATGTGATTTGCTTACGTCGAGAAGAAAGACGTCTCCGGCAAGGCCCTGCGCCAGATGATACCGATCCAATCCTGTCTCAGCATTGGCTGCAGAGTCCGGTGTGCGACCATCCCCTGTCGCTCTAATACCGTATACGAAAGCAAGATGTACCTCGACACGCACCAGAGCTGCTTACAGATACTTACCTCTCCCTCTCTGACGCTTCTCTCGGAAACGAATGGAATCCCAGCAATGAGAAAAAACGGCGAGCAATAGAGAACGCCAAAGAAAAAAACATGAAAGAATGGAAGCACCCTGGCCAATCTGCTGGCCCTGCCGGCGTGCCTTGATTATGCAAGCCCGCATGCGAGATAGCGTCCCTGCAATGCGGCGCTGATGCAACGCTGCAGCCAGCAGGGGCCGCCTAGTGGCTCCTTCAGGGCTCGCAGTGCTTTGGCTCCAGCGATTGGAGGGCCCTCTGGTGGAAGCCCGCACTGGACGCAGCGCCATAGGCCACCTCACCCAGCCCGTACCCGCGATCCAAGGCATCTGCAGCTTGTATGTATTGTACCTTATGGGACACCCCTGCGGTTGAGCTGCGCAGCCTGCGCAATCGCACGATTCGAGCTCCCGTCCCTCGATGGCTTCCAGCGCGTCTGCCTGTGTCGTGTCTTTTTTTGCAGCTGCGGCCTGCCTCCGATCGGCCTTGAAGCGCGTCGAGTCTCAGCAGGCACGCCAAGCAGTTGCCTGTGCGTCCGACAAGTAGGTACTTGTAGTAACAAAGGTAAGGTACATGTAGCCAACCGTCTCAGCAGGTAGGTGTGCTTATCGATGCTGCTTGCAGAGCTGCCGCAAAGAGAGAGAAGAAAAAAACCAACGCCAGTCCCCACCGCCCAGAGGCTCACCGGCCACATTTAATTTCGCACAAGTTCAACACTAGCAGCCTTGGACCTCTTTTCGCACCTCGAGACTAACTCATACTGTCCTCGCCGCTTTCTCCCATCCCGGGCTGTGGCGACCCTTGGAGCTTCTTCCCGTCGTCATCGTCGTTCCCGTCCTGACCTTTGTCACCTCTTGTTTCTCCGTCATTGCTTCAACCCACCCTCGTCATCTCTCTTCTCTACCTATACTGCAGTATCCTCTCTCCCCCAGACCGCACCGACGAACTTCATCTACGTCTCCAATTCCTACCTACCTACCTACCAATCGCGACCATGGGTAGCTACACGTTCAAGTGGTGAGTTTTGGCCATCGAAGCTCTTGCGCCGCAAAAAAAGGGCCAACCCCCCAGTCGAAAAAAAAAAAACCTCCGGCGCTCGCGCCCGCCACGAGCTTTGCGAGACCACGAGGACGCAAAAGAATTTCCACTGGGTTTGGCGTGGAAGAAAGAAAGAACAGAAATTCCTTACACGAGCACTGGGAGAGCATATTAGCCCTAGGTTACAGACGGAAGCTGACGTTGGGGATGCCTTTTTCTCTAGGGAGCATCCCGCCGAAGAAGTGTTCGTGACGGGCACCTTCGATAACTGGACAAAGAGCGAGCAGCTGGTCAAGGTCGGCGATGTCTTCCAGAAGACAGTGCCGCTCAAGGATGCCTCGCAGAAGATCTACTTCAAGGTAGGTCGAGCGCTTCTTATCGCGCTGCAGCCGTCCTGCAGCTGCCTCTGCCGTTGCCATCCATTCTGTCGTTTGCTGTGCGATTCTCCCCCTCCCACTCCCTTGACACACCCGACGCCATTGGCCGTCGTCGCCGCCTGCTGCTGAATATGCGACCGTCGAGCGTATCTCTGCTCCAGCCTCAATCCGCCGTCCAGCCCATCATTTGCTTCGATCCACTCGAGGCCAGTGCCTCTTCCCATGTCACGGTTCGCCATGCAGCAGAGCATAAAAGCGCCCGCCCAATCACGCTGCGTCATCTCGTCTTTCGGTCGCAATCCTGCGAGATGCAACGCCATCCATCCATTGCGCGAGCCGTCCGAGGCGGATCGGCGAGGCAGAGCTCGGCTGAGTCAGATTCGCATCCAGTCCCTTCATGGGCCGATGGACGGACATCGATCTCGACGCCGGACTGGCTCTGCTTTGCGTCGGCGCCTCTCGCGCAAACGTGTCAAACAAAAACCCCCACGGCGCTTCCTGCTACTACTATCGTCTGGACCGGGGGGGCTGTGCCGCAACGCAACGCAACGCAGCGCGACGCATCGCACTGGCTGGCCGCGGGGTTGGAATGTTGGTGCTGGTAGCAGCCAGCGCTGGTCATCCGACTCACCACACCTCAGCCTTTTTTCCCCCCTTCGAATGCTAGCGCATCGCAACCCCGACTCTCCGGTGGTGACCACAACGGCTTGGTGTAGCGGTGAGAAACCGAGGGCATCTCACGCCACGGCCGCCAGAGATTGGTGATCTGCCCGCTGCCAACGTCCGCCGCTGGGCCCAAGGGGTCCTAATCTACTTAATCCGACCTACCTGATCCATCCCGACCATGGTTCCCACTTAATTGGGGAAGAGCTCGACCATGGCCCCTTGTCCGCGAGCCAGACCAGCCCCCGCACCGGCCTGGCCAACCCCCTTCCAAGGCTGTTGTCGTGCATATATCACGTCACACGCACCTGGATAGTGGATTCAGCCTGTTACGCACTGCATCATAGTACATATATATTTGCGATCCTCTCCAGTGAGGGGTGCTTGTTTGTTTTTATCTGCCAAAAACTGCTCTTTGCTGACATTTCTCTTTCTCTGTTTCGCTGCATTTAGTACGTCGTCGACGGCAACTGGACAGTAAACGAATCTGCCCCCAAGGAGGCCGACCACGAGGGCAACATCAACAACTTCATCACGCCCGAGGACATCCTTCAGTCCGACCCCGCAGCTGCCTTGACCAACACCGTTACTCCTCAGGCCACCACCGTCGCAATGGCCTCTGAACAGCCCATTGACAAGCCCGAGGGCGCCGCCACTCCTTCGGACGTTCCTGGCGGCTTCCCCATCACCCCCAGCACTGAGCTGGACAAGCCCATCGGCGTCAACCCCCTGCCCGCTGCTGCCGGCGCCGTCAACCCCTTCAAGCTCGAGCCTGGCGAGAAGGTCCCCGACGTCGGCATCGAGAGTACCAACGACCACGTCAAGCTGGACAAGGAGTCTTACGAGAAGAGCGACGCCCTTCCCGGCGTTGACGTCGCCGACCTGCCCCCCATCACCAGCAATCTGATTCCCGAATCCAGCCTTCCCGTCACCGCCGCGGGCGACGTCAACATCAACACTGTCGGCTCCGGCGCCACAACCCTCGGCCTGGCCGCCCAGGTCCCGCTCGAGGCCAAGATTCCCGATGCCACCGAGGTCCCCGAAGTCGTCAAGGAGAGCCAAGAAAAGGCCCACGTCGAGCCCGAGGCCTCAGCCGTCCCCGCAGAAGTCGCGGACAAGGCCAAGGTCGAGGAGGAGCTCAAGGAGAAGGTCACCGAAGTTCCCGCCACCTCTGAGGGCACCGCCGGCGTCGGCACCGAGAAGTCGGAGTCGGAGACGGACCCCGCCGCCGCCATTGCTGCCGCTGCTGCCACGACCGGCGCCGCCGTCCTTTCCGCCGTCATTGCCGCCAAGGACAACCTCGTCGAGACCGCCGCGCCTGTCGCCAACGACGCTGCTGCGGCTGCTTCTGCCGCCGCCAACGATGCTGCCGCGGTTGCTTCTGCCGCTGCCAACGACGCCGTCACCGCCGCTGCTGAAGCCGCCAGGCAGAACCTCCCCGACTCCGTCAAGGAGAAGCTGCCCGAACCCCTCCAGGAGGTCCTTGCCCAGCAGGAGACCGCCGCCAAGGAGGCGACCCGAGAGGAGGTTTCCCCCGAGGTTCCCGCCGAGGTCAAGGAGTCCATCGCCGAAGCCGGCAAGAGCCCCGAGGCTGCCACCAACACTGTCGCGGTCGAGGAGAAGAAGGAGGTCGAGGCTGAGCTGCTGAAGGAGGTCAAGCCTGTCCCGCCTGTCGACGAGACCGAGACCAAGCCCGCCCCCAAGCAGGAGGCTCACGAGGAAGTCTCCCCCGAGGTCCCCGCCGAGGTCAAGGGATCCATCCTTGAAGCCGGCAGGAGGCCCGAGGCCGCGGCCAACACCGCCGCCGTCGAGGAGAAGAAGGAGGTCGAGGCCGAGCTGCTCAAGGAGGTCAAGCCCGTCCCGGCCGTCGACGAGGCCACGCCCGTCGCGGCGGTGCCCGTCACCTCGGCCACCATTACGGATGTGCAGGCAATCGACAGCCCTGTGACCGAGGTCAGCAACGTCCAGGTCACCAAGACCGAGGTTCCCGTCGAGGAGCTCGCCGCGGTCGCCCCCGTCATCGAGGCGCCCAAGGCCTCTGAGGTGCCCAAGATTGAAGAGCCCTCGACCACGGCCGAGACCCCCGCCGCCGCCGAAGTAGTTGCCCTTGCTCCTGCCGCCGAAGTACCTGCCCTTGCCCCCGCTCCCATCGACACGACGGTTGCTTCGGAAGCATCCAAGACCGACGGTCCCTCCGTGGACACCCCCGTGACCGAGACCGACAAGACTGAGGTGCCCCCTAGCGATGCGGCCGCGGAGCCCGCCAAGGCCGACGCCGCCAACGGCTCCAACGGCTCCAACGGCGCGCACTCCGACAAGGGGTCCGAGAAGAAGAAGAACCGTTTCAGCGCCTTCTTCAGCCGATTCACGCATAAGCACAAGCACTGAACTGGGAGCGGGTCGCGGACGTGACAGGATAGAATGTCATCGCGTCGAAAACGCCTGGTTTTACGTTTCACAGAGTGTCGGTTTTCTTTTCTCTTGGGCTGCTGGAGTGGCTTTGTTTATATGTCTATGATTCCCCACTTTCGCAGAGAAGTGTGACTTGGGTCGAAACAAACGTCGGTTTACCTGGATCACCATTTCATATACCTAAATTCATCCCGTTTTCAATTGTTTCTCATCTAGCTGCCTCAACTGTTTTTGTTCGTTCATTCATTTGACATGTGTCTCCCGAGCTTCTTGTTCGTTTCTGATGGGTCTGCTGCATGTGTGGTACTTGTCTTTGTAGGTGTCTCTGCGTCGGTGTCTGGAGGGCAATGGGCCTGTTAATCATCCGCTCCATCAGCGGCATGAGGTTTGGCGCGGAGCTTTCCCAGTTCATGCGGCACCAAACGATGTTTTTTTCATGTAGCTACAGTCTGCCTACTTAATAATTGTCATTATCTCTAGTAATTTCTGTTTTCGTACCGCTGAAGCCTTTCGTTGCGTCTGCTGGCAGAGACTGAAAATGCGGGCAGCTGGTATATCTAGATCGTGGAGGAGTGGGAAACCCGGCCTCTTCTGCGGGGATGGCTGGGTGCATCGCTGCATCTCACCGTGACTCACTGGCCGGGACACACATTGCTCGTGTCTACAAAGTCCCCTGCAGGCTATCAGATGATGATGATGATAATAAACGTCTACAGATTTAATTGATTCCTCCAGGCTTCTCGCGTATTCAGTATCCCATGCTGTCCATTATACGGTCATGGTGTCACTTACAGCTCTCAAATTGACAGCATCATTCTGACAGTGACATTCTCTCTACGCTCACAACACATCATCAGTCACATGCAGCATCACGTGCATCCGCAGCTTGTTCCTGTTCGGCGTCATCAGATCGTTAGAGCCTCCCGTGCCTTTTGCCCCGCCGCTGACTCGCCCATTTCCATCCCGCTAGCAGCATCTTCGACTTTCTTGTACTTCCTGCATCCTCCAACTGCCGGGGCCAGCCGGGTCCCTCTTGGAGAAGCTTCCATCATCCCATCCTCTCCTCTTCCTCTTCGTCTCCTCTTTGCTCCATTGACTCTCTTTGTCCCTGTTCATTGTTCCATCTTTTCCTTCGAACATAATCTGCCCCACGATTACCAAGCCCTTAGACGGCAAGACGGGCTGCGGAGTGACGTGCCGTCCGTGGGCATGCTCGACTTTGCGCCACCCGCTTCCGACAACGTGGGCGGCTGAGCAGTCGACCAGCAATCCTCCAACCGACAACAGCCATCAACCGCCATCTCGGAGCATCGCATCATGAACCCTTCGAGCCCGAGCGCGGGCAAGTCCCTCCAAGTCCAGTCCAGCTACCCCGTGCCCGTCCAGCCGGCTCCGGCGCCACCGGGCTTCGAGGCAGCTCGCCGCGCAAACCCGGCACCCGCAGCCTCGCTGCCGCAGCCCACGCCCCGAAAGGGACAGGGATCGCGGAGGCAGCATCGGGCGCAGCGCCGGCCCAGCATGAACGAGAGGCTGGTCGACGAGTACGACGCGATGGCGGAGCTCAGGGCGCTGAGGAACCCGTCGAGTCGCCGCGGGCAGACGTCCATCACGCACCTGCTCAACTACTCAGCGCCGCTGCACCACCACGACGCCGGCTTTCATCATCATCATCACTCAAACCCCAGGTCCTATAGGCGAAATCCAACCTGGGGCCCTGGCTCCGGATACCACGCTGTCGACAAGTCCCGATACGTCCACGCCAACTATCGCTTCGTCGTCTCCCCCGACGGAGACTATTCCAAGCAAGGCGCGGATGCCGACCTCTTCCTCGACTGGTCCAACGTCATGCAGGTCATTGTCTCGTCGGAGTCGCAGGCTTCATCGTGCCCAATATGCCTGTCGGAGCCGGTTGCTCCCCGGATGGCAAAGTGCGGACACATCTTCTGCCTTACATGCTTGCTGCGCTTTATGAACTCGACGTTGAGCGAGGACGAGGCGAAGCCAGGCAAGGCCGCCAAGTGGAGGAAGTGTCCCATCTGCGAAGACAACATCCATCTACCGGACGTGCGGCCCGTGCGCTTCTACGCCGGACAGGAGAGTCCTCTTCCCCGGGTGGGTGATGACGTTGTCCTGAGGCTCATGGCGCGGAATGCAGGCTCAACCCTTGCGCTTCCTCGCGCGAGCGGAGCCGAAGTCCTCAACTCGGGGGACAGCGTCCCGTGGCACTTTGCCGCCAACGTTTTGGACTACGCCCGTGTCATGAAGGGCACGGGAGAGTACATGGCCAGTCAATATGACGAAGAGATTGCGACGATGCTGCAGCAGGCCGCTGAAGACGAAGCCTTGTTTGGGCAGGATCGCGAGTGGACGCAAAAGGCCGTCAACGCGGTCAATGCCGCCAAGGAAAAGCTTGTCGCCCTTGGCGGCGCCGATGAAGCCAGCACAAGCTCATTGCCAGGCTCGGCGAAGCAGTCGTTCGAGTCCGACTTTTACTTCTACAGCGCTTTGCCTCACTTGTATCTTTCGCCACTAGACATTCGGATTCTGAAGACGCAGTTTGGGTCTTTCTCAGCCTTCCCCTCCACTTTGCTCCCCAGGGTCGAGCACATCTCCACCGGCCACGTCGTTGACGACACGCTGCGGAGAAGGGCAAAATATCTGGGCCACCTTCCTCATGGCTGCGTTATCAACTTCCTAGAGTGCGACTGGACAGACATCGTCCCTGCTGAGACGCTGGAGACGTTTGCTGCCGACATCGAGCGCAGACGGAGTCGCAACCGCGACAAGGCTGCACAGGAAGAGCGAGAGCGCCTCCAGTCCGAAAGGATAGAGGCGGCTGCTCTCCGAAACCTGACGGGATCCCATCCGCCTCACTCCCCGCCTATCCGGGGCGATTCGCCCCCTTTCGTGGACATGTCGGAATTCCAGCCCCTGGCGGCGCCGTCGGGCACGACACCTCCCGAAGCACGGTTGGGATTCTCCCCGCTTGCCTCCTTGTCAACGAGTCCCTCCACACAAAGGACTGTCTGGGGCACGCCAGCTATCTCCACGGGTCCTGGGATGGAGGACGTTCCAGCGCCCAGCAACGCTGATGACGGATGGCTCAAGGATGAGGATGTCTTTATGAGCCCAGGCGAGCTCGCCAGGCAAATCGAAGCATTGAATACGATGGACAAGGAGGACAGCGGACAGGGCAGCAGCTCTCGTAGTGGTGGCGGTGGTGGTGGCAAGAAGAAGAAGAAGCAGAAGATTACACTGATGAGCACTGGTGGGCGGCGCGGCATATGAAGAGGGGGGATTGAAAGGAAATCAAGATAGACGACGGCATGTGTGATCTTTCTCCTACGGAGGTTATATGTTTAATCCGAGCTGGAATTGAGTTTGGGGTTTGCGTAAGGCGGCTCAAGTCATTTATATACGGTCCTCATATACTAGCCAAGAATGGCATAGCGATGGAAAGGCAGCCCTTTGTCAGTCCTGGGTCCTTTCAGACATGCTGCCGGACTGCACGGCACAATGCAAGCGTCTTTCTACAGTGATACCACGCCATTTCGAGGGGATTTGAACTATCATAATACCTACGATATCCAATTC
Organism: Trichoderma sp. PF4103; assembly: GCA_023628735.1. Taxonomy (NCBI): domain Eukaryota; kingdom Fungi; phylum Ascomycota; class Sordariomycetes; order Hypocreales; family Hypocreaceae; genus Trichoderma; species Trichoderma sp. PF4103. The sequence continues at coordinate 967,961 of JAMAKC010000003.1, forward strand.
AAGGAGCCTAAGAGATGCGTCCATCCGGGGAGGATATGGCGGTTGATCGCTAGCACTGGGAGTTACAGCGGCTCAAGGCCTAAAGCTACCTGGGCTGGCGGGGCCAGTTGGGTGTGGGGTGATTAGCTCAGGCTCATGTCACTTTGAGGTTTCTTATCAGACCAACTGCAATCGATAGCCTAAAATTTTTTCCTCTACCGCTCAATTCGTTATCGCTCAAGCTTCGACAAAGAAAAAAAAAAGTTAGAGGATCACATCGATCCTCGTACGGATCACCACAAAGAAAACAAGAGCATGGCGGCAAACACATCGCCATCTCTGACGAACTCGTCGCACACAATGACGGCCCAACCACTCGTATCGGTGCCCCCGATGTCCTCGTCCACAAACGCCAATGGCGCCACCATCAACAAGTCGCTGCTGACGCTGCTCGAGAGCCTGCAGCCGGACAAGAGGCACGTGTTCCTACAGCCGGACGAGGCCCTGCCCACGAGCTCGCTCAATGTCGTCAAGGAGACGCTGGAGGGGTTCGCGGCCGAGGTCGGCGAGGAGCAGGAGGCGAGGCTCAAGGAGAGCCGCAAGCGCAAGAGGGAGGCTGGATTGGGGGGCAGGAGGGGTGAGATTGAGGTGTTGAAGCTGAGGAAGGTGTATGTGGATGGGTTTGAGACGGAGCAGGCGTGGCAGCAGGCGAGGAGGATTATTGGGAGCGTGCTGAAGTTTTCGGGGGGTTTGTTGGATGAGTTGGAGGAGAAGGGGGAGGTTGTTGCTGGGGATAAGACCGATGGGGTTGTTGATGGGGAGGAGGTTGAGGGTGAGGATGAAGAGGATGACGAGGATGAGGACGAGCTTGATGCCGAGTTGGACGAGGATGAGTTTGACGAGGAGGATGACCTCGAGGACGAAGACGAAGAAGACATTGACGCACTTGAGAGTGGTCTTGAAGAGGAAGTTGATGGACTTGACGAGGACGAGGACGAGGAGGAGGATGAAGAAGATGATGAAGAGGCGGAAGAAGGCCAAGAATACGTCGAAGACCCCGACGGCCTCAACGACGGCTTCTTCAACATTGACGAGTTCAACCGGCAGTCGCAGTACTTTGAAGAGCAAGACGCAAGAGGCGACCCCCACACCGACCTAGCCAGCGACGACGAGGAAATAGACTGGGACGCAGACCCAATGACACAATCCAAGACGGGCTCCAAAAAGGCCGGTCGCAATGGCAAGTCACAAGACGCCGACGACCAGCTGCAAGATGAAGACGAGGACGACGAGGAGGAGGATGGCCCGACATTTGGCGACATGGCTCTTGACGCACCCGAAGGCGCCAGCGACGATGAATTTGACGACGACGACGAGGAGGAGGCCGCGGACAACGAAGGCCTCGACCTCAACGCAAACGGCATCTACTACAAGGACTTCTTTGCGCCGCCGCCCCGCAAGAGCAAAGGCGGCAAGCCCAAGAAGAGCGTCCACTTCAAATCCGAGCAGCCCGCGCAAGAGGACGTCGACAGGGCCATGGCGGATGTGCGCCGCGACCTCTTCGATGACGAGTCGGACAATGACGACTCCGAAGACGCGCTGTCCGACGTGTCGGCCGGCGACCCCAAGTCTCGGCGATCCGCCCACGAGCGAAGACAGGCCAAGCTGGCCGAGGAGATTCGCAAGCTGGAAGCCGCATCCGTGGCGAAGCGCGAATGGACGCTCTCGGGAGAGGCCGCCGCCTCTGACCGGCCGCTCAACTCGCTGCTGGAGGAGGACCTCGACTTTGAGCACGTGGGCAAGCCGGTGCCCGTCATCACGCCCGAGGTGACGGAGGGCATCGAGGACATGATCAAGCGGCGGATCCTGGCGCAGGAGTTTGACGAGGTGCTGCGGCGGCGGCCGGACGCGGAGGCGGTGCCGAGCGGGACGCGCCGCGGCATGGTGGAGCTGGACGACAGCAAGTCGAGCAAGGGCCTGGCGGAGGTGTACGAGGAGGAGCACGTCAAGAACGCGAACCCAGACGCGTACGTCAGCCAGTCGGACGAGAAGCTGCAGCGCGAGGAGCGCGAGATCGAGGCGCTGTGGAAGGACGTCTCGGCGCGGCTCGACGCCCTGAGCAGCTGGCACTACCGGCCCAAGCCCGCGGCGCCGAGCGTCTCCGTCGTGGCCGACGTGGCGGCCGTCGCCATGGAGGACGCCCAGCCGACGACGGCCTCGGCCATGGCCGCCGAGCAGAGCCGCATGGCGCCCCAGGAGGTGTACCGGGCCGGCGCGGAGAACGCCGCCCCCGGCGAGATTGTCACCGGCGGCGGCTTGCCCGTCGCGCGGCAGGAGATGTCGCGCGAGGACAAGGCGCGCAGGCGGCGTCGTGCCAAGGAGCGCATGCGCAAGGCTGGCGGAGATGGTGCTGCTGGAGCTGCTGGTTCTGGTGCTGGTTCTGGTGGTGCGAAGAAGCCGCTCTCGAACAAGGCCAAGATGCAGCGCGACACGATTGCCGAGCTGAAGAAGGGAGGCGTCAAGGTGATTAACCGCAAGGGCGAGATTACCGACGTCGAGGGCAAGAAGACCAAGGTGGCGGCCAAGATTGTCTCTGGAGGAAGCTTCAAGCTGTAGAAAGAAGTACAAGCTTAGGGGGAGGAGGAGGTTGAAGATAGGGTGCTTGAGTGTGTGTGTTGTATATATCTGGGATGCATTCTGATTTCTGCTCTGGTTCTTTGGTTTCGTTGTGGCTGGCTGTTGTAAATCGAATGGGATTGATTGGCATGATATAAAAAGTTGAGGATGGGGAGAGCATGCATTTCACATAGAGGGAAGCTCATCCTAATGCCATTGCGTATAATTTTCATCCATGAATCAAAAAGACTACGCGGGCGTCTGATGAGCCTTTCTCACGTAGTAAGCACAAAGGGGTATTTATGTGCTTTGTTTGTCGAGCTATTCTCATAGCAAGCTTTCTTTACTGTCCATTGTCCTCCAGACGCCCTAAACTCCCCTCCTTGAGATCTCCTAATAAAACAAGGAGATTCACGTTGAAATCGGCCCAGTCCAGGGCAAAATCAAATACAGCCAATCATCCGAGTTCCCCTATCCTCGAATGATTTTCATCCAGCAGGGTGTGCAAATCATCAAGTTCGCGTCGGTGGAACTTATTTCTCAGCCTCGGCAGCCTGCTCCTGCTCCTCCCCCTCGACCTTGGTCCTCTTCGTCTCGAGCTCGGTAGACTCGTCGTCGGCCTTGCGCTTACCATTGCCGTTGGCGGCTTCGGCGTCGGCGTCGTCGACCTTGGTGGCCTTCTTCTTGCGCACCAGGCCCGTCAGGTCCTTTGCGTTCTTGCTGGCCTCCTCGACGCGCGCCTGCACGTCGGCGGCGGATTGGCCAAAGGCCGCGCCGAGGATGCCGCCCAGGGGGTTGGCGTCGCCGAGGAGCTCGCTTGCGCTGAGGGGGTCCTTGCGGAGGTCGACGAGCTGCGAACTTGTTAGCCAAGGGAGTAATAAAAAAAAAGCCAGGAGAAGAGGTCTGGTTATCAGAATGATCCAGGGTAGGAGGAACGCTTAGGCACATACCCTTTGCTCCAAGTCTACTATGACTTCCTTCATCTCCTCGACAGCCTTGCGCGACAGCTCGTTATCCTCTGGCGACGCCGAGCTGGCGATCTCGACCTCAATGGCCTGCATCTTCAGCTTGAAGCTCTTGATGGCGAGCTCCATCTCCTTGATGGCCTCGTCGCGCAGGCCCTGGTCAATCTCTTCGCGCTTGGTGTTCTTGCCCTCGTCGTCGGCAACGGTGAGGGAGGCAAACTCGAGAGCGAGGGAGAGCTTGTAGTGCGCCTCGGCAATGATTTCAGATTCTTCGGGGTACAGCTCCATCTTGTAGTTGAGAGACGTGCGGCCATCCTCAATGGCATTGGGATATCTGCGCACGAGTGTCAATCAGAGCCGCGTCGCGTCGCGTTTGTTGTAAGGGGATATCAGGGATTCGGGGGCATACCGTTCGTTCTCCAAAGAGATTTCGGCAAGACAATCGTGGGTCTCGGCGAGGCGCTCTTTGATGTGTCTGACGGCCGGAGAGTCTTCCTTGACAACTTCCTTGCCTTTGCCCTTGTCGGCGTCGCCGTCGCTCTGCGCTTCCTCCTCTTGAAGCTTCTCCAGCTGCTTGAGGTAGCAGACGCGAGCGAGGTCGAGAATCTCAAAGGCAGTGGCAAGGTCGTCGTCCTCTTCCTCGTCTTCATCTCCCTCCTGGGCCTATTGGTTTGGAACGATGGGTAATTAGACAGCGGATCGCAAGCTTGGTCAAGCTGGCCAGATCACCCACCTCATCTTCGTCAGACTCGTCAAAGTTCTCGTCGCCGGTGAACTGGAAAAAAACCTTCTTTCCCTCGGGGATGTCGGCCTTGTCCTCGCCCTTCTTCTCCTTGCCCTCTCCCGCCTGAGCCTCGCCCTCCTGCGTCGCCTTCTCCTCCTTGGTGGCCTTCTTCGCGGAGGAGCTGTTCGCCTTGGTCTTCTTCTCGACGGGCGCGGAGCCGCCGAGGACGTCGCTCTTGCTCTGGCCCACCTTGAACAGGCTGCGGCCGTAGTGGAAGAGGATCTCGGCGTTCTCGGGGGCCGTCTCGCCGTTGATCTCGGCCTGCAGGATGCTCGCGCGGGAGAAGATGTCGGCGGCGGCCTCGTACTTCTTCTGCGCGTAGAGCGCGGTGCCCTTTGCGCTCAGGTCGGCGAGGGTGACCTTTTTGGACTTGATGTCGTCGTCGACCTCGTCATCGTCGGCTTCGGGAACTGGTTGCGCCTCTGCTTCTTCTTCTTCTTCATCTGCGTTTGCCTCTGGCTCTTCGGGAGCTGCGTCCTGAATGGGTTCGTCGGCCGCCGGCTTTCCAACAGCAGGCGCAGCCTCCTCCTCCTCGACCGGTCGCGTCTCGGCGATGGGTTCTGCCATTGTGAAGAGCTGCAGGCGACGCGCGATAGGTAATGAGTTTGTGTGCTGGTGGTGGGTGGATGATGTTATAGAAGGGCGAATACGTGTGTTTTATGCCCAATGGCAGATGGACGAGCTCACCCGAGATGAATTGATGATGCCGGACCTGTGAAAGTACAATCGACACGATGGCGCGGGAAATGCAGAAGCAAGGGAGAAGCAGCTGGTGAGAGCACAAACAGCTGATCTTTAGCAGCTCTCGAAGGCTTGCTGCAGCCGTGACGTGCGTCTGTGCTTGGGCGCGTCTGATTGGTCGGGGAGGAGCCACTTCTGGGGCGGGCCTCGACACGTTGTGGCGGTGTGGGGCTTAGCTTGGTTAATTATGTTATGATGTCAGCTGCGATCAGCTGCGTTGCATCCCGCTTACCCTACAATCTCGAGGTCGATTTTTAAAATCAAGCTTTTAACCTTCCTCCTATATTATCTTACGATTTTTAAAATCTTATAAGAATTATATTAAATTATAGCTTCTTAAAGTAGTTCTCTAGCCTTAACTAAGCTTATATAAGCTATTAGCTCTTATACTATAATAGCCCTTACTTAAAGACTAGCTGCAGCTGCCTAAATTACCTCCTTAAAGATAAGGACTTATAATACCCTTATTAAAAGAATTTAATTTAGTATCTTTAACTTTAACTTTAATTAATAAATCTAAAGTTAAGCCTGCGCTTATAACTTTACTAATTAAAAATATAAAGATTATTATTAATATTAAAAAGCTTAAGAATGCCTTATTATATTACTCTTATTATTACTCTCCTCTTTATTTTTATCTTTAACCTTTTTACTATTACTATTACTTATACCTTTAACTATACTTAACTTACTATACCTCCTTAGCCTAAATAATACCCTCTTAAACTTTATTTATAAAAGTATTTATAAACAGCTTCTTATTAAAAAGAAAGAATATACTGCTTAAAAAAAATCTATTATTAAGATCTCTTATACTATTAACTTAGCCCTTATTATATTTATATAACCTGCTTAATAAAAGGTTATTAAATAACTTTAAAGCTGTATTTACTTTTATATTATAAACTTCTTTATTAATATACTAGCCTTAACCTTTATAGCCTAATTATATATTAACTAATAGTGCCTATTTATAATAAACTTTTTTATAGCCTATTTATAACCTAATTTTATATTTTTAGCCTCCTTACTTATAACTACTATTAATAATAACCCCTTTAACTTATCCTTTTTAATTATATAACTACTAGTAATTAAATATAATAACTAAAAATATATTTTATAAGCCTTAGCTATAATAAGTAAGCCCTTGCCTTAACTTTATTAACTTATTATAACCTTTACTTTTACTTTTATTATAAAACCCTTAATATAAGGCTAGATAGTTATTTAAAAGAAATATTCCCTTACTATAATAAGGCTAAGCTCTTTTATATATATAAATCCTAATATTAATAAGTAAATCTTTTTTTAACTTTTATAAAGTAACCTTTAATATAAAAGCTTAATAAAAGTAGTTAAATCTTACCTTTTTACTTTTTTTAGCCTTATTAAAAATATAATTAGCTTTTTTTAGCTAGTTTTATTTACTTATATTATTTTCTTTATTTTACTTATTACTTACTCTCTCTTATTTTAACTATACTATAACTTAATATTTAAAAAGGCCTAAATTAAAGAACTATTAGTATAGTATTATTACTAACTTAATAAAGTCCTTAAGGTTATCTTTATTAAAATAGCTATAAAAAAAGTAGTTACTATTAATAAGGCCCTTTTATATAATAAACTGCTAGTAATTATAAAAATAAAGCCTTTATATACTATCCCTTTTATATATAATAAGTCCTATAACTTTTTAAACTAGCTAATTATTATATTAAAGTAAATTAAAAATATATTAATATTTAAGTCTTACTTTACTTAATCTTAATTTAAAACTAACCTTTTATTACTTTATAATAAATACTATAACTTTTACTTTTACTAAATCTACTTATACTTATTATACTATTTCTAATATAATAAAATTAGCTATTATATAAAGGACTACTAAGCCTTAATATAATATATTAATTACTATAAACTATACTTATTAAACTTTCTAGCTTATTTAACTTAGCCTTATTAATTTAATAGCTAAATAGTTATACTTACTACTACTAACTAGGCTGCTATTAAAACTTTAAGATAAAAACTTTAAAAATAAGCTTAAGTAATAGCTACTATATTAGCTTTAGCACTAGCCTTTTTTTAAACTTTACTTTAGCTATTTTTTATTACTTTTAGTAGCTTTTTATTACTTTTACTTTAGCTAATATTATTATAATATAGTATTCTTTATAACTTTAAATATTAAAAGGTTAAAAGCTTTATTTTTTAAAAAAATTACTAACTAATTTATAAACTTAATTTTAAAAAGCTTCTTAGCCTTAGCTATATTAAACTTAATTAATAAGGCCTAGCTAGCCTTTATATTAAATTTAAAGTTTATATCTTTTTTTTAAAAAAAAAAGAAGAAGCTAAAAAAAATTCTAACTTAAAGGCATTTATATTTAACTTTAGGACTAATTATAATTTACTTATAATTAATATTTATAAATAAAAAGCTTATAATATATTAAGTAAATATTATTAAAATATAAGGATATTATAATACTACTTTAAATATTACTTAAGAGAGTAGATTTAATATAATCTTAATTTAAAAACCTTAAACTAAGGTTATTAATAAAGTATACTTTATTAAAACTTATTTTAAATATACCTTTTTTAGCTTAATTATAAACTAGAATATTAAGCCTAATATTATTATATATATATAAAAACATCTATATATATAAGCCTACTAAGTCCCCCTTAACCTTAAGCACCTAGGCCTTTTTTAAACTTAAGTAAATAAGGCTAATATTCTTAATATTTACTAATATACTAATACTTAGCTAAATGCTATTAATATCTTATACTTACTTAACCCCTTTCTCTTAAATACTTTTATAGTAAGTAACTTTAATACTTACTATTAGACTTAAGACTTAAATATATAAAATAATACTTTTAGTAAAAAGGTTACCTTTTAAGCTAATAATTATAAACTAGTATCCTTACTTAATAAAACACCTATATAAGGATTTATAAATAATATTATAAACTTAATCTTTAATAATATAAAGGCCTAGTTTAAAGTAGCGCCTGCTTTATAATATAGCTTAAACTATAAGATAATTAAGTCCTTTATTAGTCTTTTTTATACTCTTTTATAACTACTGCTTTTTTAATATACTATTTTAAAGGACTATATTAAGTAGTTTATTAAGCTAATTAAATACTATGCCTTCTGCCTAGCTGGCCTTTTTAATATAAAAAAAGGCTATAAAAGTCTTACTAAAGCTATTTAATAAACCTTTAAGTTAGTAATTAAAGGCTTTAAATAATACTTATATTATACTAAGCACTAGACTGCTTAATAAAATAATAACTATAAGTAGGCCTAGGCTGCTTTTATAATAGACTAGATTAAGAATATATATAAAGAACTTTAGTATATTATTTAAAACTATAAGTAAGTATACTAGGCCTAGATTATTTATAAAGCTAGCTTTAAAAAACCTATTTTTAATATTATAAATTAGTAAGATTAATTAAATCCCTTTTAGCTATACCCTTTTATTATCTTTAACTGTATTTTTAATATACTAAAAGAATATATTTAGTATTTTAAAAAAAACCCTCTTAAACTACTAGACTATTAAAAATAATATCCTAAACCCTTAAAAAGAACTTTTATACTATAGCCTAAAGCTTTTACTTTATAAAAAGGTTATTAAATAAAATACTACTAATACTATCCTAGGTATAAGTAATATAACCTTAAGTAATAATAATATCTTTATTTAAATACTTAAAATTACCTAGCTATATATTTTTATAGCTATTTAAGCCCTTTTTTAGGCCTTTATATACTTAAGGTATTACCTTAAGGTATTTTAAATAGTTAAAGTAGTTATAATCCTTAAGCCTAGTAAGAAGCCTTATAACTTAATAAAGTAATAATGCCTTATTATACTACTATTATATATTAATAAAGGCCTAGAATAACTTCTTACTTACTATATAATATATATAGCTATAATATAAGGCATCTTTTTTTTATAATACTTTAAGGCTTTTTTTAAATACTTAGCTACTAACCTTATTACCTGCCTTATTTATAATATTAAAAAGGCATTAGTAAAAGAATTACTTATTAGTTTATTAACCCTTAATATTTAAAAGGCCTTTAATATTATCCTTTATAGCTAATTAATCTTATAGCTTTAAAAGTAATTTTAATTAAATTAGCTAGCTTATTAAGTTAAGGCCTTTATAATTAACTAGTTAGTAGTTATTTAGATTAATAATAAAGGCATAGTTTTAATAATCTCTTTCTTTTATAATACTTTATAAAGGTCCTTAATTAGCCTAATTCTTTTTATACTTTATATTACTTTACTTTTTTAATTAAACTAGCTATAGTACTAATTTAGCTATATTAATAATATTAGTATATTAATTATAAAGTCTACTTTTAAGTTAGTTTATACTTAGCTTTAAAAAAAGCTAGACCTTTTACTAATATAAGGTTAAGTAAATATAATTACTTTTAACTTTACTAAAGTAGATCTAATTTACTTTATAAAAAAAAAGCTTTTTACTACCCCCCTTAGCTTAATAATAAAAGGCTAAGAAGTTACTTTTAAGCTAGTAATTTATTAGCTTAAAGTCTTTTTAAATACTACCTTAATATTTTATAAGTATATAAACTACTAGGCTATTAAAGTATTTTATACTATTAACTTTATTTACTTACTTAATTATATTAAGAAAGGCTCCTTTTTTAATACTATATCCTAGGCTATTAAAGCTATTATAATATTTACTGCTTTATATAAGGCTAATATATAGTATTTTAAGGACTTTTAGAACTTTTATATAAAGCTATATTACTTAATCTAGGCTTATAATAAGTAAATAATTAGCTAGGTTAATAAGTATTTAAAAATAGCTATTAAAAAGATACTATTTATATAGTATACTATATTAATTTTAATACTTTTTAAAAATATAAGAATTACCCCTGCCCTTATTATATTAAAATAAGTTTACTTATATACTTTTATATACTATATTATACTAAATTAATAATACCCCTTTATTTTATAAATAAAAGGCAGGGGCTATTTCTTTTTATAACTTTAAATAATAGCTTTTTTTACCCTTTTAAGTATATACTTTTAAATTATCTTATACTTCTTTAACTATATTTAGCCTAGCCTAGCCTTATTATTATTAAATAAGAATAAGGCTATAGCTACTTATAATAAGCTTATTAATAAACTCTTATACTTTAATATTATTAACTACTTTAATAGCTCTTTTTTATATAATAATACTAGCTAAAGTACTATAATAGTAATTAAAGGCTAGAAGATAGTTTATAATAAATATAATGCTTTATAAAGTATAAAGGTTTTTAATACTAAGGTCTTTAATACCTTAGCCTTTATTTATATTATTATAGCCTTACTTTAGTGCTTTTATTAGCTTTTACCCCTTTTATGCCTTAATACTACTTACTTCTTCTTAAATAATACTATAATAATAACTAACTTTTAAAAAATACTACTTAATAGCTTTTAATATAAATTCCTTAAATTCTAGTAATTAGCTAAAGTAGTTATAAAGTTAGGCTATATAACCTATATTTTATAAGTCCTTAAATATAAAAATATCTTAAAAAATAAAAAAGCTAATACTTTAGTAAAGTAAGGTATATAGCTTTAAGCCCTTAATACTTATTTAATACTAGCCTACTTTAAGTAAAAGGCTAAAGCTTAATTAAAATAGATTACTTATAACTACTAGAACTAGATTATACTATAATACTACTAAGACCTTAAGCTGCTTTAAAAGCAGAAGCTAAAGGAACTTTTTATACTTTAGCTTACTTTTTACTACTTATTAGCTAAATACTTTAGCTATAGGTCTTTTTAATCCTACTATAACTAAATAAAGTATAATAAAGAAGCTACTTATACTTATAAAGGCCTTTAAGAGCTATATTATATCTTTACTTATTATAAATTCTAGTATATACTTTTTTACCTTTTATACTTTAAGAAAAGTATAACCTTATTCCTTTTTAGCCTTTAAGGCTACTATACTTTTTAAAGTTTCTTAAAGTAAGTAAAGCCTTATAAAGTAATTAATATTCTAAAAGATACTTTACTATTAAAGGATATATTAAATAATAGCTAATAATGCTATTACTATAGCTATAGCTTACCTATAGCTATAAAAGGACTTATATAATAGCCTTAATAAACGCTCCCTTCTTTTTAATTAAAATGTAGATATAAACTAGTAGAAATAAGTAATAAAGAGGCTGCTATATACTTATACTAGATCTTCTTAAACCCTTATTAATTAATTAATACTATTATGCCTAAAAGGGCATTATAAAGACTTTATTAGTATTACTAGGACTAGAGGAAGGATATCTAGGCTAGCTGCTGTGCTTAATTTATATTTTTCCTTATATTATGCCTATATGCCTTAAATAGTCCTGTATTTTATATATTTAAGTATATAGCTAGCTTAGGCTATCTATATTACTCCTTAAGGAGATTTAGATATTAGTTATAGATGTAAATAATAAATAAATAAATAAATAAATAAATAAATAAATAAATAAATAAATAAATAAATAAATAAACGAAATCAAGCTTTTTTTCATTACTTGGAGCTGACTTCTAGAGTCAGCGACATTAGTTCAGTGTCTCGGTCAATCCTTCTTGGTGCTGTTTGTGGCATCACCTTCTCTCACCGAGGAGCGTCCTCCCGTCGCCGAGTACTGTATAGTTGACCTAAAATGGCCCAAGGCAACCAGCCGAAGAAAGCAATACCGTTTACCTCGCCAGCAAAAACAAGCTGAGCAGCTTCACGGCCCTCGTGAAGAGTCAAGCTTGGTGTTTGATCTAGCTCTGCGCCACCTCTTCTTCATTGGTGCTGTGTTGGGTCAAGTACGGTCCATCACCACCTAGAGAACAACCGGCTTCGATGGCAGAAACTAATCACTCGATATAAGTATACGTGATCCCGTCATCTCACCTGTGGCAGATCTGAGCCATCGCATCACTGGCACCCTGAAGGCCGGCGTATCAAGACCTTCTTGTAAAGTATCTCATCAAATCGACCCGTAGCTTGAAGCAGCAACTTTCAACAATGCCGTCTACTGAGGTAACAATAGACCGACTCTGTACCCTCATTTCTCATAAAACTCTTCTTGTTCTTTGCGCTTTTCTTACCAGAGCTCTGAAACTCACTCAAGCTACACAGGAACGTTACGGCCAAATGTGTTGGCTCGCCATCCCGGTCAAAGACATTGAGCGGGCCGTGGCCTTTTACTCGCAGATCTTTCCCTGGGACATCAGCCCCAACGGCGTCCCCCATCAGCGACCCGGCGTCAAAGAGCTGTACTTTTTCAACAGCGGCGATACGCTGCATGGGGCATTTTACGCGATGGAGGATGGATTCCACGTCATCAATCACTCGATAGATTTTCAGGACGGCCTGTCTGTCCATCCGAGTTTCAACGTCAGGAACTGCAAGGAGACTCTTGAACTGTTGGAAAAGCTCGGCGGGAGAACGCAACTGTACGTTGATCCGTCTCGCATGAGATTTGTAACAGGGGAGGAAAAAGGGCGAGAGAGAGGAAAGAGGTTATTCCGAGCCAACAGCTGTTAGGCACAAAACCGAGCTTGGCGGCGACATGGGCCATTATGCCCGCTTCATCGATACCGAGGACAACATGATTGGTATCTGGTCCAGAATTTGATCTGACTCACAAGGGCTGCAAAAACTGCAGCTAACATCCCGTCCAGTGAGGTTGTTTCTATTCTTACCTACATGTAAGGTATATAACGATGAGCAGAGTGATTCTTCTGATAAGAAACAACATGAGCTCTATTTCGCCATCTTGACTCATTCTGATTCGAGGCATATTGAATGATGTCCTCCACCCCCTGACATTTTTCCCGTGGCGGAATTTCATGAGCAGCGTGTTGAACAATCCGCTCCATCATGCTTGTTCTTCTTCTGTTGCGCCAGGACCGGGCATCATGGGCCAGCTGAAGCAGGGGCGATTACGATGATTGGAGGTAGATCTCATCTCGAGTTCATCGACGGCCGCTCTCATGGAATGATTTTTCCAGGCCTTGCGTTCATGACATTTTGCTATCGACAAGGACTTTCATTTCACCGGTGCTAAAAGTTGGGTTGTCAAGCATCGACGTTATTCAGACGGGCCTGTATGGCGGAAGTTTCAATATTGGTGATTCTAGTATTTCACGTTGTCACACGTGGTTTCTCAGTGCCCAAGCCTCTAACCATACATGATTAAAGAACGCCCCGAGCTATCTGATGCTTACACATATCTGGATATGCTTAGAATCGCAGCTCTCGGCCACATGGTGTTGAAGCAAAGAATCTTTCAACGACACATGTGCATCTATGAATGGAGCAGCTCACAGATTGTATGCATGCTCGCCGCTGACAAAGCCACAGACTGTCTGTTGCACTTGATAATGATGGGATGGCAGCCCCATGCTCATTGGATACCCGTTTCCCCCCTGGAGCATCTCGGAGATATTTCGTGCAATCAGATCCCCAGTGTAACTGTCTCAGAACAACGCCGGTTGCCTATTCGTGGAATTACATGTTCACTTTGGGTGGTGCCTTTGTTCGCCAAAAGTTGACAGCGATAACGAAAGCACGTCGTTGCCAACAACATGAACTCAACAAACTGCTTCAGACTGAATGCTACTGAGACACTTTTGTTGTTGAGAGAGGAACGGGAACGAGCGAGGCATTATTACTTTGGCTGACAATTTCCTACATGCAGATGGTTCATTTACGTGGAAAGTGGGCACTGTTACGACACTGCGTATTCTCTCAACGACCTTCCAGTCGGTAACTGGATCGATATCGGGGCGTTTTCTTCTCGGCGATATAGAGTCCTCCGCGGGGGTCAAGGCCGTGTCAGCGTATTCCTTTACGCTGGCGTTGATGACCTAACCAACGGCCGGCTTACATGACTCTGTCTCCCTGCTAGGAAAGAAGGGGGGGGACAGGAGGTCGAACCAAGCATCATTCGGGCAAAGACTATCCGTGTGCTCCGTTTCCCCCACAAGATCGGGAGCCGTTTCGGTCTTACTCGTGCTAGTCGGGCTGCGGGGGGGTTCAGGGAGCTGCTGCGGAAATCCCTGACTTGAGGGTGCTTTTCTCTCCCTTCGAAATAAGAAGCTGTCCCCGCTGGCAGTTTCAACTAGGTTGACGATTTTTGCGGCCCAGCAGCAGTGACAGTGTATAGAGCATCAGCTCTGAAAGAAGTTGAGAGAAGGTAGCTGTACGGAGAAGAGACAGGCATGCAGTCTGCTGACGGATGACATTGTGACTTTCTCGGTACTGGTTAAGAGAAAGTGGTAGAAGGCCGGTGGGAAGACTGGTGTCCGTTGAAGTGATCTGACGATGCTTGACATGCGAGTTTGCTATGAGTACGACCGTAAAACCGCAAAGTTCGAACCGGCACCCTTATTTTCACTTTGAAGACATGAACTTGGCGCCTCGATATAGGCTCTGTGTTCCTCAAAGGGCAGAGCAAAGACGACTGGAGGCAACGGGGTTGGTCCCAGCACATGTAGGTATTCATTTGCAAGAGGCAGACTAAGACGAGCCATTAATGCGCGCTAGCACTGTCTTTGGGGAAGAAATTGAGATGCCTAGGCTAGACTCCAGGCCAGAAAGAGAGGCCCGACCCGGCATGTCTTTTTCCGCTACTAAGCCAGTTGTGATGGGAAGGATTACGATTCTCCTGGCGGAGCGCGAGCGTTTGCCCGCAAGGGGACGCCAAGCTGCGGGAATACATGTAGGTAGCTTCTCTTGTTACGTATAGTCAAAGACATACTGGCTACTCGAGAGTTTCCTCCGTCAACTGGGGACAACATATTTGGATAAAACAACAGACCTCGAATGGGACTGAATAAGCAAAGTGAGACGGACAGAGACTCTGCAGAGACCATTCACCCAGAAAGAATGACCTGCTTTCTTGCAATACTTGTACGAAGGAGAATGCTCCTGTTCTTCCAGTCCAGAGCCCCCATGGCAACTCATCTTGCAAACCCCGGACATACCCAGACCTTAATACCCCGTACTTGCACGGCGCGGGTCACGGATACATATGAACCGCCAGCCAGAGTCTGACTCCAGACAGCGAGGGCGCATGACAATGTCCCAGGACCAAAGAGGCAGCTCCGTGTATCCGATACTTTGACGGTTGCAGAGTCCAGCTGGCAGCAAGGACTGATCATCAGTTGCTCTCATTGGGGGGTTAATCGTGCGTCGGCAGCGGTGCGGGGCATCGGCGCCTGATTGGCGGAGAATTGTCGCTGCTCAATATGGCCGGCAAATAGGGAGAATTTGGAGCTGCAGAGGCCCTGCTGGAGGAGTGGGGCCGAGCTCAATCGGCGGCAGGGCTGACTGGCCGGTTCCAGCGGGCGGTCCTCATAGGGGACGTGCTCGCTAAAGGCCAGGGCAGCCACAGGCCCGACTCCGGGTCGCCAGCGGCGCAACAGCGCTAAGCTTCCAGCGAGCTCCAGCGGCTCCCGCGCTGGGGTTATGGCTCGACAACCCCACGGCTGTTGGATCAGCGGGAACCGAAAGCTGGAGCCTGGTGTACTGTACCTCCCTCGACGGCTGCCGTCCGCTGCGCACACATGTACTTTCTACCAACATCGCACTTCGAAACCAAACCTTGCTGGAAAGCCTCCACTCCGCTGCACTGCACTGCTCCAGCCATGATCCTCCCGATACAAGTCTGCGCGCACTCGCAGCCGTCCAGCTTTGGCCGTGTTCGCGCGCATTGGCTGCCAGCCTCGCTCGCCATCCTGCCGCTGCCTTACGAGCTGCCTCTGCCTCTTGCTCTCGCTGCTTCAGCTTCGGCTTCTGCTTTGCTGGAATTATTGGCGCGCATCTCCTCGCGGGCAGCCAGCGCCAAGCACCTGCCAAGCGCACACCCTCAAGGCTAGGTAACCCGGCCGCACCTCGTTGACCTTTTCATATCGGCTCCTCCCTCTCCATCACCGAAGCCGGTTGGCCCCAGAGGCGAGTCTCACCTTTGTCGCTGTTTTCCGCTCTAGAGCGCCTCCTTTTCATCCTCACCAGCCCACGATCGTCTCTCGGTGTTGGGGTGCGGGACAAGGGATTGGCTATCTCGACCCCGAGATCTAGACCTGGCGTTCGGACATTCAATCTGGCCCGAGCGAGAGTCGCCGCGGAAAGGAGGGAAAAAAAGAGAAAAGGAGAGACGGAAAGAGAAGAGAAGGAAGGAGAGGCAAAGACCGCCAACGCCGTCTGGGAGGGAACATGGTCCTGATCTGCTCTCGCCTTCAGTCTTGCGCCACCCTCCGTTGAGCCAAGATTTCGAATTTCTGGAACCGTTTAGCATCACACCCAACCGAGAAACGTCCACCGCCGCCGCGCGTCTGCTTTTGGCCTTGCGAATCCCTCCAACAGTTGAAAGGACGAGGCCATACGATTTCCGGCTTCGCTTCTGACCAGTAGAATCATTGGTCCAACGCCTCCGCTTTGCGTAGAAGCTTCGGTCGAGCAGGTGCCGGGACCTGCGTCGCTTTTCGGGCGAGCAAGAAAGAAACCAAGAGCTCAGGCCCCTTGCCACCCTCGGCGCTTGTTCGCTAACACAGCCATAGCCATTCCTACGGCGTCTTCATAAGGGCAGCGGCTTGCCGTTTGTTTCGCCGGCCGTAAAGCAGTATCCTGGCCGACTGGCCCTCTCGGCGCCGCTAACCTCGGGTTGTGGGCGTCTTTTAGAGCAGAGTCCACGAATCTCTCTCTCTCTCTCTCCATCGACTGTATCTTGTTTGATCGTGGCGTGTCGATTCGGAAACCATCCGGCTGCTCTGCCACTTAACGGGCTTACGGAGCGACAAGGAGCCAGAGTGTGCCTAGACCGCCGTCTGTCGACAACCCAGACCACCTCTCTGCATTGACTTGCATCCCCTCCTCACTGCAACCTGCCCTAACCGGGCCTTCTCCACGGGGCCTATACTTGGGCACAAGTCTGTAGCGGCGACGACGCCTCTGTGGGAGATCGCCGGGTACCTTATCTGACTCAGGTTTTACCCGGCTTCGCGAAGTTGAGCTCGACGTGGTACCGAGTCATAGCTGGGTAGGAAGGCAACACGCCACCTCCGGAGCTCATCAGGATCCTTTCGCCAATCGCCGGCGCACCGGAGCTGCAGCTCGTCTCGTTTGAAGCCTTTGGGTCATCAATTTTCCGATTCCCTCTTGGCATGCAGCGGCCGAGTTGGTAGAGGGTGCTACGAGACAAGACAAAGAACCAGCATTGACTGTGTGCGTGCGCAAAGGACGAGTCGCCTTTTTGCCGGAGCGCCAGCCTGAACGATCAGTCATCCGTGACCCTCCAGCGAAGCTGTGTGGCCCGAGTGCAATCTAAATCCGAATCACTAATACGATGGCTGCGGTCCAGCAGTTGCTGGCGAGTCCGTCGCCCACACCCGCGCCAGTATCGTCACAACACATCAACAACGGTTCCGCCGCCGCCAACATGGAGGAGCCTGGGACCATCGACAATGACCAGGTCGTGATTGATAGCGGGCTCATGAAGGGCGCGCCACAGCCGGGAGACTCTCGAATAGTGGTCATCATCTATGGGCAAGGACAGGAGCATGTTGTATCGGTATTCGCCGAAGTGCTGGGCAAGCCGGTTAAATTAAAGCGACAGTTCAGAGACGTCGACCACGACGACGAGGGATTCGTGATTGGCCTTGCGCTCGACGACGCCCAGCGGGACGTGGAGGACAGAGACCAACAGCTGCTCGTAGCGATCAATGCTCACTGCGTCGACCTAGGCATGCCTCCGAACCTGCACCTCTCCGCCCACTGCGACTACGAGTTTCTCTACACCGAAACCCCCTTCTTCAGGCGCGACCTCGCTCGATTCATCTCATTCACGCTGGGCCAGATCAGCCCGCACAGCCAGTTGATGGCCAAGCCGAGGACCTTTTTCATCTCCACCACCTTCCCCGACGTCCGGGCGGCTCTTCCGAACCTGGACATTCTCACCGTGGGAGCGGATGCGGTCGAGATCCGCGTCGACCTCCTGCGCGAACCCCGGGGCGACGGCACCTTTTCCGACATCCCGAGCCTGAGCTACGTCGGGCAGCAGGTGATGCTGCTGCGCCAGAGGACCGAGCTGCCCATCATCTTCACCACCAGATGCACGCAGGAGAACGGAAAGTTTCCCATGGACAACCCCGACTTGTACTATGAATATCTGTACCGGGCGATCCAGTGGGGTGTCGAGTACATCGACGTCGAGCTGTGGCTGCCGGAACGCATTCGAAAGAAGCTGTACGAGAAGAGAGGCAACTCCCGCATCATGTCTGCCTTTCACGACTTTTCGGGAACCTTCAAGTGGCCGTCACAGTACGCAGAGGACGTCTTTGCTCGGTCGAAGCAGTATGCCGACATTGTCAAGATGATTGCCATCATCAACGACCACAACGAGAACTTTGAGCTCGAGTACTTCCGCTCAAAGATACGGGCCCAGTACCCCGACGGGCCACCGCTGTCGGCCGTCAACATGGGCGAGATTGGCCAGTTCTCGAGAACGCTCAACACGGTCTTTTCGCCCATCACCCACCCTCTTTTGCCCATCATTGCTGCTCCCGGCCAGATGAGCACGGCCGAGATCAACGCCGCCCTGGCACTCCTCGGCCAGCTCCCGAAGAAGTACTTTTACGGCATCAGCAGCGCTGCCGCTCGAAGTATCGCGCCGCGGGCCCCTTTCTATGAGAAGTGCTTCAACGAACTGGGACTGCCGCATCAGTTTGCCGTCGTCGAGCGCCAGCACAACAACCCGGCAGGCATCCAAGCGTGGTGCAATCAGAAGGACTTTGGAGGCGCCTACCTCGACCCGGGCCTGTCGTACCAGACCATCATGAAGCACAACCCGTGGTTCTCGACGCTGCGAAACGGCCAGGGCCCGACACTGTCCGAGGCCGCTCAGGGGATCGGCATCATTGACACCATAGTCGTCAAGTCTCTGTCGTCATCGGGATCGGGAGGATCGACGTCGACGCCGCCATCGCTGCCACCGGGAGGACAGCCGGGCCTCGCTCCCAACACATCGCTCATCTTTGACAATGCCAGCTGGAGAGGCATCCTCTCCACACTGACCCGTGACTTGGCACCCTCTGCGTACTTTGGCCGAACAGCGGTCGTGCTGGCATTGACGGCCGACGATGCCGCGGCCGTCTTCTTCGCACTCAAGGCGCTCAAGATTGCAAAGATATACACCGTGGGCTTCAGGACGCCGTCTGGGCTGGCCCGCAACGCGCCGCCCATCGAGCAGTTTATCAGCATGGAGAGTCTTCAGCGCGCGCGCTCCGTGGCGGACAACCGCGCGCCGTTTGTCATCATCTCAGCGCTCGGCCGGGGCAAGAGCAACATTGTCGGCATGCTGCTGCGGGTTTTTGGAGAGGCTGGTCCGCCGGGGACGTCGAACTCGAAAAAGGTCTTCTTGAACCTGGCCGAGGCGGCCTCGCAGCAGAAGAACGACCCCGTCATGGTAGCCGAGCAGAGCGGATTCACGGCATACGACGCTGCGGACGTGGCGGCTTTTACAACGGTCGAGAGCCTACGGTTGCTGGTCGGCCAAAACGTGCCGTACAACTTCGTGCGGCTGGCCAGCGGCAATCTATTCTGAGCAATCTCTAGTCTATTTTTGTTTTCAAAGGATTCGGCTGATATAATAATACCCACTGCGAGCTGCCGGGCCTGGACCTTGCCTTGTCGCTCGATCGAGGCTGGCACTAGAGAGAAGGAACCTTTGTTCTTCGGCCTCGCCATCGAACTGCCGTCTTCACCCTTCTGGGAGGACCCGACTATGGAACACGCCTCCATCCTTGCGATTCCGAATCCGCATCTGTGGCGTTGGAAGCGAGACCAACACAGAGGGCATGCTATCTTCTTCTTTTTTACTTTGTTTTGTTTTTTTCACTGTTCTATGCATCGGGCGCAATTTTCGTGGGGTTGTTTGGATTTATTGTACGGGACTTTGAGGAGTGATATGGAATACACGATGTATATAGGTGGGCATTTGCATGGGGAGGAGACGATCAAGTAGGCTACGACTTTTGAGTGGAAACTGTCATTTCTCCCATACTTGGAGCATGAAGCGGATTCGAGGGGGGGAGAGGCAGCCCTGGAGACTTAGGTCCGGATCGAAAATACTACCTGACGTATTACTGCATACCACACGCTACGACAAGCTATCGCCGCTGTCGGTCGTGGGATGGGAGGCGATGTGAGGCGATGCGAAGCATGACCATCAAGTGCGGAGGATTTGCTTGTGTGGGATTTGTTGTCTCGTATTCCACAGAGTCTTGGGAGCGAGAGTTCTGCACCAGTACTCGTACGGATAAGACGTCCGTACGGTGAAGGGTCCTGTCGACAAGGGCAGGCCACGCTCTCGGCCTGGTCCATCGGCCTTACGATTTCCTTCTCTTTTCCCCGATAGCAATACAATACTACAGACTTACCCGACGTACTACAGTACGGACCATTTCCGGTGGTTCCCCCCTCCCCTAGACTACACCCTTGTTCGGTCCTCTGGCTTGCTTGCTGCTGCTGTGCGCATCTAAAGAAAGGTGATTTGAGCGAAACGGGTTCTGGGTCAGCTTACCCTGCCCGCAGGCGAGGTTTTGCATTGCAGCCGGGCGGTAAGATTACATTGCTATTGGGGACCAATTGTAGAGAAGATGATTTCGATAGGTAAGGTAGGTAGGTTGGTAGGGCATGTGATGAGGGGGATGAGGGATTCGCTTGGAGGGTTTTTTGATGGATGGGATTGGTGTATGTATGGGATACCGCTTGTATAGGTATATATTGTGGGCGTTGTACGACGGCTAGTAGATTAGAGGCATGCAACATTGAATTTTGAAATTGGGGGTTTTTGGGAGAGTGTAGAAGGGATCTGGCCCCAATCGAAGGTAAGGTGGAGTCATGTTTTGCAGTTGCAGTTGCTTGTGTAATTCTGTGCCTGGGCCAGAGATTTGATAGGGACTGAAGTTCGACGCTGCTCCGGGGCTTGTCCGTCGATGTCGTATGTAAGTCGTCCTTTCGCCGATGCGGGCCATGAAAAAAACGGGATGCATTGCTCTGATTAGGTACAATCTGGGAGAGGGGGGGTTGTATCGAGACGAGAAATGCACGGATTTGAGGGGTGGCGTGTGTGTGTCGGTCGACTGCCGAGTTTTGCTCCAGTTTGCTGTCTGCGTTTGTAGTAGTAGGTAGTATGCGGTGTTGAAGGGCTGCGATTTGATGTATGTTGAAGAAGCGATGTAACCGGACCTCCTCCTCCTTTCTTCACACATGTGCGTGCGTGTCCCGCCTGACTGCAGCAGCAGCAGCAGCTACCTGCACGAACATTGCAAGAAAAAAGGTTAGAGATTCTGTAGGTTGATCACATCCGAGGCGCATTCGCGTTTTTCTTTTTGTTTTGTTGTCGTCGAGGTATGTTGATGTGAGGTAGTACGGCGTGTAAGTACGGGTAGCGGCGAGAAAGAAGAAGAGCTGGACGTGCATTCAAAGGAAAAAAAAACAGTGCCGATGGGCTGGTATTTAGTGGCGGGGTTTTGCCTTACGGGGGTTCGCACAGACAGCATGTGAAGGGAACAACAGTACAGGGGGAGATGTGGACATGTAACTGCGCCGATTAACCTTTTACGCCCGTGCCCCGGACTTTTTTATCTTCTTTCGTTAATACTACATACAGAGATTTTGTTGTTTGCGGGAAGGGGTGGAAGGACTGGGCTGGGCTTGGGGCTGACAGGGGGGTAGGGGAGAGGGGAGGGGGGAGGGGATACAGAACCTGGGTTTGTACATGTAGGTGGGTGTCGATTCAGGGGTGCTGGTGTTTCTCTGTGTTCTCTCTGCGGGTTGTCGCTGGATAGAAGAACGACGATGGATTACATGAAGTAGTTGATTTTGTGTCTTACATGTCCATCACTCGCCGGGTTAAATACATCTAGCAGGTTCCTTCAATAGGTCTCAGAGGTAGTCAATAGGTAAGATACCAAGGTAAGGTAGGCCTCAGCTCTCGCAGGATCCTCAACCATGGCACAACCTTAAACTGATCAGCACGCACATGTAGGCACATGTATGTAGTACCGGCTTGCCGGCGAAAACGTGCCAATCGACCCAAAGGAATACATGTGCTTCCAAAAATACCCCTGCATGACAAAGCTCAGGGGCGCGCACATCTAAGGCTTGCGAGAGGAGTCGACCGCCTACTAAGCGATCATCTAGAAGATCTCGCTTGCGCGACTTACATCGTGGCAATGGATGCCAGCCTGGAAAGCGCAAAGGGCGGTAGTAGTATTAGGACGAGGATACGCATCACGAGTAAGTCTGCATGCAATGCATCATGGCTCGATTCTGGGTTCTCTTCAGCTTGGACTGGGTCCCCCTATGCTTCGCTTCGCATGATGATACGTAGTATTGGTGATGGAAGTCGTGCGGCGGATGGAGTAGAGTCCCGTTTTCAATTTCCACGAGGAAAGAAAGCAGAGAGAACAAATGATGGAAGAAAAGATGAGAAGCCATGCATGGGATGCGCCTAGTATCGCCGAGGAGCAAACTGCAAGTGCAGGGCGCGGTTGTCGCCCAATTCAAGGCTGGCGCATATTTTTCCGTCTTGTGTCTTTTCCATCTTACACTGGTTGTTGAGTCTCTTTGACTAGGTATTGTGAGAAAAGCGAGGCTGCGCGATCGATACGCAATAGGTTGTTTGGTTGTATCACCTAGTATGCACCGTCTGACCTCGTCTGAGCGTGGGGGTGACGGAGTATCAGCTCAGGTTTGCGGTGTCTCGTCTATTTCTGTCCGACTCTTGTTCTGACTTGATAGTGCCTATCCAGAAGCTGTGAGATTGCAACTTGTGAGGCAACGGCTAGTCATGGCACTTGGCTGTGCTGGCGTTCAGACTGTACCCCTGAAGAGAACGTTGATCGTTGCGTGCGAACCCCCGGTAGCCATGAGCCCTGCTTGCTGGGCCTTCTCGTGGGCTAATGGATACACGGCGATTGGGCCTGGGTTTGGAAACTCACATATGCTGAACGGGGGGATCGGAGCGTTGCAGAAGATTGCTGTGGCCGGGTTCAGTGTTGTTCGCCGGCACGGATCCCGGCGACTCCCCGCAAGGCAGCCATCGCGCGGAAAGGGTAGCATTTGCTTTCCCCTATGCCTGGTACTGACATGTGTCAGTCAGTGAGTGATGGCGGCGCGTTGTATCGGCAGAGAGAAGCGGGAAAGGCGATGAGGACAAGACAACTGACAATTCGTCCATTTTTTGATAGTTCGTACATGTACAGATACTCACAGACGCTCGCTTCAACTGACACGCGCACACATCCACACATGGGCCAGCGGTCGTCCCACGGCGTCGGCTCTTTGGCGGCATATCACCGCCACCGTGAGCTCGGCAGTTGGGGGCCGGTCATCTCAGAACCGGCGGCAAGTCAGGATGGCGCAAAGGGCCAAGAGTCGATTCTCATACTAGTAGTAGTAGTAGCTTTCAGTGCTGTTCGCTGCTCGTTAGCCGGCTGCGCCTTGCAGCAACAACCGACAAGCCGGGTGTGGTTCACTCGCTTGCCTTGCGCGATTGCGACTCTGGAGGGTAGCAGCAACAGCAGCAGCAGTGGGAGCGGACCGGGCGGGAAGACGTGGAGAGAGGACGAACCAACATGAACATGACACCCCCCTGGCCTGGCCTGGTGTGCAGCCCAGCCCTTCGCTCCCGCTTCTGGTTGCTGGCTCCCCTGACACGGCGATGCGGGTTTGACGTGGTAAGCAAGCCACTGATTTGCGCCCGGTGAACCACTCAGGTCTTGTTTTGTTTCTTTTTTCTTCATCCCCCCACTGCCGATTTCGATGCATGTGGTCCGACCTCGAGGGTGAGATGACGGCGTTGATGGGCATGATGCCTGTTTTGTGTGACTATGGAACTCGGTCCATGCAGCTGTTTAGGGCTGTTGAAACGCATCGTCCGTGATGCCAAACTTGGACCAGATTCCTGGACGGACGTGGAATCACGAACCGGCAGGAGTCGCCGGGCTGCTTTGAGCCCTGCGGCATGTGCATCGCGGGACGAGCACCCGAACGGATGCCTCTGGGAGGGACGCCTTTTGGTTGGCTCTCGGTGTGCCCTGCATCGAGTCGTCTGGCTGTGACTGGCGAGTTTGGGGGTGGATGGGGCGGTTCTCACTGCATGAAGGTGTGTGAGTTGACGTATGTAGTGCCGCCAAAGAAAGGCCCGGGTGAGATGCTGCACATGATGATTTGACGCCCTCTGTTCGGGGACTGGGCTTGGCTTGATTCGACTTGATGTTGATTGTGATGCTGTCGATGTACTTGTACCTGGTGATGATGATGATGATGATGCTCCAGAGCCGGGTGTCTGTGATTGGGCTGCATGTGTTATCTGATGGCACCTGGATAGTCTGATGGCATCTCGTTCGAAATGCTCCGAAGCGAATCTTGTCCATCACGGTGATTATAGCGGAAGCAAGAGACGGACAGGGATGCAGATGCTCGAGTGGGGAGAAGCCGTGATGAGTGATATTAGCAGGGGCGGCCGATTGGGAGCGAGCTCCAGCGGTTCCAAACTGGTCCAGTAGGGCTACGAGGGCGCTAAACCGCTAGTGGTAGCAGCATCACAGGACAAGGGGGCGGGGATGGGGTAAAGAGGCCACAGGACAGGTACCGGTACGGGATGCAGTAGTACAGGCACAAACAGGCACAGCTGCCACAGGACGAAACAGGAACAAGAAACCATTCAATGGACCCAATGCTGCTAAGGCACGGCACATCTCGTGGCGCGCAGAGGCCCCGAGATGCTAAGAATTGATGCGACAGCTTACATGTACTTAGACTGGAACTGCTGGACTGGGAATCGATTCCGCGCAGCCCCAAAAGGACGGAACGAGTTGATGCTTCTGGTCCATCCTCCATTAGGCACTTGTACCTGTACGGGCTGCGAAAGCGGAGCAGCCGTCCATGGGCGATAGGCTGGCAGCGTGGCCTCGGACGGGGCTGTCCAGGCGGGCTGGCGGGCTGCAAGGACTAAGCGGCTTCAGAGGGGTTAGCGGCGGGGACGGGCCTGAGCCGGGCTGGCTGTCGCTGGCACAAGTACCTGTACCCGCGCCTGTGCCCGTACCTGGACCTGGCCGTGAACCTGCCCTGGCCCTGGGCCTGTGGAATCGAGGCAGGCAGAAGCTGGCGGGGAGGTTGCCGACGGCTCAGACCATCGGGATGGAGGCCAGACCCCGACATCAACTGCCTTGGACCAGACTGAGGTGCCATTGATCATTGCCCGTGGATGTACATGTACCAGACTGTACCGGGTTGACAGCAGCTGGCGCATCGAAGCAGCACAGACCAGACCAGACCAGGACCTCATTGATCCCATCTCCATCTCTTCCATCCCGGGGGTCCTGCAAACGAAGCAGCAGCTCCGAGGCCTCAAACCTGGAAGCTTCAACGTCCGCGATTCCCTCCGCCGCCTGGCTGCCGGCCCACGACTCGCCTCTTGCAATTGTCGTCTATATTTGTCTCTCCCTCTCGGCGCGCCTCTTCCTCCCGCCAGCGCATCGTCCAACGTCAAAAAGCCCACGCCAGAACGCCCACGAACTCGGTGGGTCAGCCGCCGCAGCTCCTCGACCAGACCAGACCAGACCGAACCTCCAACCTGCAGCTGCTCGCTCGTCCAGACGCGACAGACGCACAGCACAGCACAGCACGCCGACCATCCTCGACAGGGCCACTCCGGGCTTGAGCGAGCCGCCGGCATCTCGTATTCCATAACCACTAACACGGAATTGCTTGCGCCGCAGACCGTCGCCCCGGGCCCTCGTTCGCCGCCTTCTGCCTCCCCTCGCGCGCCTCCTCTGCAGCAGCTTCACCCGCCACATCTGGCCCTTTTTTTGCCTCGAGCTGTCTGCTAGTCACTATACCTACCGTTGCCTCGTGCTGCTCTGTCCTCGACCGCTTAGGCGCCCTGCTGGCGGCGGCCGCCTCTCCGCATTGCTCGCAGAGCGGCCTCTCGCCTCTCCCCGGAGCCATTCGCCAACCCCCAACCAGGCACCCGCGCATCCTCGGCCGCTTCTCTCCAGATGAACGCTCCGCATCGTCCTCCGCACCAGCCTGTGGCCTTGCCGCCCCAGCGGCCGCAGGTTGGCATTGAGCGCTTGCCTGCTCGCAATGTCACCACCGAGCCGCGCGAGTCCATGAACTGCAAGTCGTGTCGCAAGCGAAAGGTAGGTCGCCGCGTCCCCCTGGCAAGTCTTCTGGCTCTTGTTCCGCGACAGTCTTTGTGGCGCCCCCTGATTGAACACGGATGCCGCGCGCAGCTTCTGACACGTCTCTTCTCGTTGGGGGGGTTAGATCAAATGTAATCGCCTTCGTCCTTCTTGCGAAGCATGCTTGGTGTTTCAGTGCCCGTGTATATACGGTAAGCTCAAACGTGCCCTATGCCGCCTCGTATTTCGTTTTTGGAGCGGGAAGCCGAGTGCTCAGCCCTCAATGCGAGACAGCCTTCTTCGGAAGCGCCAACCGTCGTATCAAGTCGTGATTTGGGACCAGAACGCTCATACATTGGTCTCTCAGATGCCGTACCGAAGAAGCGCGGGCCAAAGACTGACGTCTTGGAGGCTCTCCTGAAGAGAGTGGATGGGTTGGAGGCCAAGCTCAAGGAGAAGAATGCCGAAGGCGAGCAGACGGCGTCGTCAGCGGCGACACAGCAGCCGCCCGCAGCTGAACCATCCACAAAGAGGCAGTCGGACGAGCGAGACGTTGCGGAACCCGTCGCCAAGCGGAGAGCCACCGACGACAAGACGCCCAACGTCACAGAGCTGCCCTTGTACTCCCCGCGGACGACGTCGTCGACAGCTGGGTTGGTTTCTCCGTTGCTCTTGTGCTTGTGCTTGGTGAATGCTAATCCGGGGCCACAGGGATCCCGCCACCCCTTCGATCCAGACCGACGCCCTTCTCGATACCTACTTTACGCGCTTCCACAACAAGCCCTTTCACATCTTTGACGAGTCGGTGATACGAAAGAGGATCCAGCTCAACCAGCTCCCTCCCTTCCTCTTTGACGCCATTGCCGCAGTCGCCGCCAGGTATGTCTCCGGCCTTGTTCGCCAACTGTACACGTCGTCTGACCTATAACATAGGCACACGCCGCATCCTCGCGGTTTCCGGGCCGCCGTCAAGCTGGGCGACGAATATGCCGCACGCGCCAGGAGTGCCATTGATATCGATGAGCCATCCATTGACAATCTGCAGGCCATTGTTCTGCTGGCGATTGCATATACTGCTTCAGGCAAGGGGAGGAAAGCCTTTATGCTACTGAGTACGTCCAATGCGGGACGCTGATTCTCTCAATGTGAGACGCAACATCTAATAGTAATGGGCTTAGGCAACGCCATCGGCATGATCATGGCACTGGAACTGCACCGGGAGATGGACCAGCAAGCACAGATGACGCCGATGGAGCGCGAAACGCGGAGGCGGCTCTTTTGGTCATGCTACTTGCTTGATCGCTTCTCGGCCTCCGGCTCCAAGCGCCCCTCCCTCATCGGCGACGATGCCATTGCGTTGCGGCTCCCGTCATGGTCTCCCGCCGTCTCTGGCCTTCCCGTGGACGGCGATTTCTTCCTCTGCGGATCTAACCTGCAGTACTTTCAGGGCAGCGGCAAAAAGTCCCAGGGCAGCTCGGGCATGCTCATCGACATCACGCGCATCCTGGGCGTGACGAACCGATATCTCGCGGCTGGAGGCGTCAAGGGCGACTCGCACTTCCCCTGGCACTCGCTGTCGAATTTGTCCAAGATCAGGCAGGATCTCGATGTGTGGGCCTCGGGCACGGACGGCGTCTTCGCCTCGATGGATGTCCTCTTTGGCCAGCCGGACTCGACTGTTCTTGTGCTGTGCAAGCTCATATACCACCTCATCCACTGCTTGATCTACCGTCCGTTCCTCCCCATCAGCCTCGCTGAGCTGGCAGGCAACGGACAGCACCAGTCGTGGCAGATTGAGGCGACCAACATGTGCTTCTTCCACGCGAATGCCATCACGGAGCTCGCCGAGGTCGGCAGGCAGATGCAGACCATCGAGTGGCCGTCGTTTGTCGGCTACTGCATCTGCACCGCCGGCACCGTCCACATCCACGGTGCCCACTACGGCAAGCAGGGCGCCAGCGGCGAGATCAGCGTATTCAGCTCGTCGTCGGACTTTTTGTCCCGCGAAATGCAGCTGTTGAGCGACCTGCGGTTTACCTGGGCCATTGTACAGCACCAACGGGACATGCTCCAGCGGCTGTACGAGGCACATAGAGAGCTGGTCAAGACGATTACAGGAGGCGCGATGCGGTACACGCCCGGCTTCCAGCTCGAGGACTTTTTCGATCGGTATTCCAACATTGGAGGGCCCGGGGGGCCGACTTTCCACTTTGATACCGCCAACCTCAGCCTGGCCGACGAACTGGTCGACTACTCCAACGAGCCGACTCCCCTATCCGACATACAGTCTCCTTGGCCCACGGAGAACAGGCCAAACCCCAGAATGAAGAAGCCTTCCCAGTCGTCCCTTCAGGGCATACCTCTGCCGCTCACGCCCACGATGACGGTGACGAGCTATCCCCGCCAGCCCGTATCCATGCAGCCTGGGCTGATGCCGGCCCAGGCAACACCTGGGGTGGGCGCCCTTGGCGAGATGATGCCGGCTCACATGGATGCCCAGCGGCAGCAGCAGCACCACCTGAGCGCCATGCGCAGCACCGTCGACGTCACCTCGGCCGCCCACCCTGCCATGGCTGGCTTCGGTCTCGGGCACCCAGCGCACGCCGGCGCAGGAAACATGGCCTCCATGGCCGGCATGGCATTCAGCCCCGCGTTCCACTACAACCTGGGGCCGTCCCACGCGGCCGGCGGTGTGTCTCAGCAGCAGGTCATCAACGACGCCAGCGGAGGCTTCGACGCCATGTTTGGAACGATTCCGGCCAGCGCGTACGGCAGCCCGCCCACCTGGCAACCAGGGGTCAGCCAGGCCACGCCGGGAGCCACGGCTCCCAGTCCCAGCACCAAGAGCAACACGGGCAGCACGGGGACGACGGGCGAGGAGAAGGATCCGTTTATGAGCCTTTTGGAGCAGCTTGCCAACGATGAGCAGCGGCAGAGCAGTGGGCTGAAGAGCGAGCTGGACTTTTTTCTGACGGGGGGTAACGCTCCATGACGACTTTCTCCCTGATTTGGGCACTTTTGTCATGATTTTCGGAGCACATCTAGGGTTGAGCGGGGGTTCCCTGCACCAGACAGGAAATCTAGTATCAAGAAAAACATTTGTCATGGCAAAGAGTGGGCATGTATGCTGACGGGATCTTACAAATGGGCTTGTATGCATCGACGGAGGATATGTATCAAAGAGCCATGGAGGCTATGTTTGTATGATATGACGAAACGAAGCGGGCCAGGCTCCTTTTTGCTACTTATGGGCTTGAGGCGAAGATGTTGTTTAGATACCATTGCTCTTTGAGAGATAGTTCTTTTAATGTTGATAATAATGAAGCATGCCCACAGCTTTTGCTATCACGTATATCAAGGGGCTCAGTATAAATCAGTCCAAACACAACACACACACACACACACTTACAAGATCCGATCACCCTTCATCCTCCCGCAACGTCCGTTCCTCCCCCTCCCCAGGCGCCGTCCACCCAGCCGCAGCCTGCACAACAACCACAACCACGCCCAAGCCCGCCGCCGCCCTCCACACGCTCCCAACAGCATCCGCATACCCTCCCACCGCAACCTCCCTCTCCCGCACCCCCAAGAAGCCCTCCTTCCAGACCAGCTGCGGCGACCCGAGCAGCTCGTCCACCATCTTTTTCCTCTCGGGGCTCAGCAGTTCACCGCTGTTGCAATCGAGCGAAAGGAATCCAGCGACGAGCCGCGCGCGGAGGACGCGGAAGAAGATGCCGCCGCCGAGGGAAGTGCCGAAGCTGCCGCCGAAGCCGCGGAACGTGGCGATGAGGCTGGTGGTTACGTAGGACGTTGACGGGTGGGAGAGGTGGAGGACGTGGACGAGGGCGTAGTTGAGTGATATTCCCGTGATAATGCCGTTGAGGCATATTGTTGTTACGAAGGCGGCGAACGGTGCCCTTGATGAGGAGATGAGAGGAGCGAGGATGGAGGGGACGAGGACGGTGAGTGCGAACGCGAGCTGGGAGAGGAGCTGCGCGCGGTAATACGAGCCTTGACGGCGAACGTGCAGCCAGCCGATGGCGAGGCCGCCGAGGGAGAAGCCGATGTTTGTGGCGATGAGGAGGGAGCCTGCTTCGGCGGGGGAGGCGGCGCGGAGGGAGAGCATGGAGATGGGCGCGTAGAAGAGGATGGTCCAGCGGGCGGACATGAGGCCGAGCTGGGCGAGGCAGGAGAGGAGGATGGGGCGGGAGGTGAGGACGGGGAGGGGGATGATGGGGTCTTCTGAGCGGGATTCTGCGAGGGCGAAGAGGGTGAGGGTGAGGAGGGAGGCGAGGAGGGGGAGGGGGTGGATTGAGGTGGAGAGGGAGTGGAGGAAGAGGACTATCGTGAGGGTCTTTTTTGATTCAACTTGTTAGTCTGGGTTTCTTTCTATGAGGTTGGGAGAATGGGAAAGAGAGGAGGATTGTTTTACGAGTAGGGAGGCGCCTAGGTAGTCTATGCCGGCGAGCCTTTGACGCAGAGAAGCTGGTTTGCCGGGTTGGTCTGCTGGGGGCAGGGACATGGACGCTGGGAGACTGAGATAGAGGCCGATGCCAGCGAGGAGGACTATCGGCGAAGGGAACCAGAAGAGCGGTTTCTGGCAGTGAATGACGAAGTTCTCATCAGCAAGAAACCGCAAACACCGATATGCAAAAGAAAGGGGTGGGGAAACCAGGAGGAGGGAGTATAGAAACTCACCCATCCAACAACCGGCTCCAAAACGCCATACACCGCCGCCCCAACCGAAACCCCCATCGTAAACGCCGCGTTGACGAACCCAACCGCGACGCCCTTCGTCCTGGCCCCCGTGAGCTCAATGACAAACACGACCGCCATGACGACGATGCCCGCGCCGCCGACGCCCGTGATGACGCGTGCGGCGAGGAAGACCGCGTACGAGGTCGCCTGGGAGGCGAGGAGGCTGCCGAGGCTGAAGAGCGCGGCGGAGGGCAGGACGACGGCGCGCGGGGAGAGGACGGCGGCGAGGCGGCCGAGGAGGGGCAGGAGGGAGGACATTGCGATGAGGTAGCTTGTTGTGAGGGATTGGGCGGAGGTTGGGGCGTGGAGGGAGGAGGAGAGGGGGCCTTGGATCATGGTTAGGCCGGACATGTTTGTTGCTGAGGTCATATGTTAGTAAAGTAAGGTATATACCAGTAGGTCAAGGGGAGGTTGAAATGGAAATGATGTGGTTTATTGGGATGGGGAGATGAGATGAAGGATGGTGGATGGGGATAGGGATGAGAATGTAGTGAAATGTACGCACAGTGAATGAAGATGAGCACGAATAAGCTCGCCCCGACGGCAAGACCCCGAGCGAGTCCGACTCTATGATTTGGTCCGTCAGCCGGCGGCTTGGGCAAGAGGTCCTCCGGAGGTCCTCGTCCTCCGTGCGCGGCGACGTCGGAGGAGCGGCCGGGCGGAGCGGCGCCGGAGGGAGTCTCGTGGCTGGCGAGCAGCGGCGTTTGCTCCGGTGCTTCGGCCATGGCAGACCGAGTCTTATTTTCCCCTCCTTTCCGGGTACTGCTATGTGTCCATTAGACGTTGATTGATGAAGTGGATGACCTTTGGTGTCTTCAGGATGTTGGTTTGAAGCGTTGTTTGCTGCGTTGATGACGTGATTGAGTTGAGGTGAGGTGAGGAAAATGTATGTCTCGGTCAGAAGTGGATATTGCGGGGAGAAAAGCCGCGATGCTCGGGGATATCAAGATGAGGCTCTAGTCAGGGAAAGGATATCGATAGAGTGGAAGATCACGGTGCCATTAATTTATTCTTGATTCTTTAGCTCTCCTTGATTCTTGTGCCAAGCTACTGTTGTTCGTTTTTGGGAAGAAGGGCTGGGTGTTAGTGTTGAGAGGGGATTGGGGTAGTCTCGTGTGGTTCTCTCAGCTGGTGCGCCTTGCTCGGGTCGACTAGGATTCGGACAAGGACTATCGGCATATGAGCCCTTTCTTCGAGTATTGCCGAGAGAACTTCTGATAGTCAAACGAAGAAGATACATGTTCCATGAAGCACCGCGGCATAATGTGCCTCTTGACATTCTTTTCCCGTCATCTCGTCCTTCTTTACTCCTTACAGTACCTTAGCCCCTTGGCTTGAATTGCATGCGCCTGGCTACTCTGGCAAGCCACCACCCCACCACAAACAACAATGCGACTCAGAAGCTTCCGTCGAATAAAAGCCAAACGCCTCCATCGACAGTAGCGCACGTACCACGCGAGACTGAAGCTACAGCGGCGTTTTTGTCTTTTTATTTACAAGAGGCCGCGGAAACACGTGGGGATGTAGAAGTTTCCCCAGCTTCGAACCAGAAGGTGGGCACTTTAGAAATGTAAGCCTGGGACGATTTTGGGAAGCCAACAGTATCAAACAGCGCGAGAACTGGGATGGTGTCTTGGTCTCGAAGAGTTGCTCTACTCTCTTAATCTATCTGTGGGCGGATGAAATTTCGTATCTTCTTCAGGTACGATTTTCCTCGAAAACCAACACAAGGTACCGCAATAGCACTGTCTGTTACACTTCTACACCTTGTGGCAGACAACCTTGAGATTAGGAGATTGAACCGGTCAACTTGGATTCCGATCTGATTCTCCGGCCCAGAAGCATCATGGCCCACTTCAGCCCCGTGACATGCTGTGCTTGAGTTGACTTCGGCACTCACGGTTCCTAGCTGGGCAACGACGATTCCGTGTCTGGCAATCTTTCAAAGTAGATTCGCTGATACTTGTAATACACGTACTGGATATACTTTGTTCAGATGGTCCCACAGGGAATGGCGAGCATCTGACATGCTGGCGCTGCGAAAGTGATTCACAATGTGGAGGCGCGGTATGGTTGCTGGATACAAGAGTTGATCTGTGCTTTGCGGGGAACTGGGGTATTGCGGACATTTTCGGCAGTGGTCGTGGAAGTCTGGAGCTGGCTTTGTTCACTTTGTCAGATGGTAAAGGAATAAGAAGAGGCAGGTGATAATAACGGGAGCGTAGGACAGGCTCAAGTCAAGTCGTGCCGTCAAAGGGGGCGCCCAAATCTCTGCCTTTCTTGTAAGCTTGTACAGTAGAGAGACAGCTGTGAGGCAGAGGCGAAACGTGCAGTGCCTGATCAGGCCAGAGCCAATGGTGCTCCTGCATGGGACGCTACGAGCTCCAGCACGTTCCCGCTGCATGTCTCGAAGCTGGACTGAGACATGCAGAGAAATGACGGGCTGGGAAATGCGGAGGGTTTGGGCGTTGAAGACTGGTGGATTAGATGCGCGCGTTGACACGGCGGCATCTTACTGGACCGGCTACGTCCCGTCTTGCTGATGACATTTTTGTATCGGTACTTGCGGATGGCCTGGTGTTACTTGAGTCAAAGAACCAAGTATTCCACTGAGCAGGATGAAAGTTGGGTTGACTTTTAGTTCATGGCAAAGCCAGACGAAACAAGGTGCCGATATCATAGGGCGGAGCTACCGCAACGCCGGGTGCCCTAGTAATAGGGTTGAATCTCCCAAAACAATTCAACCTCAGCTCAGTCTTGAGGTGCGCGCTGTAGCCGATCCGAGTTCCGATTTCCAGACCCCAGATTTGACAAGGCTGGTTGCTGCATCTAGAAGGGAATCATGGCTTGGATGGGCCGGCTCAACTAGCGATTACGCGGACATGGGGAACTGCCTCCTTTGGCGGAAGATGTCATCCGAGTCGGTAGCGGCCATCCCGGACACTGTAGAGGTTGCCGCTTCGTTATGTGTGTGTGAACAGGCAGCAGCATTTGCTTTGCGGTGGGAAAAGAAAGAAAAAGTTCGTTGTCAGGCTTCGTCATTGTGCAGGCTTGATGGTGTGGTGGTTATTCAAGGGGTCCGAATCGGTGAATTTCAGGTCGTGTGCTGAATCAGGTCGCCAGTTTGAAAGGCTCTTGATTGAATCGCCGACCATTGTTAACTGTTTGACGGAGTACACGTTTTGGTCATTTGCCTACATGTATGGTTACACGTTGGATGAAAGGGTCGCCGAGGAGAGCCGATACGTGTATTACATGGAGCCGGACCCGACGCTGCGGAACGGGATGTGCCACGGTTCAAAGCCCATGTACCACCACCTGTCGTTGTCGTACATGCAAGCAAGCAGGCGACTTGTAGATGTCCGAGAATCGACTCAAGGCTTAAAATCTGGAGTGACAGCCATCAGAAAATACGCTCCAATAAGCCAATCGTCTCGGCCGAGCCTGGCCATCCTTGGGCTTGAATTCAAGGGCCGTCCGCGGCTGCACTGTTGGTGAAAAGACAAGGGGCGCGATTGGTCCCGAAGCGATGGGATTTGGGCTAGCGACAGTTGGTCTCGGCTGAGTTGGATGAAGGCTGAGAGTTGAGGGTTGGAGAAGGCATTATGAGGGGGCGGGATCGGATGGAGTGTGCCGTATCCTCTTGCTTCGGATTCCATACAGTTAGCGAAAGACCTACTGCATCTTGTTTGGTTGCAGCGAAGAGGTGCATACATGTAAGTGAATGATGCTTCATAGCATCCTGACTGATCTGAAGTCATGTATTCGTTGGGACATGAACGAAGACAAATCTGCAAGCTGCTGCTCTAACAGGCTACGATCTGGCCTGCGATGAATAAAAGTCGGTGATGCAAGCGGGGCAACGGCAGCTTCCATCGCGGGGGAGAGGAGGGTCAAAATGGTTTCTGAATACGAGTCGTTCATCCAGTACCTTATTGGACATCATCCTCTAAAGTATTCCTCTGCAGTTGTTCATCACGGTGCCTTGAACTTGCATCACCGTATTTGTATGATATGCCCTTCCAATGCGCGAAATGATAAAACCCGCCAAAAGTGACGAAGAAAGGAGTGGCAGACAGACAAAAATGCGGACAAGGCCCGTCTGACCGTTTGTTTGACTCTTGCCTGTTGTTGGGTGTGTATTGCCATGCGTCTGTCTGCGAGTGTGGTCTGAGCAAAATCTTGCTGCAGCATCTCACAGTTGCTTTGTACAAGTACAAACAAATTTGAACTTGCAAAATGCCGTTCTACCTGGAGAGCAATTGTCCGAATCGGTAGAAACTAACACGACGCGCATACGCATACAGCATCAATAGCAAAGGAGGAACACGGTGCGCTTAGGCTGTCACTTGCATATTGGTCATTTTTTTGGGGGTGTACACCGCAGCAGTTCACATGCAACGTGTGAGCACATCGTACATATCACGAAAACGGCCCAATGGGGCGAATCTTCCAGCGACGGAGGAGGTGAAGAAGGGGATTGGGAGGGTCAAACAAAGTGGTGTTGAAGAAGTTGTGGGTTGCGCCACCTCGACACTGAGACGGATATAGGGTGCTGGAGATGCTGCCAGATGGATTCAATGGCAAGACGGCCTTTTATTTTCTGGACAATACCTCGTATGTGATGGCAACTCTGAACGAGATGACGCCTGTAATAATGACGCTCTACATGAAGACATGAAGAGGCAGGACAATTGCCTCGAAAGACTTCCCGCAGAAACACAAAGACGCCCGGCGTCTCTCAAAAACTCGGTCAAGACCGTCAAAAGAGCCAAGAATCGATAATCCGGCAGGTAATTGCGTCAGGATCCCTGAACCCCCCCGTTTTCAACAGCACTCGTTTCCCATGTGGGTAGGGCAAGATAGATGCATGCATGTACGATGCACGAGCGCGGAGCACAGAGGAGCGGGCATGCGGTCTTGTCTTCTGCGCAAAACTCACCGCCGAGGGGCCAGGGTTCACTGCCAGTGTTCTGTCTTCCTCGGGCGTATTTGGGTATGTAGTATCTGCGTGATTCGAGACAATTACGGTGTAGAATTGCGTACGTAGGTAGGCATGTTGGCCGTGTTGTGTACATGATGTAAGTTGAAACATTTGACGTGTGTGCCCAGTCCATTGCCCTTTTGCTTTCACTGCCGGCTGAATTCATATGGAAAGAATATCATCATCCGCGCCAACCATGTCAGCCCTCAAGCTGCCCTGCCAGTCAGTGTCTTCTTTGGCGCACAGTGACCGCATCCCATCCCCCCTCTCGCACAGTTTGAGCTGATTCCACGTCTTTCCCACTGATCGGTCCGCTCCCCGTTTAACCTTCAACGGTCGAGGTACCGCTACACGACCCCACTGCGAAAGTGCGGGACGAGCCCCGTGCATGGCTTGCCTGTGGCGGTCCGACATGCGGTTGACGGGCAGGTACAGGTACAGGTACAGGCACAGGTACGTGCTCGTGGACGCCAGATGAGGATGGTCGAGGGCTTCAATGTTAGGGTGTCATTGATTGATTGATTGATCAACTGATAGACAGAGCACTGCTGAAATGTCATCTGTCTCAGCTGATATGGCTTGGTATAGACAAGTGCTCATCCATGAGTCCCCAACATGCAAAAATCCAATATGGATGCCCTAACCTCCACGGAATCAGGCACAATTGCTACTAGATCCGTGCTAAACACCCAGCCTCAGCATCACCAACAGCACGTCGCCGCCACATTCAGCCGTCGGTTCTGCCTCTTTCCGTAACCGGCGAGACACTTGTTACTGGTTGGCACCTGATGGCTCTATTCTCGGCCCATTGGCATGGGTGACAAGTTGTCCCCAATTGCTCGCTTTGCGCGCCTACACAACTCAATCTGGGAGCACTGCATGTACCTACGACTACCCCAGACCATTTGCTCCCCCAGGTATGGAGTAGACGACTAGCAGTTGGATCGTAGAGACAATGAGGACATGATGACGAGCGAGTCAATTTCGTATAGCCCAGGTCAAGACACCAAAGCGGTGCATGATGCGTGTGTGCCTATCCCTTGCGGCCGTCACGATCGACTGCCCGCCAGCGTCGGTGATTCAATGTGTTCGCAGCCCTCGATTCGATTGATGGAGGACCTGGATCCCGCCAGTCGGCGCAAGTTGGCCGTCCACCAGTCTCTTCGCACAGACGCTCTTTCGTCCTTCACACAAGCTGTCATGTGCCTGCTCAGCCCAGCTTCATCAATCCCGAGCCTCCCCTTGGCTGGCGTAAGAGCCCATGTCCCTCAGCTTATAGCCCGACAGACCCCCCTCCTCGCAACGTTTCGCCAGAGACACCTCCTCATACGCCCTCACGATGGCTTCAGGATCAGCGAGAGCCGGCGTCCGAATACGCCTCGCAAGGGGGCTGTTGCGCCGTCATACCGCCATCTTGATCGCTCGACAGCCCCTCTTTTTTTGGGCTGCTCGCCGCCCTTTTGCCCTATGTCTGCCGCGGGACTGCCTGTGACGCCGTGGTTGAACTGGCGGAGTGAATCTTTGGGTAGGGGGCGCTGTTTTTGATTGTTCGTTATTGAATGCTCCCCAGTCCTGCAGGATGGACGCGCACACTTGCAAATGATCGTTGAGACTTGTGAATCCTCGCTGCTCCCTCGACCGTGCTGATGAGAATATGGGGTAGCAGTTCAGGTCGGCTGCGGTCATGCTTGTACTGTGTGTGTTGTATGCAGGTGCATGTGTTAGCATCGTCGCGTCATGAGGGCTCGGTGTCTAAACGGGGTGTGGAGGTGCTGTGACCTGATGGGATTTCCAATAGCGGACTGGGCCAGACAACAGCCAGCTGAGAGGCCATGAACCCAGTAGATGTGAAACTTGCTGTACACCATGTCATCCCGTACATTCACTCATACCTGAGAGCATCCATCTGTGCTTTGACTGACATCGAAGCAGCTTGAAGATGCCCAACCACTGCAGCTGCCATGCATGGGAGTGACCTGCCCAGTACCACTTCCTGCACAAGAGACCCTACCGCCCTCGCCAAAACGGCCTGGGGTTGGTACTTCTTGCGTACGTCTAACCGCAAGCCAGTATCGCTGCAGCCCCAGTACCTTCCGGGTACTGCCCAGCCGTTAGCCCGGCCTCGGTACCGGTACTTTGCGCTCACGACCCCTCAAGCGGTACCAGCCACTCCGTACCCTGCAGGTATCGGCATCAAGTGGCAGCTGCACGCGCAGGCGCAGGCGCAGACTCGCGGGCAAGGGCAAGCGCAACCTAGTCCGCCACCTGCCCCCAAGCATCCCGTCGGCCTGTGCAGGTGCAGTGCAGCGCAGCGCAGCGCAGTGTAGTGCAGGCAGGTACCGCGGCTCCGGTCTCCGTTGCTCTTGCTCTGCTTAGCTGCCCGTCGGTGCAGATGGTCTCTTTCACAGCTCGCGACTTTTCTTGGCCAGCAAGCCTCTCTTCTCCCTTCTCCCAGACCATCGACACAACACGAGACCACCTCCCTGATCTGTGCCCTATTCCTTCTTGCTCACTCGCCTCCCAGTCGTCTTACGAGCCTCTCTGACAGAGTCGACAAGAAGAAAAAGCCTTGAGCGTACCCTCACGTCTGCCGGAGATGCCCTCGATCCGGGCCAGAGTCTGACCAAGCAGCGACGAACACCCATGCACCACATCTCACTACCTGCGCTATAATTACCTACTCTCCTTACCAGCAGCGGCGTCAGCAGCCTTGCGCTGCGGTCAAGCTGCTCAACGGGACTGGGCTGGACTGACCGGGACTGGACGTCGACTGACCTGGTCACGGCCCTGGCCGACGGCTTCTCGCGTATATCCTCTCGCGGATCCCGGGCTGCCGCACCGCTCAGCATCTCACCCTCGGTGCTAGTGGCTGCCTACCTAGCATCTAGTCGAAGGCGCTGGACCGGCAGCGATCCTGCATATCACCTGTCGACTGCGTGCTGCTCGGCTCCCTCTCACAAGCACCTATAGCTGGTCCAGGCACAAGGTAGCACCCGCTCAGCCCAAGACCAACCTCTCCCTGCTTCGAGCCGCTCTCCTGGGGCACATCTTCAACCTAGACGGCAGCCGAGATCTAGATCAAAACTAACCCCTGGGGCGCGAGGCAATGGCAGACTCCGCAGCAGGGTCATATACCTAGCTCGACGAATCTTGCTCTCCTTTACTGGGTCTGCCGGAGACTTTTCATCTTCGACCCTTACAAGTATCAGCCTCTCAGCTGCTCGGTAGACTGAGAGTGACTTCCTTTCTTGCCTCCGCCCGTCTCTGCTCGACTGGACTTCGACTTGGACCTCGACCAACCTCTGCTCTTCTTTCTCTGGCCCATCCTGCCGCTGCTCAATGGGCTCGTTGTTGAAGCTACCGCCATGGAAACAGATTCGGATGTAGAACCAGGTGGCTCCATTGCGAACCGGGGACCTGCCGTCTTGGCCGTCACGATAGCTACTCTGGTCCTCGCCTCGGTCTTCGTTTTCGCGCGCATGATCTCTCGCTACTTCATTGTAAAGCGCTTTACATGGGATGACCGGACCATTCTCCTGGCGTGGCTCATCTCCTTCTTCTTGTCCTTTACCATCTGCTTGGGCGTTGCCAACGGGCTCGGCAAGCACGACGAGGACATTCCCGCCTCACACATTGCTACTCTTCGCCATTGCGAATATGTCTTTTCTATCCTCTACGTGAGTCTCCAGCCCCCCTTTCCGTTGAAACTGCCGAGCTGACGAGCAGCATAGAACCCAGCCTTGATGGCTACAAAAACGAGCATCCTCATCTTCTACTTGCGCTTGGCTAGAAACACGCAAATGCTCCTACGCTTCGCTTCATGGCTGATCCTTGTCATTGTCAACATTGCAGGCATCGTCCTCACCTTCATGAACATCTTTCAGTGCACGCCAGTACAAGCTGCTTGGAACGCAAATTACAAAGGCCCGACGAAATGCATCCCCCTGCTGACCGAGTTCATCTGCGCCGCTCCCGTCAACATCGTTACGGACCTTGCGATTCTTGCGCTGCCGATACCCGTCTTGACCGGCATGCGGCTACCCTCACGGCAAAAGACGATTCTTGTCTTTACCTTCACGTTGGGTGTCTTTGTCGCCGTTGTCGATGTCGTCCGAGTCTACTACCTTCAGCAGGCCATCACCGACGTCCCCACCGGAATCACCACCGACCCGAGTTCGAGGTTCGGCGGCCAAGCCGACTTTGCCTACAACGCATCCCTGGCTCTGATGTGGAGCGCCGTCGAGGTCAATGTAGGCACCACCTGCGCCTGCATTCCCACCCTGAAGCCTCTTGTCCTCCGCCTTCTGCCTTCCATGCTCTACAATCCCAAGAACAACAACGGCTCCAGGCCCAGCCCGAGCATCACGAGCGACAAGAGCCAGAACCAGCGAGGTTCGGACAACCGGTCGGCGGGTAACAACATGAACAACTCGGGAGTAGTGAAACCCGAACCTGTCGCCCATGGTGCCCTTGGCAGTGGTCGACAAATCGCCAGCCCCGGTCCGGATGCGCCCATGAGTGCCATGGAGTTCTTGACCACCCCCGATATGACGTCGCTACCACTTACCTATTCTGTGAATCGCTCCCGCACCACCAATACGCTCTCGACGGACCACTCCTACGAAAACGGCGTCTACTTTGGCTTCGTCAACATGACCAAGCCCAAGAGTATGCTTCGGGCCAATAGCAGGGAGTCGTGGAAATACTGTACCATCGTGGCCATCCTCTTTTTTCTGTGGGGGATCTCGTACGGGCTGCTGAACACGCTCAACAACGCGATTGCTGCAGTGGACAATATGAGCACGGCTCAGACCATTGGCCTGACGAGCGCCTACTTTGGCGGCGGCTACTTCTTCGGCCCCCTCCTGGTTGGCGAGTGGATTCTGCGACGAGACGAGCACAGCCGATCCAAGCGTCATCGGCAAAACGATGAGAATATCGGCGGCTACAAGGCGACGTTCATCACGGGCTTGTGCATTTACGGCACAGGTACCATCATCTTCTGGCCCTCGGCCGTTACTAATTCTTTCGGCGGGTTTATGCTCAGCAACTTCGTCGTTGGTTTCGGCCTGTCAGTCCTCGAGGTCGCCGCCAATTCCTTCATGGTGCTCTGTGGCCCGCAGCAGTACGGCGAAACCCGCCTCATGCTGGCACAAGCCGTGCAGGGCGTCGGCAGCGTGCTCAGCGGCCTCTTGGCGCAGAAGGTCTTCTTCACGTCGTTGAGCCACGCCACCCCGGGTGATCAAAGCAGCAGCACTACGCTGATCAACGTGCAATGGACCTATCTCGGCATCACGTTGCTCTGTGTGGTGCTCGCTCTCTTCTTCTACTACATGCCGCTTCCCGAGGTCAGCGACAGCGAGCTGGAGGAGTCGACCAAGCTGCTGCCGGTCGACCCTACCAAGAAGAGCATTGGCGGTCTGCAGCTGAGAACCGTCAGTCTTATCCTGGCTGTCATGGCGCAGTATCTGTACGTGGCCGGCCAGGAGAGCAACAGCACCTTTTTCAACAGTCTTCTCCTTTCCGTCCTGCCATCGCAGCCAAAGTCTGGCACAGGTGCGGCCAGCGGTGCCGCCGTCACTGGGCTATCCGGGCTGGGAGCGGCGGATCCAGATCAGCCACCTGGACTGACCCTTTCTCTGTCGGATTATCTCACTGTTGGACACACTGCTTTTGCCGTCTCACGATTCGCCGCCGCCTATCTCACATACCTTTCCGCCAAGAACCCTCGGCTGCCCCAGCCACGAACCGTCCTCAGCTTCTGCAGCTTTCTCTGTTTCTTATCCGCTCTTCTATGCGTTGTCATACGACCTTCTAATGCGAACCTATTGTTCATTCCCGCTTGTCTGTTTTTCTTCGCCGAAGGGCCCATTTGGCCTCTCATCTTCGCTATTGGCATGCGTGGCCAGGGTAGGAGAACGAAGCGCGCCGCCGCCTTCATCACCATGGGCGCCTCTGGACCTGCCTTCTTTCCCTTCGTCATGTACGGCATCATCATTCACGGCGGCACTGTACAACAGGCATACATCCTCATCGTGGCGATGCAGGTGGTCATGATGGCCTTGCCGCTCTTTCTCACGCACGTCAAGGATGCCCGGCTGATGGTGGACCCGCGTCCACCTCGCCGCGTGCCACGAAGCGAAGGGGAGCGTCCCATGGACGAGGCGGTTTCTGGCGGAGTGCTTGCCGATGAAGAGCCTCGTGGTAATCCGACCACCATTGCTACCGATTTCTTCAGGGAGAATGCAGTTCCGGAAAAGCCTCCTCGCGGTTTCTTGGGCGCCGTTTCCAAAGGCCTGAGCGCAAAGCTCAATGGGTCTCGTCGCAAATCTTCGCCTGCTCTTGAAGTCGAGCATAGCGAAGGCAGCCTCAGGGCTTAGGCTCTCATATGCTTATAATCTTTCTTTTCCCCCTTTGGTCATTTTTATTCCTGGATATATCGCTTTCTGATCGTATATATGACGAGGCCACGACTTGGCGTGTTTGGCCGGAGTTTGGTGTTGATGATGGCATGAATGGTCAAGGTTATACCCCTGTTACAAAAATGGAGGCTGGTTCTGGATGTTGTCTGTGGGATACAGACTGGGAAGGTTATATAAAAGGAAATATGTACAGTTTTACATGAGCCGGCGTATGATAGATGGTAGATAGTGCTGATACACCCGTATCCACTTGCATGACATGACCTTCGCGTTGACGGATGCTCTCTCGACTCACTTTTCAGGATTGCCTTGTGTCGCATTGCAGATGATGACAATTACCAAGCAGAGTCAATATCCTTCTCGAT
This sequence comes from Trichoderma sp. PF4103, assembly GCA_023628735.1. Taxonomy (NCBI): domain Eukaryota; kingdom Fungi; phylum Ascomycota; class Sordariomycetes; order Hypocreales; family Hypocreaceae; genus Trichoderma; species Trichoderma sp. PF4103. Next base: position 1,010,853 of record JAMAKC010000003.1, read on the forward strand.
AGATGTAAAGACGCCGACGCCCTGCCTGCCCAGCGCCGTCGCGATGCCCACGGCCATGGCTCCCACACTGCGCATCCGCTTATATCCCTGGCCGTCATAGACGCCTCCGACGCCGATGATGTCGAGGTGCGCCAACCGCGGGTCGGCATCGAATCTGCGGCGCAAGATGGACACGTTGCCTAGGGCAAGCGGGTGGAGAGGCGGGCCGGCCATGCCGCCTATGCCTGCGTCTGGGAGGAGCGGCTCGGGGGAAGCAGAAGCAGAGGAGCTGAGGAGGAGGAGGGATGAGCCGAGGGTGTTTGTTGCTGTGATGAAGCTCAGTTTGGACGCTGGGACCGGGGCTGAGGTTGATGGTGGAGGCGACGACGAAGGAGGGTGAGAGCCGAGGAGGGCGGATACAAAGTCGTCGAATTGGCCGGCGTGGGTATACGGCGGGATCTTGATGCCGATGGGGATGTCCGAGTCGTGGGGCAGGGCGGCGAGGTAGGTCGCGAGGGAGGCGGGAGAGTATGCTGGCGGGGGGAGGGAGGGGATGTTGGGGCATGAGAGGTTGATTTCTATGGCTAGTGGGAAGGGGGACGACGACGGTGAGGATGTGGATGTGGATGATGATGAGGATGATGAGGATGAGAAGAATGAGGTTATGAGGGCGTGGGAGGAGGATATTTCGCTGGGGGAGCCGGTGATGCTGATTATGATTGTTTTGGTGGGGGGGTTTGATGGCGTTGATGACGAGGCAGGGGGAGGGGGAGTGAAGGAGGATATCATGGAGAGGTATTCTGATAGGGGGAGGGGGCTGTAGCCGAGGGTGTTGAGGGATGCGAGGGGCGTTTCGGGGTCGGTTGTGAGGGGGGTGTCGTTGGCGAGGGAGTCTTCTGGCGGTCCGGAAAAGGTGGTGCTGCTGCTGCTGCTCGTTGTGCTACCGCTGGTGGTGGTGTTACTGCTACTACTGGGAACAGAGAGAGCAGCGGGATCGAAGAATGCGAATCGGTGGCGCGAGGCGTCGTGCGGGAAGCCGGCGAGGAGGCTCGTCCGGGTGGTGACCGCGCCGAGGGAGGGGCTGCGGAGGAGGGCGGCGAGGTGGGCGCGGGAGGTGGACCAGGGGGAGGCGGTGTTGAGGAGGGGTGGGTGGATGTGTAGCTTGGGTGGCATTTTGTTCGTTGTTTGTGTATGGTAGAGGATGAAGTGTGTAGCTGGATTAGAGGTGACAAGAGGGGAGTTGGAGATGGGAGTTGCAGATGTGAGAGGTTTAGAGACGATGCTGAGCTGATAAGCGGGAAGCAAAAACGTGGGGAAATGATAAAAGAGAATGATGAGCTGGTATCTAGATCCACATGGGCGGTCCGGCCCGCGTAAGCGAAATGCTGAGGGAAACGGGAAGAGAAAGGGAAAAGTATCGGTACCCTTCTTGCTGTACTTTTCAGCCGCCGTATTCAGTCATACACTTTGTTTGAGAGAGGGTGTCAGATGAGTGGTGTGTAAGCGGAGGATACGAAGAATGGACGTCTGTCGTGAATACTGAAAACATGCAAAGTACATGTATACAAACTGACTAAATCAGATGTTTCCATGACCTCGGCACCCCGCAGATTTGCAACTTGTCACACACAACAGACACTTCATTTCTAGAAGCATCATCGATTCTGGTCATGCGAGACATTTTATAACACCTTCCTCCTTAGACTCCGTTCCTATCCTTCAAGAACCACCTCTAGTTCCCCTGAATCACACACTCTACGACATGCGCACCAATCGACTGACATGTCTGCCACAACCTAGAGAAAGAGGGGGCTTTTCACACTGCGTAAGCATTTATAATATCTCCATGCCGAGGTCAGAGGCGGCGCTACTGAGGACGATGCAGTTGTGTCATCCGCTTAGTCCGCTCTCCGATCATTCGAACTCTAGCCGAAGAAAGAGTCCGGGCTCGTAGTTCATTTGTCTTCTGAAGGGCTGATATGCATCCGTGCCTGCGCAGGAGTTGCGAAGCCATATATGGGGATTTATCCCCGAGTTGTGGCTCACTGTTTGTTCCCCTGATGTTTCTGCCTCTACTCTTTCCGCCCATTCAACTCTCCTTCCCCTTTCTACCTTCACTTCAGGTTCTCTAGAGACAGTTTTCATGCTTCATGCTACATAAATATACATGTAGATATGGCGCACTTTATCTCATCATATATACATGTTCCGCTGACCGGAATCAAAAAATCCCAGACATATACACAAGAGAGTTGTATCTTCAATATCATGACTCATTTCCTCCGAAAGACAAAAGAAAGGGATAACGGGACAACACATGGTATACCATCTCACCGGAGATGCAAAGAGATGACCCCACTCCAGGAAGCCTTACCGGACATGAAAACAGATGCTACAAATGTGACAAGGAAACAACACTTTTCTAGGGTCGCACAACAATATGTCTTGACAAGAGAAAGAAAAAACGGGACAAAAGCAGGAAAGACCAGACGTCCAGGCATCACCAGCCAAACTGCTCGCAGTGCAGTTCGACTCCCGGCCCGTCTGACCGAATGCACGCCGCCGTCGTGTTGCGAACCTGCGCCATCAGACCGTCCGGGCCGCAGCCCAGCACCAACACCCGCTGCTCCGCCGGCGTCTCCTCGATGATGGTGCGGATCAAGGAGGGCATCTCTGGCCGGCCTCGTCGGATGAAGCTGCTGTATGCATGCGGCTGTGTCTCTGCGGTTGCGGTATTCTGCGTCGAATCGGTTTCGTCTGTAAGGGACTTGGAGGATGAAGATGAGGATGGCAGCTCGGAAGAAGAAGATGATGATGATAGGGATGAGAGCGTAAGTGGCTGAGTCGTCACCGCGGGAACCGCCTTTTCGACGTCGATTTCGGACGGCGTGGCGGGAGCCGACTCAAGGCCCGTCTCTTCTTCCGCCTTCTTCTCCGAAGGTCGAGTAACGTACAGCTGGAGCTCTACACGGTCGTCTTGTGCAAGTGTGTCGAGATGCGAGGCAAACCAATTCAGATGACCTGTGACATATCGTCAGCACGCGGCGCAATTCTCACGGAATCCCGAGTCACTTACTCTCGTACTTGACCATCCAGATAAAGGTAATCTTCTTGTTCAGCTGCGCGGCAGTCTTTTCCTTGAGCATGTTGAGCGCCATGCCAAAGGTAAACGTCGAACCGCTTCCACCCGCGACCAGGACGACTCTGTCATACTCGGAAGCATCGGGCAGGGTACCATAGGCGCCCTCAACCGAGGCCTTGACCGTCGCGCCGGGGTGCTTGACGGCATATTGGTGCAAGTCCTGCGTGAAGCCATCGTACGAGTTCACGACAAACTCGAGGGGATCCATGGACGCAATGGTAAACGGGTGCGTCTCACACGTCCGGATCGAGGGAATCCACAGGAAGCAGTGCTGCCCGGAAACGGCACCGAGAGGAGCCTTCTTAAGGGTCACGCGAGTGCCGCCGTTGGGCAGAGGGGTGAGGACGGCCGAATTGTTGGTGCTGTATACCAGCAGGCGGGTCATGCGGATGAGGCGATCGAGCACCCAGATGCCGGCCGTCACAATCACCACGTAGACAATCTTCTCGCCAAAGTTGGGCTGGTGGAGGCCGACCATGACAATGGCAAGGATCCAGAAGCTGATGTGGACGTAGTAGAAGAGCTCGTACCACCACCGGCGAATCACCGCTCCCGCAAACCCGACGATGAAGAAGGACACGCCGGCAATTTCGCCATAGATCACGCTCTCCTCTCGGAGGATCGCGGTTCGTCCGGCAAGGCCAAAGTAGGATGAGTAGCAGGAGGCGTGGATGATGACAAAGATGATGCACATGGAGCCGGCGATTTGATGAAGTATGTTGAGACGCTCATACGACCACGCCGTGAGGAAGGCCAGGGGAGTGTTCTTCAGAGCCAGGAAAATGACAACGACCAGATTCGCAACGGCCATCCTGTTACACCGTTAGCTTTCTGGAGACGATAGAGACGCGACTTGATCTCGTCTTTGCGGAAAGGATCTCGGCGCCTACCATGCTGCCCGTGCGGCCAAGTTGGAGTTCATCTTCATGACAGAGTTGTCAATGTCTGTAAAGGTTATGATGATGTTGATGGCCAGGTACAAGAAGACGAGGATGGCGTGTGCCCGAGAAGGCAGACCGGGCGCTGTGCGGAGAAGAACATTTCGCGGTTTCCTATCCCTTCATCTTAGCTTCTTCATCAACAAGCCTCTGCTAACCATTTCCTCCATTGCTGCTAGGCCTCGTTGAATGGGGTGAATGGGTGAATCCCCTTACCGAGACAGAACGGCCAAGGCTGAGACCCCCTTCTTTCCCAGATTCGTCTTTTGCGCGATCCGACGTCCCCAGTGGAAGAAGATGAAGATTGCCGCGAGCCCAGCCATGGATCCGATGAAGGCGTACATCTGGCGATGGTTGAGCGCCTCACGGTGCGCGAAGGCGGCGCTGCTGGCAGTCATCTTGGGCGGCCTTGATGCTAAATGGTGTTGTATAGAAAGAAAGGTTCGCGTCGAAGATGACGACTTTTGCCCGGGGAGGGTCAAGACTTGGCTCTTTAACCCCTAGAGCAAGCAGTGAATGTGAGTCTTGGCAAAGCGAAGAAGGCAACAGAAGAGCAAGGAGTCGTGATTTGTGACAAGCCTTGTGATGAGGCTTGCTGTGAAAGAGGGTAGATGAGCAGGTGAGTATGACAACTTCTGCCGAGCACCAAGAGGGAGATGGTATATGTCCTTTGACGGCGACTATCTCTCCGTCAGCGATCAGTCAATGACAACATCGCCAGCCCCTGGCAACGACGCAATGCCGCCCCATGCTGATTACATACAGCGTCGCTCTTCAAAGGGCTTCAAGGTTCTATATTTACCTCCCGAGTGGATGCTGAGATTATCTTCGGCTTGACCCGTGCGGCAGCTTCAGTCCCGCTATTCGGCCTGATATCCAGGTGTTGCAGCAGGGAAGGGCAGGCCGCGGCTCTGACCAAAAGCTCAGGCAATGCCGGGCAGCGATTGCGAATCTCCCGGGACTCGACTTATCGTTATCTGGCTTGGATTCAGATTACGGAAGGTGAATGCCAACCGGATGGCCTGTTCACGGTGGTTCCTGCTTGATGATGCCTGTCAGACATGTGTTACCCCGGCCCCGACGGCACGGGCGAATAGGCCAGCTGTAGGTGAAAACTTTTATTCGAGGATGATGCTTACCTTGTTTCTCTAGGATCTATGCTTTCAGGGTAGGAGACTATCTTGTTTGCTGATCGCTTCTGGCAGGAGATGATAAGCCTCCGACGAGAGGGAGGCCTCAGACGTGGGAGAAGGCTGCTGATGTTTCGACTCCAGGCCTGCAAAATCCAGATGCCGGACTTCACCGGGATACTTTGATCTGTTGAGGATATGAAGCAACAGTTCTCACAGGAACCAAACGAGCGGAAAGCACAGCTGCTCAGACCAGGAGTCGAGACAACCCACGGCATCCAGGACGTCTGCCTTTATGTTTGCTCGCCCAGCACCTCTGTTCTTCTTTGCAACCACCCGCTTCAGGCGCCCGATGGCACATTCGGCCCTTGACACAAACATACATGAGCCAAAGGCCTGGCCCAATCCATGTAAGTCAAAGGCCAGAGCCCACAATACCGAAGGGGGGCCAGGGTTGCAATACGCGCTGATCTGCTATGGCTCCTAGAGTGGTGGGCAGGCACTACTAGAAAAGCAACCATCCGAGCGTATTCAGCACTTGATGCTTTGCAGTAGACTCAAGCAAAGCTTGATACTGCAGCCTACTTCTTCTCCCCCCCTCCACCCCGGAAGGACCATGATGCCATGATCATGTCGATATGAAGAAAATCCCTCCCTCCCCTTTGGTTGTTAGTCCTCTCTTGGCCTGGCATCCCCGATGCAAGTGTTGGCCCAGGTCTGACTGCAGAGCTTAATTTCTCTTTTTCCCTCCCTCCCCCCGTCCCATCATGCCTTATGAAGTCACAAGGATGGTCTCTGATGTATGCTTCATATGTACGTCGAAAGCTTTGGAATTCGGCGGCATAACTGTTACCCATTGCTGGAAAGGGTAGGAGGTCGCACCGTGATACGGCGTATCACCCATGACACGTCGTGTAAGCCGGACGCCTGCGAGTCGGCATGCCATTGCGATGCCGCCCCCCCTTGCTTCCACCTTCCGCTGCTGTTGCCCTGGCACGACTTGTTGTTCCTTATTCCTTGCCTGTAATGAACCTCGTCGACGAACACAAACCGACAGACGTGATAGCCATGCACGCAACTTTGATCCTCCACAGGGAAAGAATGCGGGGGATACGTCCCAGCTAAACCATCTTCTGCCCTGATGATCTGTTGAGCACCTCGTATGTACTTTGGTTGAGCCTCCGGGGACGGGCCGACTACACGATGGCTCAGAAATAGTAGGCCCGTTGATGGGCAGAGCATGTACAAGTATGCACCAGGATACTTCCAGACGTGGGTAACGGGGCAGCATGTCGAGACACGACACAGTAACCCTGATCTCCCATTCAATAAGGAGCTTTGTTTCGCTCCTATGATGACAAGGTTGCGGGCTCGAGATAAAGCAACAGAAGAAGGTTCTTTTTCGATGTCGCATTGGATTTGGCCGTGACTCTATCCCAAAGAGGCAGGCAAATAGTCCCCGTATCATGCCAGGCTGCCCTGCTTATGGGGGACAATATTGTCCTCCTCGAGCTCTGGATCTCTTACTTTTCACATACTCTAGCAGAAAATTGCAGCAGCTCATTCACAAATCTTTCGATACGGCTGGACGGGCGTTGTTCATGTTTGGGCTGAGCAGCTCCGATTCAGCCAGGGTAAAAGACGTTTGACGTGAATTTAGCCTCGGGCCCGGCAAAGTGATTCACGGCAAGGTAGTGAGCAGGTGTGCTTTGCCCAAGCCCGGTTTTAGCGGCGCTGTCATCTCGACTCTGCCGGGAAATCTGGCACTCGAGGACATGTACCGTGGCTGGCAGCGAGTTTAGCCTACGGAAGGAGTTTGCGGCCGTCAGTCCTTATCGGCTTTAGCATTCGTGGGTGTGTGTGGGCTGTGACAATCGTGACGAGAGGCGCCGGCGATAGTCTCTCGCTCTGTGAGGAGGGTGTGTCTCTGTTCTCTTGCTAGGGCTGAGATTGTGCCTGGTCTAGTATAATCATGACTCTACCGAGGAGGAAGTCTGCGGTGCGATTCCATATTCTAACACGAGCAAGTCTTCCGCCCTCAATAGTCGGACCAGGATGAGTGATTGTTCGTCGGAGGAACTGAAACTCGTCGTCGCCGCTCACTGCTGACCGTGTGGGACCAGAGGGCCATGATGTACAGGGGGGGCAAGCCAGCCGGCTTAGCTGTGGCGACCACGATTCGAAGCGTCAACCAGGTGGCCCGTCGGCACGCGATGCAGATCTGACAGGAACAGGGCTAGCCGGTCACGATGTGAAGCCATATATAGATGGTCGGCACCGGGCAGTGCGGAATCGAGATTGCGTCTCTCACCAGCGTCAGGAGTCGGGATGATTTCGTCCGCAACCCTGCCCTTATACTCACGATACAGGCAGGCAGTTGAAGCGTTGGGAGGAGGGAAACACGACATGACATGCCTGCTTTGGCCACGCAGCTTATGACAGCATGGGGCATGCGGCAGCGATCCATGGACCGCAGGGCACGGCAGATGATTGCCGCACAACTCGAAGGGGCGAGGCTGGCCTGGCTTTTGTTATTCTTAGCACGCAATCTCTTTTGACGCTGGCACGATGCAATGCCGGACTCAAGCCGTGCCAGGATTCGCGGACTTTTCTTTACTCGCCCATGCCGCTGCCTTACGGAAGCAGACACAGTTTGAGCAAGTTTACACAGTTCGCTGCCTGATACAATCACTCGTGTGTGTGTCATACGGAGCAGTGGCCCTGACTGGGCGACCTGCCGCGAAGCAAGCAAAGTCCGCAGCCCTTTGAGCCATTTGCAGCATGGCGGGGGTTTTCACAGCGCAGACAAGGCGCAAATGCTCGATGATGTCGGCAGCCACATGACGGGCTATTCAGCTCGCGTATGGAAGTGAGGCCATTCATAAGTCAATGATTGCCCGAGCCCAGAAGCCGGATCAACTGCAGAAGCCAAAAAGCATGACGAAGCCTTTTGACAGGCAGTGGCTCGCCAATCAGGTGCCCGCCCACAGGTTTCCTGTAGGTTACAATGGGATTCGGCCTTGTGGACGGAGGGAGTGGTCGGGTGGGTGGAAAGGGACGGTTCGAGGCAAGACAAACAGGGCTGCGATGGTTGCGTGAAGGAGGTGGTGGGCGGAAGAGCGAGTTGATTCGAGTTTTGGACATTGACGAGTCTGTCTGTCGGCAATACTCCCTCCGCACCCCGGAGTTATTATGCGGAGTTTTACGAGGCCAGTTTCCCCGCTATCGAGATCAGAGGTTGCAAGAGGAAGGGATTCGCAGCGTGATCTGGACCTTGGTGTTCAATGTTGTTGAGGGCTTCATGAGTTTTGCCATCTTGCGGGGTATGGGGAACGAGATGGATGCCGCTACGGCGAGATGCAGAAGAATCAGACCACCGGGGTTAAGAGGGTGCTTTGATAGAGCCGGTTCGTGTCCATTTGAGGGTGATTTGGCTATGGAGGTGGTGGTAAATCGACTCTTGTGACCAGGCCAGTCTGCCGTCTACTCATACTGTTCAGCAGCTGAAGGTCGCGGCGTTCGTGGAACGATTATCAGCGAGAAGCAGTAGAATTCGTTGATCTTGACAGTACTCGTCGAGCTGGCCTTGCTTATAAGACGAATTTGAAAGTCGAGGGGCCAATGCAGCGCCCCCTTGGCCTAATGGTTAAGGCGCAAGACTTCTATTTAGTGCTTGGAAAATCAAGCGTCTGTTAGAGCGAATCTTGAGATTGCCAGTTCGAGTCTGGCAGGGGGCTTAGTTAAGTTCAACGGCATTGGCGGCTTCACGAAGTTCACCTTTTTGCTCTCTTTTTACCAGGAAACGCTTGGTTCTTGTTTATTTCTACCTGTGAATATTTTCTTCCGCTTCCTGAGTAATTCAACCGCGGCCATCCGGCTTCAGTTCCAGGCTGTACTTTGCTCCTTGCTCAATCACGTTCTACTCCTTCTCCGAATGAATACAAATAGTGAGGGAATGGCTCAGATGTTGACTGCACGCCATCGCTGGCAACCCACGAACAGCCCTGGTATAAGAGTTCCCATGCACATAACAGCCCGCCTCAATTGCGGCTGGGCGGGCAGACGCAACTTGAATCTAGGATGGCCCGCTTCAGGTATCCTGAAATGCCACGAGGGTTAGGGTTGCACACGACCGTGACTCCATCTGTCGCGATTGCAACTGGTGTCGTGAATAACGCATACTGGGTGGTCTTGGTTGTTCATATACGATGATGGCAGATTCATCTCAGTGACAGGCCGTCTATCCATCTCACCTTTAGAAAATGTTCAATGACAAACTCAAATCTCATCAAGATATCCTTCTTTGCAGACATATCATTGTAAGGAGGAATCTAAGGGAACTATCCTATTCTGTGACCTCGACGCACTTTGCGACCAGCGCTTCATTCATCAAGCTTCATAGGCAATCCCCCTTAATGTTAACGACGCAATCTATGATGTCGTGTAAGCTGAGCTGTTCCCGCCAGAGAAGGTAAAGCAATAGTCCCATCAGATATGGAACGCATCGCGTCTTCACTCACAGATCAACCACGTATATCCTCCAAAGATCACGGCTTTACCGCGCCCTTTGCTACCTTAGCTTCTTCCTCTCGTTATAAAACACGCGCAGGTCGCCGGAGCCTCTTACCCGCCTGAGCTCCGGACTCCTCTCGCCCTCCATCTTCTGCCTGCTGAAGCTCTGCAGGCCCTGCAGCCAGTAAATGTCCTGCGAGTCGACCGTGCTGGCCATGTAGAACCGGTAGGCCTCCTCCCACCTGCCCAGCCCCCGGTAGCAGTGGGCCATGTAGAAGTTGATCTTGGATTCGACGTCGGTCATGCCCTCGGCGAACGCGATGACGGAGGCCTCCTCCGCCTCGCGCAGGGCCTTTCGGAATCGAGGCGGTCGCTCGCCCAGGTACGCCTTGCAGGTGGCGAGGCGGTCAAAGATGCGCTTCTTGACCCAGCTGATGTCTTCTCCGTCGAGCTCGAACAGGCGGTCGAGCATCTCGGCCTCTTTCTCTGTGCTGACTGAACTCGATCCGCTGGCCATCTTTGGGTTCTTCGGGTGTGGAATGGCTGCTTTTTGTTTGTTGTTGTTGTTGCTTCTTGTTCTCTTCTTTCTCGCCCTCTTCGTTCTTCTTCTTCTTCTCATATGCAAGTTGCCGAGACACTCCCAAGCTTCCCGTGAACTCCTTTGAGAACTGAGGGCGCGGATGTCCGTATACTCTTATAGGCTCATGGCGCTCGTTGCTGTTCACTGGTGTCTGAACACGATGGAGATTCACCGCCGGACAACATTTCGTGCGCCGCAGCGGCAGCTGTTCAGTCGTTCAGAATGAAGAGGTGGTGAAGTAACACAACATGCGGCTGGCGGTTCTCATAGGGGCCAAAGGGCAAAGCGAAAATACTCGAAAGAAACAGCCAAAACACATCGTCATTGAATCACCTTGACACGGCTCGAAATAGCATCTCTGGCAGGAGGCAGCCGACTGAGATGAGCCGTGATTGTACGACCATGGGAGGACTGGTAGTGTTCGCTTCAGGTCATATAGCCGTTCAGCGAGCACAAACACCCTGGCTATGTGTGAGATGTGTGTAATACAGGCAAAAGCACATCATGAGAAACAGCATCTTTGAACGATTGAACATGAACCGAGCAGAATCATCAGGATGTAGATTTTGCGGGAGTCTCGCCGCTAGAAGGGCAGCACATGGAAAGACATCTGGAAAGTGAAAGGGAACAGGACGCACATCCACATCATCTGCGAATCACGTCCTCTTCATGATGGACAAAGACGAGCAGTAGGCAGAATTCTTTCCTGCAAGCCCACCCAGACACAGAGGAGATTGTCGCTCTGATGGAAGTGAATGCCTACCTAAGTCGGTCAATTACAAGCAGCTAGGTTAGTGATCCGTCTGGTTGCTGCACAGAGTTCGTTTGCACAAACAAGAGCGTGCCAAAAAGATGAAGAGCAAATGAGGGAGGAGGAAGAAGTCGACCTCTGGACAAAGCTACGTAAAACAAGAGGAGAAAAGGGAAGTTGAAGAAAGAGGCAAAAAAAGAATCGATTGCGCACTGGTGAGCTTTGCTCCCGGCAGGGCTTGAACCTGCGACCTTCGCATTACCAACACTTAGCTTGGAGGCTGGAGTATTAGTACGAAGCTCTAACCAACTGAGCTACGGAAGCGCATACGAATCCGGGTGGTGACTTTGACTGCACGGTCCCGATTGTTGAACGGTTGCAATGTATTTGCGTTTATGCACCCACATGATGGATAACTTCGTAACCTTGCAGCATGTGTCGAGTCACAGGTTTGCAGAATTGTGTTCGTTGTTCAAGCCAACATCTGCTTCAGGGCTCACCACCCAATTTTTTTTTCCTTCCGGGCTGGAAAATGAGAAGGCGTGAAAGCAGACACTATTTTCTGATCGATAGCTCACAAAAGAAGACAAGGGTTTTGACAAATGTGACCACTTCCTATATCAGCACATCATTATCCTCGATAGCATCTTTCTCCCTTAGCCCCAGCCTTCTAAACTCAGAAGTGGACGAGTTGCCAGCGCTTCTCTGCGCCTATTCACTTCGGTCCCCCAACTCAAGTGGAACACCTTGTCTGTTGATCCGTCCATCGAATTCCTTCCTCTTTCTCCAATACTCTTCCCACCAACTCTCATTTGGTCCCAACTTCTCTAATGGCTCCCGCCCCGAATCATCCGTCTGGTCATCGAGGCTTTCCTTCTCGATTGAGTGTCGACGAGGGACTAGGCCCCATGCTTCCATCGCGTCTAGCTCCTTGTCGTTGAGATCTAACCAAATGTATAGATCTTGGCGGCGTCTTGTCCTAGAATCCTTCTGATTATTTCCACCAAGTTGCAAATCTTCGTAAGAAAGAGGATATTGAGAGCAAATAGCTTTCAGCCTGGAGGAAATGTTGCACGGTATTCCCCCAACGCCCCCTTGGCCGCCTTCAAGCGTCTCGCTCACTGATCTCATATAGTGGGTAATTCGCCTGCTCATTTTCCAATCGTCACAGCCGAATTTCGAGACTGTGAGTATGGTCGAACATCCCATTAGAAGGACGGTGCAGATTTGTATGACCAGCGTCGCCATGCCGATGCTGATGACCTGGGCTCCAAACGCTCCCCAGCCCATGCAACGCGCGATCGCGTAGATGGTGGGGTTAGGTATCTCAGGATTCTGCGCAAATACCGGCCCTATTAGAGCTTTTTGTGCATCCATAGTGATGACCTTGGAGTCGTCCATGATCACAATGATCTTTTCAGCTCGAGCTTCCAGCTTCTTTGCTTTAACTCGGTCTACCGCAATGTCGATTCCAAGACGGTTCTGCCATGACAGCACCGTTCGAACAATAACCGACACAATCATCGACCAAACGTTCGCAAACCCCCACCAGTCTCCCACAACCAATGTCAGAGCAACCAAGAAAGCATGACAAGCAATACTGACAGCGTATGCTTTCCAGAAATAGCTGGAGAATATCTCTGTCGCCGCTTCACTGTCCGTGTCCCAGTATATCTTGTGGTGAATTTGGTGGAAGTCCTGTTCTTTCAACCAGCGAGTAAACCAACCGGCCAACTCAGTCGTCATCATTTGACCTGAAACGTCGTAGAGGCTGAAGCTCGGTTTTTTGCGTGTGAACGCATTACCAGCAAGGACAAAGCCTCCTAAGAGGGGCAAAAACTCGGTATAACGGCTGTTGACGAGGCGTCCGACACTCGAGCTGACTTCCTCGGTGCCCAGAATTGTGATTAAGCCAAGAGCGTCAATATGAATGTTGGTTGCATTGGCCCACGATGTAAAGACTCGCTTCCACGGAGACTCCATGGCAGGATGCCGCGCGAATTAAGCTTCTGAAGCGAGGCAGTCTGGTAATTGCACACGGTGGAAGGTCTCAAGAGCATGCAAGAGGGAGAGAAAGCAATGAGCGCTTAAGTTCTTCAAGCGAAAATAAGGGTTATTGTGTAGCTGGGCATGGGAAGATATCTGTATTCTGTTGCCGATATTGAAAAGCAGTCGCATTTCATGTACCTCAAAGATAGACGACCCCTCATGGGCTCCCTCACCTCAAGGGAATGTACACTTGGCTACGTGTGATTGAACACTGAGAATGGCCACGTGAACAAAGGTGGCATGAGGCAAATGCGGCTGAAAGATGTACATGTACCGATATGATCTTCCTCAAACCTCTACGCGCGTATGTTGCTGGACACTTTGACCCGGAGTTGCATAATGCATAGTGCTGAATGATTGATGATGTCCCACCACCCAGCTTTAAGTGCAGGATGCCGCCAGTCTCTCGCTTTATCTGCAAGACCTTATATGCAGGTCAGCGCCATGACATATTGTCGTCTAGGTGTGGTGAGGCTCAGACTCCCAGACGTGTTGTGATCCTGCCTATGCGCAACTCACCCTCAGTTCGAAGTATGCACACGGAAACCTCAACTGATTAGGAGAATCCTATTCTTACGACACTTTATCTAGCAGCATCTATTCTAAAGTCAGATCCTGTACATGAACACCTCTAGCAATAAGGGCTTCAGGTGTCAGTCTTGGATCACAATGTTGTAATCCTCCCTCAGGATCAATCCAACACAATTGCCCGTCACTATAACAAATCTGATTCCAGCCAGGTGGTAGGCTTCCTAGACGTGGATCGATCCGCGAAGCAGACATCGTCTCCACTTCAAGAAACCACATTCCTCCTTCAATATCACCATCTCGAAAGACCACACGGTAGTTGTCTGGCACCTCCCCGAGTAATGCTTGAGCTTCCATATGATCATTGAGGTAACAACTCCCCACGACTGTAAAGTTGCCATTTTCCTGCTTTCTAAGAACCAGAGGAGCAGGGCATCCGAGAATGACGTAAACATGATCCCCTGGCATGGCTTTGGGAGGGAGAAGACCATAGTGCCCATTTGTCAACTTGCCAAATGAGAATCCTGGCAGAGTGTCCCGGAGTCGAGTATAGAAGTAGTCGTACCACTGAGGGGTGCCGTAGTGCATATCAATGTAGTTGGTAGCCCTTTCTTCGGCGAAATCTCTCAACACAATCTTCCTAGCTTGCAAGAATGTCGGCCTGGAGAGGGGTCCAAAGTGATGTTCTCTGATACCATTGCGCATGATTGTCAAAACAAACACGTCCAATGGACAAAGCCCTGTCGGATAAGTTGCAGAGCTGAGACTTTCTCGTAGCCATTCCTTGGCGACTGTAATGATCTCTTCAGGTGAAGGCTGGATGGGCATAGGTCTCGAGCAAAGCTCAACTATACCACAGGAGACTCCTGAAAGCCTTGCAATTGAGGACTCGGGGTCCAAGGTGCTGAAAACGCCTGCAGAACGTCCCGACGCCCATCCGTGAAGGACATAGCTATGCTCGCCTAAAACTTCGTAGTCGGGCAGCCAAGTTGGTATGTCGCCTTTTCCCGCCTGCGAGAGTGCGAGCATTGTCAGGCGGGATCCGGAATTCTGGTAGACAGCGAGGAAAAGTTCCAAGTATACCTGTTTTTTCGTCTTACGATAGTCAGGTGTGATGTAGGGACTGATCGGATTAAGCGAGTCCACGAAGCTAAGAACTGCATACACGCGATCTCTCGGGTCGAAACAGCGGCAATTCTTCGTGAGGCTGAGGATGCCCGTAGTATTAGTCTGTATCTTACAGCGAGCAAGATGAGAGGCATGTTCAAGTTTGCTTCGATACAATCGTAATTCCGAAGGTGGCATGTCAGGGTCGCAAGTGTTGAAATAAAGACACATGATGGCTTGGCGAAAGTCGTCCCATCTCATCTCGTCCCGTCCACACAGCACGATAGCATCGTTCTCTTGTGCTAACGTAGCTTCTTGCCAGACCCAGAGCCTTTCGAACCATGGACGGGATATCAGCATTTTTATAGATTGCCAGGTGGTGCGATCAAATGGCAAAGGGTAATTGCAGTATGCCCATCGTGGGTCTTTTCCTTCTTCAGCACCCATGCCAAAACGTTCCCATCGCCAATCCATTTTCACTTGCTTCCCAACATGTGATAGATGCTTAATAGCAATCCCACTCTTATCTGATTCCGGGCCGAGCCATATGATGACACGCTTTGCCTTGACGTAGATGTCACTCATCTTCAGGATCTCCGCGCTTTTTTCCGAATTATCCTGTTGATTGATACACAAAGCGTCACACCAGATTGTTCGAACCCTCTCAGTAAGACGAAGGTACCTGAGAGCAACAGAGAGATTTTGACCGATTTCTAGCTCTCCCTTGCCTGAACCATCATCCTTATCGATGACTTGAATAGTGATGAGGTCCCTGGTCGCATCCCCACAAACATAAGATAATGCCTCATATTCTGGCATACTGTCTTCGGAAAAGAAGACGTAGTCGATGGATACTCGAATTGTATCCAGGTATGATGAGGAAGGGTGTATGAGAAGGACTCTATGTTCTTCAGTCGCTGCTTCAAGTGATCGATATTTGTATAGGTTCAGTTCCTCTCTCAAGCGCCTCCAAGCCAGCTTCCAAGAATCGGAGATACTATTGTCCCCAGGCCGCGGCTCGCTGTCATCAAACTGGCTTTCAAATGCATGGAGCAATGCTCGTTGCTCGTCAAGGTAAGATGCGAGGGCAGAGCGAGCCCCCCCTGGAGCTGGCTCCGAGGACGACGGGTTTGGCTCCGAGGGTGGCGAGTCTGGCTCCGACGGGTTTGGCTCAGAGGGCGACGGGTTTGGCTCAGAGGACGACGGGTTTGGCTCAGAGGACGACGGGTTTGGCTCAGAGGGCGACGGGTTTGGCTCAGAGGGCGACGGGTTTGGCTCAGAGGGCGAAGGGTTTGACTCAGAGGGCGAAGGGTTTGGCTCAGAGGACGACGGGTTTGGCTCAGAGGACGACGGGTTTGGCTCAGAGGACGACGGGTTTGGCTCAGAGGGCGACGGGTTTGGCTCAGAGGGCGAAGGGTTTGACTCAGAAGGCGGCGGGTCTGGCGGTTTGGGCTTCCAAAGGAAGTTTGTCTTTTCACGGACATATCTCGTCATGATCCCGAAAGACGTCAAAAGACAAGACATTGGAAATTGACCTGTATCTAGTGTTTCTGCTCAAAGGTTAGAAATTGAGCGTACCTCTGAGGCCGCAAGACGAAAGAGCACGAAGGATATCTTATGTGCGCTGACGTGCGTATGAAGCAGACAGGTAATGCCTATTGATAGATGAGACACCAAAATCCGCCTAACCACATGCACTTACCAACTTGTAACCATAGACATGAGCCTGATTGGTGATGCCTGATGGCTTGCTCCGTACACTCACCGAACCGACGTACGATGCGGCAAATCAGGCAGCAGGCGCCGAAAGGATACAGCTGGTGGCTGAACGAGGCAATTCAGCTTGCGAATGAAAACTTCACACGTACAGTACCTAGTAGCCCAATTGTAGACAGAGGGTGACGTGGCAGCCGCTGGAAGAGAACAACAGTACTGAGCGCAGAATGCAGCCCGATTTGCAAGCTGGGATTCCAGGTGTAGGTAGTTGGCCTTTTCGCGGACATTGAGTGATGTGGCTGCCTTGACACGATGAACATAGACGCATTGTGGATGCACACAATCTGTAAGTATGGAGTATTCTGCAGTAATCTGAGATGCCCTCGCACCTTCACAAGCACATAATCATCTGCAAAGTAGCCTTCCTTCCATATGTAGCCAATAGAGGTTGATTCTCAGGGGTTGTCCTCTCATATACGCTCTGAGTTTAATGTTTGGCTTCATAAGCCAGCCATCCAGCAACATACATCACCGTATGCTATATGGAGAATTTGCGTTCGATGGCCAGTCGCTTCGTGTCGTAGACCATTCGCTCATGTCTGCCATACGGCTATCCAGTCTCCGATTTCAGTAAAACACTTGCGGGTACGTCTGCTCTTTCCAGGGTTTTAGGGTCGTCTCGAAACGCGGCGCTTTGTACAACATCCTTCACCACCCAAAGAACGCTCCGCTCAATAATAATGGCTCGACCATCTTGTTGATCATTCAGAGTCATCACACGCGCCAAGTATCCCAGCATCACTCTCAAGACTGTAGCTTTGCTTTCTTCGGATGAGGTGACTGCTGCGTCAAGGCCCAGTGTCAGCATGGCTGGCATATATGTTGGTTGGACAGCAGGCTCAGCAATCGAGCCATCAACGTTCAGTGAGTGGACGAGATGTCGTTTTGTGTTTTCGTCCAGGGTATCCCAAACGGAACCATACAGCTTAGCCATCTCCAAGCTGCTCACACCGCCCATGCAGAGTATTCTCGATAGCGCGCGGTCTTCGTCACTTCGGATGTCTAAGGCCCGAAATCCCGCCCCGTGTAGCATTTCAGCGCGCCGCTGTAGGATAGCATCATAGCCGCCGCGTAGCCCCCGATCGCCTCGAATGATTTGCGTTGCAGCATCGTAAACAGCATTGTGTGCTTCGAAAATGGGTTGGACAAGCTTTCTAGCACAACACCAGTCCTCGTGGCCAGCAGCACCCGCAATATCGAGCAGCTGGTGCATGAATTGAAGCTCAAATGCCCGTTCGTGCCCTTTCAGGCTCAGCAACACGGATAGAGAAGCTGGTGGACATTCTGCTTGCGCTGCTTGGCCGATATTGAATTCTGCCCCCATCTGTATGCTGTGGACGACATCGGTTCTCTCGTCCAGTGGTAGGGAGTCTATGCATGGGACAAGACCAATATTGACAGCTCTGAGGAGAATGAGGTCATGATTCTCCGCCGCAATTGGTGTCCTTGTTCTCTGGTAGTAGTCAGATGCAAGGCTTGGACTTTTACCAAGATCGTGCGCAATGGCATAAGCAAGAAGCGTATAGAGATCCACCGGGCTTTTGAGGTAGTCGAGCAATTTGGTCCGTATCCAATCGAATGAAGATCGTGTCAATCTCTCTTTGTCCGGCTGTGTTGCTGTAAATTTCTCGTATTGATCGTTGTAAATCCATCGAAGTGAAAGAATGCTGACAAGTGTGCGGTTTACTTCGTCATACTGCGTCCCGTATAACAGCTGTGATGGCGATTGGGTAGCTGGGCTGTTAATACTGTCGTCCGAAATAGAATACGCGCTCTGGAGGCGATCCAACTCGTGTGAGAACCGATCATATAGCTGGAGCAGGAGATCCTTGTCATCAACGGCGAAGAATAGCTCAAAATCTATTGGGGAGACTTGGAAGATTGACTTGATTGCCGCCATGATGCATACTCTGCAGACTCTCCAGTAAGGAACAGAGCACCAGAAAGTAGGAAAAAGATATTGTGCGGGAGGAAGAAAGGGAGCTATCAGCAGTCTGTGAAGTACTGTGTAAAGTCAACGTAGCCGTTTGTTCAATCCATCAGGGGCGATATCATGAAGTGGTGTTCATACAGATCGAAGGCCGGGATGAGGCATGATTGATACTGATACCTACCTAGGTAGGTAGGGAGGTAGGTAGAAATTGGACACTACCTTACCTACTAAGTACCTGATGAACCTAATAAGTGTGAGGGGTGCCACATACCTTACCTATTCCTTACCTAAGGTACCTAGGTACCGTGTATGGCCTCGAGACTTAGGGGCCTGAGCTGCCGTACCGTGATTGGCTCCGGTTGTGCTCAACGTCCATTTAATATACATGTACCTACCTAGGTACTGTGTATCTAGCCTCTTTCTCATGGTCAGCTGGTCAAAATCCACCTTCAATGTGCAAGCTAGAGTCAAAACATCGGAGCTAGGCGTTCCTGCCCCTTCCTTGCGCTCTCATATCGAATGCCTTACAGGATGCCGTGCGGTGTGACATCTCCTTCCTGCCCTAGGTAGGCTCCTAAGTTGCGTTGCTGAATTGGTCATAAGGCTGAGCTGTCGGACAGGTGACAGAGCCTGTACGAAGTGTCAAGCGACTCAGCCTCAGTGTCTACCTTACCTTGCGGGACTGAGTTCCATCCAAGCGATGCAGATTATCACAACAACAGGGTATGACGCAAGCTCTAATTCTTCATGCGGGGGACTGAAGTCTCAACCCCTGAAGTGCTCGGGTTACAGCAGGGCAAAATACCGCTTTACTGGATCTCAGGTCGACACCAACTGTTAGCTTATTGGAAGGCGAAATACATGTAGCGTTGAAGTCCCACACCGCTGAGCAAAAATGGGGTATTCACATCAGACACATACATGATGCGGTTCGATCACGACATGTTACTTTAAGACGAAATGATCATTTGGCACATTACCAATAACTTCGAGCTCTCTCAATACGTACCAAGTATCTTCTCTCGTTCTACCTATTGTCCCTCTGCTTTGCCTTGTATCTCTCATCGGTTAAACAGAAACGCCCAATACTTCATCATTCAGCGTACGGATTCTCTGTAACTACTCGCTCATTCAGGGCTCATAGGCGCAGAGAACAGCATGACTTCAAAGGCTCCGCCTCATCCATATTAAAGCCTAGTTCAATGGCGTATCTTCCGGAGAACTGTCCATACATGTAGGGAAGAAAGGGGCGAAAGAAGCCTTCACACACCCATCCTACACTTTCTTGCCGAAACTGTCTGGATGGCCGTTCGCCGTTCGGCAAGTGCCAATTCTCAATCAAAGGAGCGTTAAGCGCAACATGCTAGGCATGGTGAATACATACCTCAAGGGAGTGAAGGAATGAAAAAGCAACATGATTGCTTGCGAAGAAGAAAGGCCAGTCCTCACGACGCCTTCATCAAGGAAACGAGGGAATCTCCTGGGTCGTGCAGTGAATTCCACCTCCCAACCTGGGCAGCTCTTCAATGAGAACCGGGTAGATTCTCCTCCCATTCCCCAAGACGTGCTGTGCAACCCCGAGCGCTGCGATATCGTGAGCCCCATCGCCAAAATGGGGCAAGATGACGCCGTGATTGACAAGCAGATAGTTGACATAGCTTCGCACGGCACGATCGCCGTTGAAGCCTCCGTCCTCGAAGATGTCCTCGTCCGGTTCCTCCATCTCGATGACCGTCAACACACGGTCCTTTGCATCTAGCTCGTTGTTGAGGATCTTCAACGTCTCCTCGTAGACGACTGTCCAGTCGCCGGGCTTCTTCTCGTTGGCCTTGCTGACGAGGACGGTGCCGGGGTAGGCGAAGCGCACGAGGGCGTCGATGTGGCAGTCCGTCGAGTCCAAATTGGGCCTGCCCGGGATCCAAATGACCTTTTCGACGCCAAGAGTACGGATGAGTTCGTCTTCAATCTCCTGCCGAGACTTACCAGGGTTGCGGTTCTCATTGACGAGGGAGCTCTCCGTGGCCAGGAGAGTCCCGTCGCCGTCGGTCTCGAGCGCGCCACCCTCAGTCACGATGGAGGTCTCGATGCGCTCAACACCAAGGTCCTTCAGCAGCCTTTCGGCAAAACCAACAGTAGTAGCTGTGGGGTATCGGCCGCCCCAGCCATTGAAGTTATAATCAAGGCCGACGAGGCTGCGGTCAGCGTCGGTGCCATTCTTGATGACGAAGACGGGACCAAAGTCCCGCAGCCAGACGTCCATGCTGTCCCCCTCGATGCGGTGCACGTTGATTGCATAGGGGGTGGTAATCTCGCCAAAGTATGCTTCGGCTTCCTCGATCCGCTCGGATCCCACAATCACAGTGACGGGCTCGAATTGGGCGATGGCGATGGCGATGCTTGAGATCTCCATGGTTGCCTTGGCCAGTCTCTCCGGGTAGTCCTTCAGGATGCCCTCCAAGCCTGGCCAACCCACGATGATGCCTTTTTGGGGAGTCCATTCGGCTAGGCGTTGGAAGGTAGTGTCAGACATGGCTGAAGTAGATGTTGGCGTGATTTACTCAAGGAATGCACAGCAAACAGCAGATTGGCAACCTTGCGGGAAACGATGAAGGTTGACAGGATGATCGAGGTCTAAGCTTGACTCTCCATTGCGGCGAGCAAGGCGAGATTTATATATCCATTTCCGGTATTGTTTCTGTTCTCCAAGCGTTCTTGACTTACGTATGAGGCGGCTGGGTATACTCATACCTGATCGTCGCCCAGTAACCATGGCGTTGTTTGAATGGTTTCGTTCGTCGAGCCCCATATGAGAAATGCAGCAAAATGTTGGTTGTGCAACATGCAGCTGCATGTCTCAAGTAGTCTGAAGCCCTCGTGTTTCATGAGAGGTCCGGGTCTACCGATATTATGTCAAAGTGTCTTGGTATTATGTCACGTTGCATCATTGCTACTAGATATCAGCTCATGAATCTCAGACAATGATGCAAAAGCTCGACTTCAGGTGAGATTGGGAACGTCGATCGTACAAGGAGGAAGGATGCCAATTGGGGACAGCCCTGTTATCTAAAGCCCTTCAAGCAAAGCAGCGAGGCCGTGCATGCTTCCCACCTGCTCTAGAAAAGTAGCTGCTAAGCATATATTGCATCTCTATCTGGAGCTTGTCAGGATGCCTCCAATTTGTTTGATGATGAAGAAAATGCTACCATATATACGCCTAGTCTACTGACTTCTTCAGCCGCGGGCTCCTTCCCCAAACTGATAACGAAACGGAATATCGCTGCTTCTGACGGTTTGCCTGTCACAGGCCGCCTTGGGGAGGTACCTTATTCTTTCAGGCGGACTATCTTTTCCACCTTGGCCGGCCTGGTAGTCCAGACATCTTCTGTCTGTGGCCGTATTGGAAGATGGACTGCTGGAGGGGGCTTGTTATACACACGGAATGGTCATTCTTTGAAAGAGTCGGTACTTCCAAAGCTTCATGTAAGTAGGTTCCATTCGTTGGGATCGTGTGGAAGCCATAGACGTGTTTGTAGAGTTTAACTAGGCTTGCAGACATTAGCCCTGGCGAAGTCACTACATTCGATATTCAGAGCAACTGAGCGACTCATAAGTGTCTTTAACATTCCTAGCTCCTCAATTTACCCCCTCATCGCGGAAAGCTGCGCGCGGTAGAAGAGAGACGGTGCTTCATCAGCTAAACCGCCATTCAAAAAGATAGATAAGGGCGAGAGGACTCTGAGAGCAAAGTTAATCCTAGATTCCGAAGGCCGCTGTTCAGGATTCTGAACGTCACTTCCTATTTAGAGCAACTTTGTAGGCACGG
Organism: Trichoderma sp. PF4103; assembly: GCA_023628735.1. NCBI lineage: Eukaryota > Fungi > Ascomycota > Sordariomycetes > Hypocreales > Hypocreaceae > Trichoderma > Trichoderma sp. PF4103. The sequence goes on from JAMAKC010000003.1 coordinate 1,033,101, forward strand.
GGGAAACGTTCCGCTAAAATCAGCAACAACAGCAAACTATCTCCGCAGGTACTGAACGTTCTCTCAGGGCCACAACTTGAAATCGAGTTAATGTATCATCTTGTCATGCCGTCTTCATCTCACTGTTCGAAGACTCTCCCGATCGGCTTAACATGGCACATTTGAATGAAAACGAGCTGGGATAAACATTTCGGTTGGAAGAAGACTATTAACTGTATTATAAGCCCCTCAAGCGCAACTGATCAAGATCAAAGATTGGCCTTCGTTGGCAGCAAGATACCTACAATAAAGCACTCGGAGTTTGTGCCCAATTTAGAATATGTAATTTTGAATGCATGATTCGTGTGTCGTCGTGCCTTCAAAGTATATCTTGTCAATTTACATAGACACCTAGTTTAGATGACACGGGAAGCAGTGACACCAATACACTATTAGACCTAAATGTCTGTTCTCTCACCGCCTTCAAGAAGGGGAGAACAGTGCCCCGTAACCGGTAACAAAACAAACGCACGGTTTGGGAAAACCTCCAGATCACTGAACGCTGCAGATTGGGCCCCAGTACGACGAGCCTCTTCTCTTTGCCTGAGTATGATAGTCGATACACCAAGTCCTTCGCTGCCAATGTAACTCATCTGGTTATTGATCATCTTTTGGCCCTGTTGCTAGCGGCACACCATCGTACGACATAGGGCATGTTTCCTGGGTAATGATCCTACAAGGCCCCATCCTCTGTGTAAGCCCCCTATTGAGCGTTGTTGGCTTCAAGTTGGTCACACAGTAAGGCAAGCCTGCTGGGATCCTTTTGAGTGGGAAAGGAACGCTACCGAAACACGGCATACTCGCCTACAGGCCGAAGAGTCGGTAATGCCGCGTCACATTCTGAGGTGGCACAGCCCCAAGCGCAGAACGAGCATCTGCCGCAATCAGTAAGGGCTGGACTCTTGATGTTAGTATTCCATACGGTGGATATTGAACAGGTTGGTTGCCGGTTGAGTTTGTTGTGCTCGTCTACACACCACTGTGCATACGTCTTCTATTCTTCAATTTGCCTCCCTTCCTAGGTAGGCAACCTTTCAGACTAACTCGTCACAAAGATGCCCTCCTTACCTTCCTCGATCTGCTTTATATTCCTCATTACGCAATATCCGGATGCTATTTCTTGGTTTCACATAACTAATTAACAGAATTAGGACGACTGCAACATAAGAACAATCAAGGACTGTGATCCAGTTCTTATATTGCAACATTCCTGGGTTAACTCCCACCTTGGACATTATGCTATGCATTGTGCTCTGGCATTATGAAGACATCTTTAGCCATGTCAACGTTGGCAGCGATGCAATCTAACGGCAGGACAACCCTAGGAGTGACAAAGCCTATCGCGTTTCTCATCATTACCAAGTTCCTACAGAGCCGCTTATCATACACGTAGGTAACAATCTCACTTGGCTCCATCATACCTAGGCACAAACTTGATCACATTGCGAAACAGCGCATCTCCACGGCACTTAACAACCCTGGACAAGGAGCAGACTCAGATCAGCAGAGGATAATGTGTCGACCAGGTCAGAGCGACGTTACCATACAGTAAGCAAACGTGAAACTTTCCAGGTTGACTCCCGGGCCATCCCTGGTGGTAGATACTAATTATGGACAATCGCCTCTACAAGGGCATTGAAAGTCCGCCGCGTCCTCATCCCAGGCGGACTTTGAAGATTCCATCTGTCGGCGTTGCCTCCTTCCCAACTGGCCATGGGCGAGGTTGGAGAAGAGAGCGTCCCCCATGTTACATAGAAACCCCATGCAAGGGCCCGCAACGCGAGATCCGGACGAAGTGGAATCAAGTAAGCATCAAGTGCCGTTTAGGCCTGGGAGCAAGATGATTCGAAATCCACGCTTCTTGATGGCTACTGCGAATTGATGCGGAATTATGATTTTGTGAGGCTCTCTGGGAGCGGTGTGCAGCATGTGACTTTTGGCAGTGCTGACGACTGGAGTATGGCGGCTGGTGTAAGGTATGACAGAAGAGCGGGCTGGAGCCGGGCTGATCTTCGTTGACAGCAGCGGAATTAGAGACGGCGGAGGGATGAGCACCGGATGAGGAGCAGTTACAACATTACGAATGCAATGAAGGAATGAAGTCGGACGATTCAACATTGGATGAAGATCTGATGAAGACGCATCACTGGCAGATGCGAGAGCCACCTGCTCAGCTACGTACATGTAGGTACCTCATTTTACATGCAGTTTGACCAGGCATAAAGTACATGTATCTTGCGTGCTTGTATCATCAGCCGATGCATGTGCAGATCGCTTCGTGGTGCGGTGGCGAAGCCTTGCTGTCTTCTGAGCAGAAGTAGAGGGCGCTGGACGGGACAAGCAAGCCCTGGGTAACGCCCTGCTTCGTATGTAAGATGGTAGTTGGGTTGCCAGGTTGCGCACATAGTCTCAACTCCCTGGTTCGCATGTAAGATGGTTGGCCAAGGAGTGTCGAGTCCCCTGCTTTGGAGGTGAGATGGCTACGGTAGTTGCCAGGGAGTTGCAGAGTAGTTGCCTAGCCAGTGAGGTGAATCCATTCCAAGCGAGTCCAAGTGCGAGTCGAGTCGAGTCGAGGTTGACGCCTAGATGCGGGATTATCCCGCTGTGCCCGCCCTTCATTTCGGACCGTTACATCTCGTCGTCTGATCGTTGCAAACTCGGTCTGGCCATCGCCGACACGTGCATTGATTCACGTTGTAGGTACGATCCCCAACAGGCCGCTGCTGCACCGTGCGTCCCATGTGGCGACTGCAACACTTCATGTTGGGGTGGTTCCAGAGACCCGTCTGAGCACATGTCTGAGACGGAATCTCTCCAACCCAACGGTGCTCGCCCCAGAGGTGAGCCACCCTCCACGTGGCCGTGAATCATGGCAATGGCACGCTGCCAGCGATCAACGATTGCTCGCGATCCCCCATCGCCTGAGACTGACTCTCCGGGCCTCCGCTCGGCCTCGGGCTGACGGTTGTGCGTGCTGCTGCCCTCCCCCCCACCCCCTTCATCTCGATGGCGAGATGGGAGGCTCTCCCTCCACCGAAGCTCGCCGAAAAGATTGCCGCAAAGCTTGCCGTAGAGGCTGCACGTAAGCACACGGACGAGGGTGGGTGCGCTACGGAGGCCGTTCCGTGTCTCTCTAGCTCCAATCAATGGGCGACAGGCCTTGTTTCTGCTTCGGGCTGGATGCATGGATCGCGGAATGCTTTCTTTCTTACAGACATGGATCAGGCTACATACCTAGACGATGCACCATACACGTACATGTAGGTATCAACCACCATCCAGGGTCATGTTCAATGCTAGGACTTGAACCCTTGTCTGGCTGGCCTTACACGCACGGATTGACGGAGCCATGAGCCACGGGCCCAGTAAGCGACGCTGATATGCTTCGATCCCTGCATGTCGCTCTCGCTTTTCCTAACCCGCACAGACGTGCCCTGCAAGGTGGCATTCCGATGGTTTTAGCCGCGGCAAGGTCTGTCATCCTGTGACGGTCCGATCATGACCGCAGGCATTGGACTTGGCCAGACATTGTCGAACCGATTTCCTGATCTCTACTAGAGGGCGAGATAGCACATGTAGTCTGCAAGTTACGTGTAAGTGGAGGGATCCGATGGATCGCCAGTGGTACGGGACCAAGCCGCTCCAACAGCCGAAGGACTTGTCCGCCCACGCTCCAGATAGCAGAAGCCAAGCCCAAGATCAATACACGGAGTCCATGATTGCAACCACTGACACATGGGGGCACTTGCTGCGATAACAGGCGCGGCTGCTGGTGCGACTGGTTGGCATCGCTTGCAGACTGAAGCACATGGGCTCACAGGCAGAGAGACAGCCAGTGAGAGGCTCATGTAGCCGGAACGATTGCAGCCAGTCCACTGTACAGGCACAAGTAAGAACTACCTCACCTTGCCTATGCTTGCATGCGCCATCCGGCACGCCCCTCCATGTGCCTCTGAATCCTTCCGGCTCACGCCGCCTTCCCTGGCGATGATGACTATGCCTTGTACGATACATGTATTGGAGGCTGACGACTGCCTTGGAACGTCGAATCACTCGCCCTTCTAGTCGCTTCTAGAGAGATTCCATCCAAAGCAAAGACTGCATCATCCCGAGTCTAGACGCCTTTGCATCGGTTCTTTCAGATTCTTTCAATCTTGGTTTCCTCGTATCTGCCCTGAATGTTCAATGTAAGCCCTCAATTCCAGCTTAGCACCATCAATGGCTCTCTGCCTTGGTGTCTCTGGACTATCCGGCATATGCATATACCAGGTATAGTACACGGGCTAAATACTCGATGGGGCCTAGGCAGTAGTCAGCGCTCGATTCTCATTGGACAAGGCACTGGTATAAGCTTCCCGCGCGGGAGATCAGTCGCCTCGATATACGCATCCACTGAGTGCCCTGGCGCACTGCCCTAAGACGAGGCCTACAGGTGCTGCCAGGTGCTGTGCTATCAACTAGTACGCCAGCTAAGCCAACTAAAGGCACCTAACCAACAGGCCTAAGCCTTCCAATTGCCTGCCTTGCCGGCGGGTGACAAATTCAATACGTCGCCCAGCTTCCTCCCCCCCAATCATTGATCCTTCGACCCTCTCCATTCCATCCCACCAGACTCGGCCCTGGTCTGTCCTCCTTGTCTATCTATCTACCTGGTCCTCCTTGCCTCTTCTCATGCAATCCAATCCTTCTTGTCCACTTGCTTCGCTCGCAAACTCATTCACTTTCTCTCGGACATTGCTGGACTTGTTCAATGCCTCGGACGTGCTGCTGCGACATCAACTGCCACCGTGCTGACTGACCAAAGGCGCCTGTCCTCCTCTTTTGTCCGCGTCCAATCCAGTCCAGTCCAGTCCAGTCCGCCCTCGATCTCTCAAGACTTGCCTTCTGCCCGCGCCGCACTCTCAACGATGCAGACGTCCGTTGTCACCATCGGCTCCCACGCTGCCACCAGCACTGGCACCAGTACGACGACAACTACGACCACCTCTCGCCGGGACTCGAGACAGGGTTCCTGGCGATGTGGAAACTGCCCCAAGAACTTTGCTCAGAGTAAGTCACTGTTTCACATGCTTTCGGGCGGACTCGACTCCAAGTCCGCGGCCCGGTGCTGTTGGGCCGGACTTGGGCTTGTGTCTGCTGGAAGCCGGCTGATTGATCCCCTCATGAGAGTCGTTGGCTGACGTCTGGGGCCGCGGTTCGAACCCCGTGCTTCATACAGAAGAGTATCGAGACAAGCATCAGCGCCGCTGCATCCAGGCTTCAAGTAGACAGAAGCTGTCCAAGCAAAAGTCTTGCGTCGCTTGCGCTTCCTCCAAGCTTGGCTGTGATCAGGCCACACCGTCATGCTCCCGCTGCATACATAGAAATATACACTGCCAGTACGTGTCAGCGCTCGCCGCCGACGGCCAGAAACGGCAGCAGGACCAGCAGGCAGTGCAGAAGAATGCCAATCGCCGATTGAGCCAGCAGCGGGACCAACAGCCGGTGCAGTCATCAGACGGAAGCCCCGCGCAATTCCTCTATCTAAGCGGCGAACCTCACCCGAGCCTTGAGGAGAACATCGCCACCAGGGACATCCGCTCGACGGGGACATCCCCCGAACTGGACCCTATGAGGGTCGCCAACGGTTCGGCCCACAGCGGCACGGCGGGGAACGTGATGCCACTCTCGACGCCTTCGCCAACGGGTCACCACCATCCGTCCGCTCCTGCTTCCAACATTGGCATCGGCAGCTGGCATGTCGAATCACCACCGATTACCAGATCGGAGAGCCTTTCCGACCAGCTCTCGGGCGGGCCGCTGCGAGACGCGGGGATGAGCCTGGACTGGTTCAGGCAGAACATCTACCCCTTCAGTGCTGCCGGCAGCGAGAGCGGCGAATCAGTGTCCCACTGGCAGCGCAGCAGACTGTCGCCGTCGAGGGGCAACCCGTTCATGCCATCAGATGGCGCCCTATCGGCTGAGATGGACTATGTCAATGATGGTGCCATGACCGGCATCTCCAACGACGACTTGAACTTTGATCTTCTTGGCTCCTTGGGCATCCTGACCCAGAACCACGTCTCCACGCCCAACGCACAGCAATCACCGCTCTCAGCCCTGCTGCGGCCCCCAACCGCAGCCACTACATCCGGCGCGGGCATGCCGCCACCATTGCGCAGCATGCCCTCCCATAGCCACAGCCCCTCAAGCACGGACGAGGAGATGAGTGCAAAGGAGTCCCTGCATGATGCTGTCAAGATGGCAACCGGCGGAGGCTCATCGCTTAGTGGCAAATTTGAAGACCACGGCTGGCAGCGCTGCCCGTTTCACAAGCTGAATACCGCTGATGAGCTTGTTCGCACCATCTGCAACTACCCGAGGATCATGGTCCGGCCCGGCGAGTACCCGCCCTTTGTCCATCATAAGCTGTATCGGTGTGCTACGGGAGAAGTTTCGGAGCCGCTGGCCAGGGCATTCTGCTGTGTTGGCGCCTTTTATGCCTCTGTCCCGACAAGCGAGACCTTTGTATACTCGATGATTAACGAGGAGAGCAGAAAGCTCATTGACCTGTTTGTAAGTTGCGTCCCCGCCATGATGGTTTGGCTCGTTCTGACACGTGGTAGCACAAATGGTCAGGCTCAGACAGCGATATGCTGGCGGTGATCCACGCCATGTGCATTTACCAGATCCTGGGCTTCTTCGCGAGCAGCAGCCCAGCCCAAGCGCAGCTGTCCGAGATGCTCCACTTGTATTTTCTCAAGGTACGTTGCATGCATCCTGCTTATCAAGTGGGTGCCTCATGACTAAACGGTGACAGATGACACGACGACTCATCCAGCAGCACCTCCTCCCGCCCTCCACGGACGAGGTCACGGACGAGGTGAGCTGGCGACGATGGATTATGAAGGAGACGATTCGACGGACCATCTTCCTCGTCAACACCATCAACACCCTCTCATGCAGGATTCAGAAGCAGAATCCGTACTACTTTGAGCCCCTGGACGATCACCTTGTCCGAAACACAACACTTCCCGCCCCGGAATCTCTCTGGAAAGCCTCGTCGGCTGAGGAATGGATAGCTGCCAAGGCGCAGCTGGGACCAGAGGAAGCCGCGCGCAGTTGCCTGACGGTTCAGCAGGTGGTCGACCAGTTCATGTCGGAAAATGACCCCAACGACCACCAGAACCACGACATTTGCCGCGTCAAGTACGAACAGTTTGATGCCTTTACGAGGCTTATTCTTGCCACAGCAAGCAACAGCTGAGGAATCATGAACATGTCACGGAATACCCCAATCTTTAGAGCGAGCTACAGTAGAGAATAGACCCTACGCGTGCGTGCATATTCTTTCCTCTCTACAGACCCTGTCGACGGAAGCGTGTTCCTTGGTGCCCCAACCGGACTCCGGATCGTGTCAGCGCCGAACTCCAGATAATTGGCGCATGATGTGTCAACACCGACGCTGGATTCTTTGCATTTAGTCATCGGATGCTCCCATGCGAAGCTTGTGCGGCTCGTGAAACTACTCCAACATGGGTGTTGATACTCCTTCCATTCTTGGAGGAGTAAGAGTGTGGGAAACGAGTTGAACCCTGCGGATCTCGTCGATCGCCTTTTGGTCACTATGACCATCGTTTCCCGGGGACTCCGATCAAGTCGGCAAATGGACAAATAGCACGTCCGCTTATGTCATTGGTAATCGGCTTGTCAGAGGCCGAACGGGTCGATGCTACTGTGCCTGGCATGCTTACTTACTTACATGTTGTGCTCCCAGTTGCCCACGGTTATCTTTGGGGGTCACATCTGTTGACTAGTAACTAATGCAATGGCTGGCAGGTTCGACCATTGCTAGGCTTGATGCGGTTTACTTGAGTCTTTGGCGTTTGGCCGAATTGATTTTGCACCTACCCAAAGATGCCTTGGTGTGTCCGGCATCTAAATCGGTGGCTTGCTGGGTTTCTTCCTGGTTTCCCCTGGCTTGGTGTTTACTCACTGGGTTGTAAGCGCCAGCGGTAACACGGAAGGGCCACTGGGCCACGGAGCTAAGGGTCGACGGACCATGAAAGTAGCACATACTGTGGGACAGCATCTTGGAGCGATTCATGACAGAGACGGGTAGGGATGGGAATCTCTGTAAAAAAGTTGCCTAAATGGCTTACCCGGTCGATCGTGTGGCGACTGGGGGTGGATTCTGAAAGATGCTATGCCGCGAGCGGGTTAGTCTGATGGAGGGGATATCCATTTCGTCTGACAGGCACAAATCGAGACTGTTGTCTGGGTGTGAGAAAAAGGGGGGAAGGTGTGGGATGAGAGGTTACGTGATTGTCGACTGGAGATATGGAGATATAAACTCCGCAAGACAGATGTAATCAAGGCTTGACAGGTGCTGGATGAAGGCCGATTTCAAGTGTGAGGTACAGTATGCATTATTTACGAGACACGATGTGATGCGACGGACAGACAGGGTCATTTTGCTCACAGTTTAACAGGGAAATCTAGATACACGTAATCCTACACTTTCGAACAAGACAAATTTTCATTTTGCATCTCGTAAAGAATTATGAAACTTCACACTATGCATGTTCATTAGACGAGGTACGTTTCTCCTTTGTTTGCTCCCGGCTATGCCACGCATTTCCTCCATATCAGGTTCAGTTCATAGGTACTTCTTGGCTACTACCTACCACTACCTACTACCTACAACCATCCTAACAACAAACAACGAAAGAAAAAGAAGAATGAGGAAAAGAAACACAAAATCATTCCGTCATCAAAGGGCTTACGCGCTGGCAGCAGCAGCATTCTTCTCGAAAATGACAATCTTCTCGGCAAAGTTCTTGCCGACCCTGCCCAGCGCGCCGAGGCTGTCGTGCTCCTTGACGAGGACCACGTTCTCGGGATACAGCTTGCCGAGGAGGGCGAGCCTGAGGATGGGGTCCGCGGTGGGGATGACGTGGACGGCGGGCGGGCTGCCGGGCGTGACGCGGGGCGAGATGACGAGGCCCGGCTTGGAGAGGATGCTGGCGGCGCTGTGGACGTAGGCGGTGCTGTCCGAGGCGTCGTCCGAGTCCGAGTCCGAGCCGGAGCCGGAGCCGGAGCCGGCCTTCTTGTCCGAGCGGATCTCGTAGGCGTAGCGGCGGCCGCGGGCAATCTGGCCGAGGTCGACGGAGACGCAGGCGCCCGAGTCGAGCGTGAGGCCGAGCTTGACGGCGCGGCGGAGGGCGTCGCCGCTGGGCTCGACGACGAGGGACGACTCGGCGACGGCGGTGTCCGCGTCGAGCAGGGACGCCGCGTTCCAGCCCGTCTTGGTGGTGAGGGCGTCCTCGGCCTTGAGCTCCGTCCGGGGCGCGCTGATGTACTGCGCATGTTCGTAGTCGAAGAGCACGTCGCCGAGGGAGCTGTTGAGGTGCGCCGGGTGGTAGCGCAGCAGGTGGAGGGAGCGCGAGCCCGACAGGAAGGCGGGCAGGATGAGGCCCTGGGAGTACTGGAAGCCGTAGCCGCCGCGGGGCAGCTGGCGGGCGGTGAAGACCTTTGCGAGGTCGACAATGGCCATCTGCTGGATGTTGCCGGTGAGGCAGTGGACGAGGAACGCGCGCCGGGGCTCCTCGAGGTCGCGGATGCCGCGGGTCGAGCCGGGCGGGATGACGAGGGGCACCTCCTCGAAGTTCTCAAAGGGGATGAGGCTGTCGCGCAGGAGCACCATGCGGTGCAGCCACTCGTTGTAGAGCTCCATGAGCTGCGAGTCGCTGCGCGGGCCAAAGAGCAGGGCCGCGACCGAGTGCGTCCACAGGTGGCCCTCGCAGGGGCTGCGGATGCGGAAGTCGAGGCTCTTGGGCGCCGGCTTGACCGTCTTCTTGACGTGCTTGACGATGGTGGAGGCGACGCGGTTGGCCTGGTGGACGATTTCGCCGCGCGCGGCGTCGTTGCTCGCGTTCTCCAGCGGGAACGTCGACTCGCGGCCCCGGGTCGAGAGCGACGCCGCCAGGCCGTCGATCAGGATGGACGACGCGCTCGGCTGGCCGGGGGGGTCCTGCCCGAGGCGGGAGATGACCACGTCCAGGAGCGGGCCCGAGTTGGCCACGAGCTGCTGGACGGTGTACACGCCCGGAGGGGTCTGGAGGGCCTCCGTGAGGGTGACGGAGACGGAGGAGCGCGCGCCTCCCTGCTTATGTGATGATGACGACGGGGGCGAGACGTTGGCCATGGGGACGGCGGCGCCTTGGTTCAGCCAGGAGGGCACGACGCTGTATCCGATCTGAAGGTTGGCGAGGTTGGCGAGGCGGTAGGGAGAGCCTCCAATAGGAGGGGTGGCGATGGCGGAGACCATGGTGCGAGCTCGAAGCATTCAAGACGCTTTGAGGCTCAAGGGTTGAGTCTGAAGGGGAAAAGGGGAAAAAGAAAGAGAAGGGGGAGAAAGGAGGAGGAGAGGAGAAGGGGGGGAAAGAGGAGAGGTCTGTTCCGGCAGAGAGAGAGAGGGACGTCAGAAGTCGGACGGGATTTCTTGGGTTTCTCTTTTGGCGAGGTGAGCACGGATTTGTCGACGAAGATGGTTGACCCTGTGCAAGATGATGAAACGTCGCCCCCCCCCGCGGGATAATACGAATAAGATGCAGGCGGCTGAGTTTGTTCTCTGATTCTTTCGTATCGTGGGTATCAGGGGATCGTAAGGATTCTCGTGAGGTTGTTCGTTTTGAAGATGCAACTTTGCTGGAATCGTAAAAGCGCCGGCTTGCGGAATCCTTTTAGACCCTAGGAAGGGCGGCTGCTTTAGCTTACAGGAACGGCTCCCCGGCTCGGACATGCATGGATCGATATCTAACTACGGGACGATCTGGCGTGGCTTTGATTTTCCATCTTCACTACGGTTTTTCGCTTTTTCATTTGGAGGGAGGGGGCGTGTTGATTGTTCGGAGTTGGCTGGCCTTGATGGTGGCTGTTTGACAACCCTGCGAGAGATCTCGGAGTTGGATGGCGGTTGGTGGACCGTTCGGAGTTGGCGCGGCAGTCAAACAACTTCCGAACTGTGAATGTCTTCTCTGATTTTCCTTTTGCTTCTACGAATGCCGGTTGCTAAAGCCGCGGACCGGAACGGAGAGGCGGTTCCAAAAGGCAAGTTTTTTGTGCAATCTGTCCTGCTTATTGTGTGACCTCCAAGAGAACGAGGGTATTCCGGGTCCTTGGTTATAGTTGCCCCGAAGCGATGTAAGCCCGGCGCACGCATGCAATCATGTAGGTACATTACTTACTTTTGCTATCAAGACATTCCTAGTAGTAGACCCTAGGTTAGGACCCATGCCGGCCTGGTCGCTGCTGCAGGCCCGAGATGCAGCTTACGCTGCGTGAGTGTGGTGTGCCGGACCCCTGGCTCCGGCCATCTTAGATTCTGCATCTAGTATCTGACACTTCTGGAGAGTACTATGTTGAGTTTCTTGGACAGGCATGTTGTTTTCTCGTCTTAGATCTGGGTGTGAGACGTTTGGATCCTTCTTGCATGCCTTGGTGATGTGCGGTTCTGGGGGTGGAAGGGTGGTTGAGCTTATGGGATCCGTTGGTGGTGGTGATAAAGGGACGAAGCTCGTCCAGCTGCTTATAAGCGCTCAGCACCACGACTTATAAAGAAGCCCGCAGCATCATCAGCAGCAGCAACAGCGAACGACAGGAGATTCAAATAACAGAATTAATTCTTCTCTCTTACAGTCTTTCAATCTCAATTTCTTTCTTGCAGAAACAAAAACCATGGCTTCCGCTGCCACTGCCAGCCCCCCCGTGGCCGTCACCGGCTCCGTGCCCCTCCCCCCCTTCAAGGGCACCGAGGGCGCGTACATGCTGCCTCACCACGAGCAGGAAATCGACCGCCTGACGCGCCAGCACCGCTTCATGAATTCGACGACGGGCGGCCAGCTGCTCGTCACGCCCAACATCAAGGAGAAGAAGGAGCTGCGCGTCCTGGACTGCGGTGCCGCAGATGGTATGCACTGAATCCCCTCCCAATCGGATGATAACGAATGCACAAGAACCAGGTGACAGGCAAGAATGGCTAACATGATGGCAACTCAAAGGCACCTGGCTGCGTGACCTGCCTCGCCAGCTCCCAGACCACAAGCTGGACCTCCACGGCGTCGACATCGGCTCGACCCTCTTCCCGCCGCCGTCCGCCGACGTCGACCTCCGCGAGCACGACATCCGCAAGCCCTTCCCCGCCTCCTGGGGCTGGCAGGCGTCCTTCGACGTCATCCACCAGCGCCTCCTCATCTGGGGCATCAAGTCGGCCGAGTGGCCCGTCGTGATCCGCAACCTGGTCGAGGGCCTCAAGCCCGGCGGCTACATCCAGCTCGTCGAGGCCGAGTGGATCAGCCACGAGTCGCCGGCGGACCCGGCCGCGCGGCCGCAGCTGCACAAGCAGGCCCTCATGCAGGAGTGGTCCACGGCGAGCTTCGGCATGGACATCCACGTCGCGTACAAGCTCGAGGGCTTTTTGAAGGACGCCGGGCTCGAGGACGTGACGACGGTGCAGTTTGACCACGGGTACGGCGCGCTGGCCAAGGCCGAGGACCAGAAGAATGCGTCGGCGGAGCTGTGGGTGGAGTGCTTCCGGACTCTGGACGAGAAGATTCCTGGTGAGTCTGATTCTTTCGCTAGATGGAAGCTGTTTTACTTTGAGGCAGATGCTGATGATCATGTTGATGCAGAGACTGGAATCCCTGGAGTGGCGGCTAATGCCAAGGAGTTCCACAAGTTCCTGGATGCTCTTGAGATTGAGATCAAGACGTATGGCTACCAGCCCAAGCTGAACTTTGTCTACGGCAGAAAGCCACTGTCGGCGTGAGCATAACAAGTTTTGATTGTATCAAGTCTAGAGAGGAGCAAGCTATGAGCTCTTTGTGTCACAGTGGTGATTTTTGTATATAGAGTACTTGGACTTTGCAGCAATAAAAAGAATTGCAAAAATCCCAGCTTCACAAGGGTTTGATGCATGTAAGAGGTGAGCACCATTGGTGGAATCTGTCGAGTCAGAGATTCTCCACGGAGTCCAATCAACCCGACAGACCCTCAATGTAACAATGCGTTGGTAGGCAGAATACCTACATGTACGCAGATCTTATCACGATGCATAGATGCTAGATAGATACCGTCCAGCGTTACAGAAATAGATAAGGTAGGCAGATCGCCGTGTCAGATGCACAAGACCGCCACGTCCCTCCCCCCCCTTTCGAGCCCACAGAAAGAATGCAACGCAGAAAGCCGTCCTTCCAGAAGCATGCAAGTCTCATGCACGTCGACAGTCGCCACGTGGGAGCCATACACTGAGATTCGATGTGGGACAGGGGGGGTGACACTGGAGGGAAATTCTGGTGAGATTGATGGGCGTAACGCTGAAGGTTCTCACGCACCACCCTTATCAAGTGATCAGCAATACCGCCAACACCAACACCAATACCAAACACGTGGGCTGGAGAGTATTACATCTTACCGAATTAGATGGCACATGTAACTGAAGTAATAGAGATGTCAATGAGAAATAGGAAACTAGATACAAAATGACCCAATCTGCGTTTGTCCTTCCGGGTCGATCTATATACCCTGAGCCCGTATACATGACTTGCCACGTACAAAACAAAACAATAATGATAACATGAACCTCATCCTTTCACGCCTCGTGCTGGTAATTCTTGACAAACTCCCCAAACTGCTTCACCAGCCACAGCGCCTGCTCGTTGGACAGCCGCGGATCGCACAGCGACTGGTAGCACTGGCCCAGATCCTCCTCGCAGGTGTTGGTCTGCCCGTCCAGGCACTCGGTCACGTCCTCGCCCGTCTGCTCGAGGTGGATGCCGCCCAGGCGGCTGCCCAGGCTGCGGTGCGCAATGTACGTCTCCTTGAGCTCCTGCAGCAGGTCCTCGGCGCGGCGCGTCTTGACGCCCGTGGCCGTGGCAAAGGTGTTGCCGTGGCACGGGTCGCTCATCCAGATGGGCACGTGGCCGCTGAGCTGGACGGCGCGGATGATGGGCGGCAGCACGGAGCGCACCTTGCCGCAGCCCATGCGCGTGATGATTGTGATCTTGCCGCACTGCGAGCGGTCCGGGCTGAGGGCGTTGAGGATGGCGACGACCTCGTCCGCCGTCGCCGTGGGGCCGACTTTCACGCCGATCGGGTTGCGCAGGCCCCGGGCGTACTCGACGTGCGCGCCGTCCAGCTGCCGCGTGCGCTCGCCCAGCCAGATGGTCGTCGCCGACAGGTTGTAGCGGTCGCGCGTCAGGGCCGACTCGTACGGGAGGTGCAGCGCCTCGTGCGACGTGTACAGGAACGACTTGCCGGGCGTCTTGCCGGCGGCCCCTGACGAGGAGCTGTGCGTCGACACGTGCCGGATCGTGTTCTGCGAGGCGGCGGCGTAAAAGTAGCCCAGCAGCAGCCGGTTGGGGTCCGGCTGGCGGCGGCTGGGGTCCTCCGAGTTGACGTTGTGGCCCCTGAAGGCGTGGATCTTCTCGCCCGACGGCAGCGTCTCAAAGGGGTTGGACCGCGGCTTCGCGTATTGCCCGGCGATGCGGCCCAGCGGGATGACGGTCATGCCGAGCGCCTCCTCGAGGATCTCGCTCTGCCGGCGCAGCAGCTCGACCTTCTTCTTGATGACGTCGTACTTGATGTCGTGGAAGCTCTCGGCGCAGTCGCCGCCCTGGATCACAAAGGCCCGGCCCAGCGCGACGTGGTACAGCTGCGCGCGGGCCTGCTCGATCTCGGACGGGTTCACCAGCGGAGGCAGCTGCCGCAGGTACGCGCACGTCTCCTCCAGCGCGTCCTTGTCGGCGTACTCGACGGCTTGCGCCGCGCGCTTGCTTCGCCACGAGTCGGGAGACCATGTGTCTAGGTGATCTGTGGGTGGTGTGATCTCCCGGATGGTCTCTGTGACTGCGGGCTTGACCTTGGAAAAGGTCGTGGGCAGGAGTCCCAGCTCGGGAATCTGGTGGGTATATGTTAGATCTAACACTTGAACTGATAGAACTAAAAGAAAAGGGGGCAGAAACTGGGGCAGAGTCTCTTCACTCACCTGGATCTGAGTCTGGACCATGGTGACTTTTGTTTGATTTTTGGCTTTCGAGTGTTCTCAGAAAGCTATGTTGAATATTCCTGTCTGGGCAGTTGGGAAGAGAAGCTTCAAGGAAGAACGTGTTGAAGTGTCCGTGTCTTGTCTTTGTGTCACGGAAAGAAAACGGTGTAAGAACGGCAAAGGCAATCACTGAAATATAAGAAGATGGGGATGACAATCTTCTCTCTCTTTGCTATTGCGTCCTTCTCTCTTGCTCTCACTCTCACTCTCACTCTTCTTGCCACGTGCGGCCTATCACATCTTCCGGAGATATCAAAGATCCTGCGTAAACGCCCAGCCTGCCTTGTTTGGCAACTCCCGTCTTCGTCTGGCGTCTCACAATCTATGCTGTTACGCCTCCGCGAGACCGGGATGGGAATCCCAGCTCCCCGGGGGGGTGACACAGCCTCGATAGCCACATATGCATCATCCGGAGTTTACATCGAGGTCCATGTATGTTGTTTTGATTTTCTTACCCGAGATCGGTATCCGCGGTCCTTGCCTTCTAGAGACTTCGTATCTCTTCTCTTCGCTTCGGTGCGTGCAAGGCAATACACTTCCCTCTGGCGTTATCGGGATTGTCATTGAGAGGCAAGAATCGACTGGGGGGTGTGGTGTGCGAGAGTGTGTGTGTGTGACACTGTGAGTGTGTGTGTGAGTGAGTGCGTGTGTAAGTGAGTGTGTGTGTCTAAACGAGTGTGTGTGTGCCGTTTCCTTGCTCGGAGCCCTGGCGCCCTCAGCCAGAATTAAAGAACTCAAGTCAGATTTTAGGGGCGCCAATATGCGCGGAACCGGGGCCCCTATGAATGGCCAAGTACGGCCGACGTCAAGGGTCTCTTTTTGTCGGAGAAAAAGTGATCCTTCGAAACGATTTGCAGCAGCTCAATCCTTGAACGGCGCGGATGCAAGGGGGGGGAGGAGGAGGAGGCCGCGTTGTCCTAGATATGAGTTATAATTGGGCTCTTTTTCTCCGTCCCGGGTCCGATGTGCCAGGCAAAGTCCGACCTCCCGGAGCGGGAGTCCCGAAAACTGGTTTTTTTGTTTTGCAAAAAGAAAGAAAAAGAAGAAACATTTACTCGGAGCTTGATGGCTGTCGGAAGTTTCTGGCTCTTTCGACACCGGCTGAGGATTTCGGCATTTGTGGCTTTGATTGCCGTCGGTTTGGCAGCCAAATCTTGCATGGTCCTCGGGGATGGACAACTTCCGCAACCAATCTTAAGAATGACTCTTCCAGTTTTGCTCTCGATGATAAGACTATCAACTTTGGGTTAGGTTCCATGATCGGTATCTCACAATGTCTTTCAACCTACTCGATGTGATAATGCCGTCGACTCTCTTTTTTAGACGTCGACAACTATGTGTATCTGTAACCTAGATATGTCTGGCACTCAAATGATCATCCCAAGTTATGTGTCATCTGTACATCTGTAACTCTCTGTATTAACTATAGCACTTACAAGCCAAGTCTCAAATGTCGTCTGTGGCATCAAGCATCTCTGTCAGCCACGCTCGGCATTCAAGCCATGATTCTCCCCGGTGGAGGGTCGTCCTAACCCATGCAGGATTACTCTATAGACTGGGGCCCTCTGCGGTCCTGGACTAGTCGTATCGTACCTTGGGGCTTACAGGGGTTCCATGTGCAAGGGTGGCCGTTTCGGGCCGGCAGGGTAGCATCACTCGTACGAGTATATCTCTCTAGACTTTTGGCTCGTGTCATCTGCAGCTGCCAGGGCTGACCAGGTTCCACATGCTATTTCGGGGGAGGAAGATGAAGCTATCGGGGTTCTTGCTCGAGATGGCTCACGAGGAATCCACAGACGCTTGGAACTAGTCGACTACGCGAGTCTTGATCTTCATGTCGACATTTTTTTCATTCTACATGGATACTATGTAACTAACCAGGGACGCGGATTTGCCACCCCCAGGGGGGGAGAAGAGGAGAAGCAGGTGATTTCGTCACCCTCCTCCGCTCAGCCTTATACGCCTCTCTCTCTCCCGTCTCCAAACCCCCCATCAACCAAAAAAAAGCATAGAGCCACGCAAACCTCCCCCTCCCCACCCCCCCAAAGAAACTTATGAGCTAGCCACGGCGACGGGAGTCGCAGCCGCTGTGGGCTGGCTCTTGTCACGTTGCATCTGGTCCGACCATTCCGTCGTGTTCTGGCCCTTCTTGTGCAGATAAGCCAGCCGCTCGACCACGTGCTGGCCGGCATAGACCGGGGCGTACTTCTTGGGGTTCTCGGGCGTGCAGCAGGCGTCGATGGGGTCGACCAGGGCGTCCCGGTTCGGGTGGCCGAACCAGGCGATGGCGTAGCGGGCGGGCACAATGTCCGGGATGTTGCCGTTGGCGTCCGGCTTGGGCTCTGGCTCGACGACGCGATGTTCCGTGGAGATGAGCTTGTCGTTGAACCAGCGAGAAAGAAGATCGCCCACTGCATGAGACGAAGAAGAAAGAGACCAGGGGTGGTTAGCAGGGGTTTGAATTGTGCAAGATTACCGGAGCGGCGTGGCTACAAGGGCACGGGGTTGGAGGAAGGATAGAAGGGGTCCAACGGTGTAAGTGTAACAGGGGAGGGGGGGAGGTGTAAGCCATGAGTGTAGTATCTACAACTTACCGTTGATGATGGCGCAGCCGGGGATCGGGGGCGCGTCAATGTAGGTGCCGTCCGACCTGCGGACCTGCAGGCCGCCGCTGTTGTCGTTGAAGAGCAGCGTCAGCGTGCCGTAGTCGGTGTGCGCCGAGGCGCGCAGCCGGTCCTTGAAGGCGGCCCTGCTGGTCTCGGGGTAGTAGATGACGCGGAAGAAGTGGTCGCGCGCGGCGACGTGGGCGTCGAAGAAGTGCTCGTCGATGCCGACCTGCTGCGCCAGCGCCTGCAGCAGCACCAGGTGCACCTCGTGGCACCGCTCGAAGAAGAAGTTCATGTCGTCGCGGAACTCGGGCCAGTCCGCCGGCCACTGGTTGGGCCGCGTCGGGTCGTCGTCCTTGCCCACGTCAAAGGCCTCCTTGAGGTCCGCGTGCCGCTTGTCGCCCGACGTTCGCGTCGGCGAGAACCAGCCGTGGAACGCCTTGCTCTCGCCCGTCTCGACCTTTGCCTTTTCCGACTCGGGCAGCGCGAAGAACTTCTTTGCGTGCGCGAACAGGTTGTTCTGCGCGTAGTCGGGGATCGAGTGGTTGGCCAGGTACACGAAGCCCACGTTGACAAAGGCGTCAAACAGCTTCTTCTTCTCCTTCTCGCTCTCCTCGATCACCTCGGGGGAGTGCGAGATGGAAGGCCCGACGATTTTGGCAAAGTCGATGATGGGCAGGCTGGTTGTGTCGTTGGCAGCCATGATGAATCACGTATTCACGTATCTATGGGGGAAAAAAGAGAAGAAGAAGAAGCTTGCAGACGTTGATAAGAAGTGATTGAGACTGATGATGATTGCTGTTGTTGTTGTTGTTGTTGTTGTTGTTGTTGTTGTTGTTGTTGTTGTTGTTGTTGTTGTTGTTGTTGTTGTTGTTGTTCTTGGGAATAAGTGCAGTAGGGGGTATACAGGAACCAGGTCAGGATTTTATAACCGCAACGGGATGTATGCCTCTACAGCTCTCGTCTCGACTCCATGGTACGAACCTTCAACTGTGTGGTCTGATCCCAAGTCGGACATATGCACATGGTTGCATAATCTATGATCAATCATTGGCCCTCCAACTGGAAGCGATGAGAATCGGATAAGATGGAACAACTGGGACAAACCAAGAGAATCCTTTGGGCTGGTCTGATTGTCAAAGGCCATCGTCCGATCTTGCTCTTCGAGCATCGTCTATGCCAAGTCTGCTTCGCAATTCCTTTCAGCAAATCCTCGACAAAACTCGACCAGGGGACACCCCTCCCCACCCCCCCAGCCCCTGAACCCCTGTCGACGCTTACACGTTATGTTGTCATCACATATTGCTGACGCGCCCTCCCTCACGCAATGTGGGGGTGTGATCGGAGCTGACTGTCTATCTGTCGCACATCATGGGGCAACCCAGATCCCATCTGCTCTTCCGGTGTTACCGTAGCCTCTTCTAGTGTCCTTCCATCTTATCAGGGCATCGCATCTGATTCATCATCCCACCCCCAATCCGCATCTCCGATGCTTACATCCCAACCCCCCGTCGCAACCCTCCTCGTCCCCATTTGAAGGACCCCTGGCTCCATCTTGTAACCGATGAGCAAAAGTGACGACGACCTCTCATGCAGCGACCGGAATCCTTCGAGCCAGCCGCACTGCAGCAACACACACACACCCTAGTCCTGATCCTCCTCTGGCGCTGCGGGATCGGGATACACCCCCGCCACGCATTCGAGCGGAAAGCAACGGGAAATCGAAAGACATGCACGTAAACGCATGAAGCATTCCTTCGGGGGAACACCCCTGGGTCCGCGAGCCTGTCCCGGTGTGGCAGGTGGAGGGGGTGTGTGAGGAATCAAACGGCCACCGCAATCCTTTTTGCAGCCACGATCGTGAGATGGAACTAAGCAAATCTTGCTTGCTTGCTCTTTTCTTGTCACAAACTTTCGGACATCTATGGAAAGCTTTGACGGAGAAGTTTCTAGATACCCCTAGTCTTGGTTTGATAGTGGCTTTTGTTGGCTTCGTCATTGGGAATCGTGAGATGCCTATTCCTCTGTAGGCCGTATCCGATTCCGTGTCGATGTGAGTGAGGCAAGTCAAACGCCAGCGAGCGTGAGAGTAGGACGAGACCGTCAAGGGGTATCGACTTAGAGCATGCTAGCTCGTATGGAGGTTTGCCCGAGTGAAGGAGATAAAGAAGGCATCTTAGCTATCGAGTATTTAATCGAATCAGTTTGCCACAATCTCTCCTGTGAATTGGAAGTGCATTGGCAAAGACCAACGAAGACCATCTAGATTCAACTTCAACCATAGTTCATCAACTGAACCTTTGAAAACAGATTACAACAACCTGTTTCAAGATGGTCTTTGAATCCAAGTTCCCCAAGCCTGAGGTGCCGGTCGCCGACGTCTTCAACTTCATATTCAACGCTGCTCGCGAGAAATACTCTCGTGACAAGGTTCTCTACCGTGTCCATGAGACTGGTGAGACGTTGACTCTCGATGAGCTTGAGACTCGGAGCCGGCGGTTGGCCTCGGTCCTCGTCAAGAAGTACGACATCAAGCCGCATGATGTTATTGCCTTCTTGGCAAACAACTCTGTAAGTACTCCCTTCGTCGTACAACGGAATCAAACAATTCAGACGTGTTGGAACCCCGTGTTGAAACTTCTTGCTAACCGCTTGTACTTGAAATCAGATTCACTACCCCGTAGCCTTCTTCGGTGTCCTGGCCTCTGGAGCAACCATCTACCCCATCCCTATCCAACAGGGCCTCGATGTGATTGCAGTCATCTCCAGAGTAAAGCAAGCCGGCGCCAAGCTCATCATCACCGATGAGGAATACGCCGTCATGTCACGCAGCGCCGCCGACGCCTACCGCGACATCCCCCTCATCAGCCTCACGGGAACGCCCCAGGGCATCGCCAACGTGCACGACCTGCTAGAGAACGAGACGGAGCTCTACGACGGCTTCCGCCTCACGACCGAGGAGCAGACGGACAAGAGCTACGCCTTCATCAACCGCACGACGGGCTCCTCCGGCAACGTCAAGTCCTACCTCATGACGCACCGCCACTGGTCCGCCAACCTCCTGACTACCCGGCTGACCGTCCCCGAGGACACGAACCCGGAGGAGGACGTCTGGATGGCCACCCTCCCCTTCGCCTACGGCATCACCGCCAAGCTGTACCTCGGCCTCAACATCCTGCTCGGCATCCCCGTCGTCATCCTCCTCAAGCCCTTCAACCAAGCCTCGTTCCACCTCATCGACCAGTACAACATCACCTTCCTCTTCGTCACACCCCCGCTCGCCGCGGAAATCGCAAAGTCGGACAAGAAGGACGGCGCCACCTACAGGAGCATCAAGTGGATGCTCTCCGCCGGCGCCCCGATCCACCCGAAGATGCGCGAGGCCGTGCAGGAAAAGTTCAACGGCGTGCGCCTCAGCCTCGAGTACGGCACGACGGAGACGCTGCTCATCGCCCTGCAGGTCGACGACGCCTCCTCCGTCCGCGGCTCCAGCGGCACCCTCGTCCACGGCATGCAGATCCGGGTTATTGACACCGAGACGGGCGAGGACCTGGGCCACAACGAGCGCGGCGAGCTCCTCGTCCGCAGCTCCCTCGCCCGCTTCGCCGGCTACAAGGACAACGCCGTCGCCAACAGGGAGTTTGACGCCGACGGCTGGTTTCACACCGGCGACGTCGGCTACGTCGACGAAAACTCAAACGTCTTCATCGTCGACCGCATCAAGGAGATGCTGCGCGTCGGCGACGGCTACGGCACCCACGCCTCCGCCAGCGAGTTCGAGGCCATCCTCTTCGACCACCCGGCCGTCAACGCCGCCGTCGTCGTCGGCATCCGCGACGAGGAGGCCCAGCAGGAGCACCCTACCGCCTTTGTCGTCCTGCAGCCCGAGGTGCGCAAGGACCGCGAGTCGCTGGCCAAGCTCGCCAGCGAGCTCGAGGCCTACGTCGAGAGCAAGCTCGGCAAGTTCACTCGGATTTCCGGCGGCGTCTACTTTGTAGAGAAGTATCCTCATGTTGGGTTCAAGATTCATAAGAGAAAGTTGAAGGAGCTGGTCAACGTTGGCGCCTCGGTTGATCGCTCCAACCGCTGGGTGAATGTCGTCGGTTGACGGAGTTATTGTAAATGATTTTGTATATATGCCAGTCTCTTTATGCCATAGTTATGAAGCCAATGCTACTTGTCCATGTTAAACTTGTATGTCACACGAAAACGCGAGTGATACTGAAAGAAACGCACAATTCTCGGGCTTGGGCGATAGTCAAGCCAAGATATGATGACTGTCAATGAGTTGCAGAATTGATCCATGGCAACTACACGGCTCAGCTGACCGCAAAATGAAAGGTGCCCCTCTAGGCAGGTGGGAAGTTGAGAAGAGCGCCGGGAATTGGTCGGTGATGTACTGTATTTGGTGTCGTTGATCGGGCAATTCAGTGTACAGCGCCGCATGCTGAGAACATTGAAGGCGACATACCGATAGTATAACAGCGAACGAAGGCCAAAGCAATGAAATGCGACCCAGAGTACTCTGAGCGCCACGACCGAAGTCCCATGCCCCGGTCAAACCACAGGCCTCTCTCATCCTTGAGTATGGAGCCGACACTCCTTGGACTTGAGTCTCGACTCGACTTTACAAGATCAATTAGAGACGTGGAATATGTGTACTACCAGTAGCAAATCGCTCCAGAGATATTACAGAGCCATCATTGTGGGAAAGCGCCCAACATACACGGTTGTGTGTGAGAGAACTTATAGCATGGAGAAGCAGAGGAAACTAGTGTGAATGCCAGTATCGCCCTAAGTGACTGAAGACAGATCACGAGCAGCCAAGATGCTCGGGGCAGCTAGATGTGTGGTCACAACGCCATGGGACATGCACTTTCCGATTGCTTAAAAGGTTTGAAGAGAGAAGAAGTGAACGGAACAAAGACGTGTTGATCAAATTCGAGGTTGTGAAATCCACTTCCAGAGATAAGGCCTGTCAAAGCAATATTATTAAGTTCGACTGAGTCTATGAGTCTAAATGACTGGTCAAAGGCGTCAAAGCCTAGAGAAATCAGGACAATCTATGGTATCCAGCGATCAGGTATTTTCCTTCACTGCAAATTGAATCATACCAACCCTCCATCATGCAACCATATGCGAAAAAGCGTAACATAACCCCCCGTATTCCTCCTCATACCTCCTCATGAGCGAATCCCCATGTGTAGCTTAGAAAAAGTAAAACAGCTTCCAGTACTTCACCTTGGTGGCCCAGGTGAAGAAGTACACCAGGGCAAGGTTGCCAAAGGTAAAGGCCAGGAAGATGCCCCAGCATCCCCACTTGCCTCCCAGCTGTCCATCGCCGAGGTTGAACTGCGCCAGGAACTGGTCACCAGACTCCCAGCGACACACTTGACAGTCAGAGGGATACACGGCATCAGGGTTGAGTAGCTGCGCTGACGCAGAGAGAGCCCACTTGGCTGCGTATTCACCACAGGTCTGGTTCTGGGGCGGAGTGAACAGCGTCAGGTCTGCAGTGTCACAAGTCACATGAACACCACCGGTAACGGCCGTGACCATGCCACCAAGCAGGTATGTGAAGGGCGACAGGTAGTAGAGCTGCATTCTTGGTCAGCTTTGGTGGCTCCAAGACATTTGCGTTCATGCGGAGAGGGCTTACCCAGTAGCGCCAGAAGACCTGGATCTGGTCATAGGGAATGATGATACCGTTAAACCAGTTGCAGGTGCACACGATGAAAACGAGGACGTTTCCAGCCGCACCGAGATCGGGGCTGAGAGCCATCATGAACAAGCCAAGAAGGACCTGAAAATCTCGTCAACAACTTACGTGTCAAAGCAAACAGATGTAAAGATAAACCTACCTGGAAGATCTCGTATGTCAGGAAGAACAGGAAGATGAATCCAGCTTCATTGTGAGGCAGCCCGCTGGGGAAGTACCAGACAACGTAGTAGATAACCGTGACAAAGATGGCACCAGGCATCTCAGACAGAATGACAGAGTTGACGAAAGCAACCCAGCCATATGCGTGGGAGGGGCCCTCGCGGTACATCCAGTACAGACTGGCGAAGAAGTATCGGGCAAGGATGACATTGACGATGGCGTTGCAGAGAAACAGCATGAAGTAGACGCTGAACATGCGGTTCTGCAGGTCAGTAGGGCTGGTTCCGAGCTGGTAAAACGTGAATCCGACAAAGAAGGCGCTGAGAATGTGGACCCAAATCTTGGAATAGATGTATGGCGTGTTGCGCCACTGGTTCAACAGCATTCTCTTCGTCAGCAGATACGTCTGCGTCAGGGTAGACGCGTTATACTCGGGAACCTTCTCTTCGTCATGCGCAGTGCTGCCGTGGGGGTTCTTCTTGCTCTCCTCAATCTCTTGCGCGAGGGCCGCAGCTTCCGGCGACGCTGCCCAGTTGGCCGACCAGTTGGATCCCTTGTCATTTGTCCGGGCGTTGACACCAGCGCCGACAGTCTCGAGAATGAAGGCACTAGGGTTGGCACCCTCGGGGCAGACTGCACCGTGACGAGCGAAGTACGGGAGAGCTTCAGTGACCTTGCCAAAGCTGGAGAACGGTCAGCACGCTGGGTCGCAGAGAAAATATTACGAAAGAGGAGTGACTTACTAGAGCTGTCGACCTTCCGATGAGAGAGCCAGAAGGTTGTCAAACTGAGAGAACAGAAGTGCTGAGGGCTGGTGGATGGTGACGACAGTAGCCTGGCCATGACGAGCAAGCTGCTTCAGATAGCGAACAATACGGGCAGCGCCTTGGGAGTCGAGTCCAGATGTCGGTTCGTCAGCGAACAGGATCTCGGGACGTGCGGCAAGTTCAACACCAATCTGTATGCATTGTTAGCAAGGTGGCCCATAGGAAGAGTTGGATAACATGCGCAAAACATACCGTTACTCGCTTGAGCCTTTCAACGCCCAGGCCGCCACCCTCTTCGCCAATGAGCACGTGCTGGACATCAACCAAATCGAGCAGTTCCAGAACCGTGTCGACATAGGCCAGCCTCTCCTCACGAGAGTACGTCAGGGGCTGTCTCAGCAAGGCAGAGAACTCAATGGCTTCCCGAACCGTAGCCGTGCCGTCGTGGAGATCCATCTGTTGCGCGAAACCGACAGTCTTTCTGTAGCTTGAGGTTGGAGGCTTGCTTCCGACGAGGACTTCACCCGTGAGCGTGCCGGCAAAGTTGGTCTGGCTGAGAGCAGTGAGCAGGGTGGTCTTTCCAGCACCGCTAGCACCACACAAAGCAGTCAACTCTCCACGCTTGACGTATCCAGAGATGTCCTTGAGAATGTGCTTGTCTCCGATGTGCACGTTGACGTCCTTCCAGGTGAGCGCGAGTTCTCCCAGGCGGCCTGACAGGGCATTCGTAGGAGCAGACTTCTCAACGTCCGTAACGGTGACTGCCTTTTCCTTCTGGCCACGGCGCTTAGCGAAAACGAGGGGAGCGCCTCCCTGAGGAGCGAACCGCATGACCTCGCTGCCGAACATGCTGATGAAGAGATAGATGAAGGCAATGGAAATCATGATGCCAATGTTTCGCCACTTGTGGGACAGAGAAAAGCCATAGGCCTCGATATACTCAACGCCGGGGACGCTGGTCTGGCCGGGAACGGCACCACGGATAGCGCAGGTCTGGTGTCCAGCAACTCCGTCCGCAGGAATGAGGTTGTCGTCGCAGGCGAGGTCCAAGCCACTGAACTCGTTCGAGAAGAGCTATAGCCGTAGCCGGTTAGTTGCTGAAACCCAACACTCAAGGAGCATGTCGGACAACTTACATTCTCGAAGCCGTAGAACATTGGGTTCAGGTGATGCAGCCATCCAAAGGCGGCGCCCATCTCATTCGGTGGGATCAAGAATCCGGCGAAGAGAAGGAGCACCGTACAGGAGAAACCACCGTAGCGGAAGCCTATTGATGTGTTAGTCACTTTCCCTTCGATCAGAGTCACGACTAAATCTTACAGTCATCCAAGGTTGCGACATAGTAGGCGAACATGCGCAACAGGTTACTGAAGCACACCGTCGAGATGAAGAGGGTGAAGTAGAAGAAGAAGAATTTCCCTGCTTCAATCTGTAGTCGTGACAGGAAGTAGAAGATGATGATGAACAGGGCGTGCTGAGCGGCAATGAGAGGCAAATCGATGAAGAACCGGGCCAGTGCAACAGCGGACGGGCGATTGAGATGCAGTCCAGCTAGACATCCGAGTCAGTAAAGTGGGCAATATGTACAATAAACGATAGAACAATGCTTACCATGACGTTCGATTACGGGCCGATTGGTGTGCGCATCGAAGAGTTCCGGGAATTGGAACCAACCGTTGACGATGAGAGCAAAGTACAAGATACCGCCTCGTGTGAAGGCTCCTTGAGCGGTGATGTCAATGTCGAAATACACACTGCCGCAGACCAGACACAGAATCAGAGTGGTCATCCACTTGATGTAGTAGACTCGTCGCTGAGCGCTGACCAGCTGGACCTCTCTGTACAGACACTCCCAGACCTGGGCGGGGAACGAAAGGCGGTAGTTGTAAGCAGGGAGCAATGCATCAGCCTGAGCTTGCTTCTGTCGGTACTCGTCAATCTCAGTCAAGAGACGCTGGTAGTTTTCCGATCGTCGAAACGCAGCCGCCAGATCCGCCGGCGTCTTGAAGTTGGCCGCCGCAGATCCGGGTCGCACTCTTCGCTCGATGGGATCCGTAGCGGTAGTGAGGAACTCGGCAGTTGTCTGTCCAGGGACGGGGATGAATCCGAGGTCCTCGAAATACTTCCAGGCCTCGGATGTTCTTCCGAAGAATGCCATCTGTCCGTCATCCAGGACGATGACCTTGTCAAAATTCCTGTAGAGATCCTCGCCTGCCTGGTACAGGGTGGCCATGCTGGTCTTGTGGCCGACATCCGTGACAGCTCGCAAAGCTTTGGCAAAGTCGAGTGCGGTAGAAGAGTCGAGACCACGGGTCGAGTTGTCAAAGCATTGAACAGACGCACCGGCAGCGAGAACTTCGGCAATCGATACTCTGTTTGCGTCAGTGTTAGCATTGGTGATCTCTCGTAGATCTCAAAAGTTGGGTGTGACTAACCGTTTTCTTTCACCACCAGAAACACCAGGGAAGAAAGCTCCACCGACAGGAGTGTCGAGGGCATGAGAAAGGCCAAAAAGCTTCGCAATTGCCTCCGTCAAGTTGGCGACTGTCTTGCTGTCTCGAGCCTCGGCCGGGAGCGAGTTTCGAAGAGCGAAGCGGATTGTCTGCCTCACGGAGAGGGAGGCAATGTGCCTGTCCTCCTCCGGTAGGTAGATTGTTTCTCTGGCGTGGTTGCGCTTGAACTCTGGGGCAGGGACGTTGGCATATTCCAAGTCACCCGTCACAGCGAGGGTCGACTGGTTGGCAACCGTTCGAAGGAATGTCGAGCAACCACTTCCTGGCCGGCCGAGGACAAGCAGCATCTCACCGGGCTTGACTATTCCGGTGAAGTTGGAAAGGATGGGCCTTCCGGTGGCACTGAAGGAGTTGGGGAAGATGCGAGAGAGGATGTTCTGCTTGACGAAGCGCCATTGGTCGGGTCCGAATGTGTTGAGGATGGCGCGCGGCAACGTCTTTGCGTCAATCTCGGTGCCGGCTTGAGCCGTCACGGTGAGATCCTTGAACGAGAGGCCGATCTGCTTGGGGGTCTCCTGGCCCTTGGGCGCTTGGCTGTTGAGGAGAATGCGGATCGACTCGAGGGCCTCCGCCTCGATCGACTCTGGGCGTGAGGAAGCCGTCTCATCAGAGGGACTACTCAGCTCATGGAGCTGGGTATCGTCTTGCTTTTCCGTCATGTTGGGCAGCGGTTGGGGCGTTTGCAGAGGGGACTGACGGGCAAACTGCGAGACCCTGTGGCTATCTGACACCACAACAGTGTCGAGAGCAGACAGCACAAGGCTTATATGAAGATGCTGCGGTTGAGCCTGACCTGTTCTGTGGTAGAGAGTCTCAAGCCGTCGACTGGAAGACTCGAGGCTTCTAATAGGAAAAGCGATCTGGGGTCCATCTCGGGCATCTCACGCAGGAAGAGTCTGCCACAGAAGCGAGCTCCAGCGACCAGGACCAACTCCGATCCATGCCGGGGCCATGGCCGTAAGGCTGCCTGCGAGCCGCTTCGTCCCCGTGCGCGCTGTCCGGGCCAGGACGCGGCAGAACTGTACCTCGAGCATACTACCTCGTACTTGATCCATGTTGGGTGCCATCGCGGAGCAAATCCCAGCTCCCATCTCATCTCCTTTGCCGGCCAGCCATGGAAGCAGGCCGATCTGGCGATGACTAACGCACGGCTGACAAAAAAAGCCCTGTAGCTTCATCTGCTGAGATCCAAAAGCGGGGCGGTCATCCAACTCCGATCCCTTCTTGCCTGTTCCTGTTCGGAGCGCGGTGGCAGGAGCGGCTCGTAAATCGGACTTGCCCGGCAGATCAACCGCGGAGTTTCTACAAGGACCGTCTGCTCACTGGCTCTCGGTCGCACTTGCCCGGCTCTATCTGCTTCTTTTTTTCTGGCTCATTCAGGCTTACGGCTGTCTCTATTTGCTCTCACAAGCTAGTATTACTGCGCCAGTTAGGTGGTCAACTCGCGCCTGCCGTTTTGCTGGGATGACATTCCTTGCTGTTTCTGATAAGCAACTGGCACTTATCACAGCTCTCTTTCCTCACAACTTTGATACGTGTTGTTGAGACCGAAACAGCTTTGTAATCATATAAGAAACTTCCTATCTCCAACAATTACTCAGGAATCATGAAGTATTCGATCCTGCTAATTAGTCCATGTTCTAGTAGGTATGTATCTCAGATATTTTCCGATAAACTTTTGCTGTCCTAGTGGCATTGCAGGGGTGCCATGTCAAAGAAAGAACGGGAACAGTCCACCTCGCTCCGAACTGATAGCCTAACGACCAGGGTATCCCTGCCAATCGGGAAATCATCCTGTAGCCTCTTTTTTGCAGTCGCATCTCCAACTGTAATCGCGTTGCCGTCGAGGAAAGAGATACGGAGTGGCAATACGCGGACATGGCATTCATCCTGTGTGAAGTGGCAAGCTGCGCTGCATGATTATCCAAAGCTGCGGTATCACCCAGAGAAGACAACGCCAGATCATCTCCAGGCCGATATAAGGGATGCGCAGCCCTCCCAACTCCGGCGCGGTGTAGAGCCTGGAGAAGTCAATGGAATCAACAAACAGCCTACGAAAAGCGCCGAATGGATGCTTTCATCTCCTTCCAACTGTAACATATTCATATATTCATATAGTGATCGCTTCTGTTAACACTGATTCTTCCGGGTGGACTCAGATCCATTCGGTACGATGTCTCCTGTCTGCACCTCGCCCCTATCGGAGGCCACATGGCAATCGAAACGAGTGTAAGCGACAATGTCTCTCATCTTTCGCTTCGCAATCGACTCTCCACATCCTGCAAGGCATGCTGAAGCGCATTGAGATGACTCGCTACTCGAGTACATGGATGCAACGCCTTCATCACTCAGGCAATTAGTTGACCGGATCGTCAACGAAAGACATCTATGCGGCCTCTCATATTTTCAGTTCGCCCTGAATGCCAAGTCTTAGGCAGAAGGCAGATAGATTCATCGATCTGAACAACTGATCCAAAATTGCCGCCACTTTGATACACGGTAAAGCCTCATTGCGATCGATGTCCTTCCCACAGTAAGTAAAAGGGACAAACCGAGAGAAAGAGAGAGAGAGAGAGAGAGCATATCCACGATTTCAATGCCTATAAATAAAGTGCGCCTTTCAAACTAACGAGATCGACTCGTACGAGCTTGAATGCGCCAAACCAATTGCTCCAAAGCTTCCATGGCAGGCGTGAACTCGTCGACAGCGTGTTCCAAATTGTGAATTTGTGTATCCCGTGCTACATCTTGAAAAATGGCCATTTCCACCATATAGAATACGTAGTCTCGATCAGGAGTCCGTCGAATGCAACACAGAGTCATATGGTCGTGGCGAACATTCGGTCCAAGTAGATCGCGGGCTACTCCTGTCAGATAACCCCTATTCATGCAGTGCAGCTCAACTACCCTTTTGGCAAAAGCTACTCAACTGATCTCGTGGATTCCTGTTCAAACACATCACAAACGCCCTTTCATTTGATAAAATGTCTTCTTAGCTCCAGTTGGTATAAGGTTGCTATAGGTATCATGTGCCTGGGTAGACAAAAAAGCGATGACTGATAGGCGTTCCGGGGTAATACGAGGGTTTGTCAGAAACTCAACGATGCCAGCATCAAGTTGACACCTGCCCTCCATGATCCTCTCAGCAGAAGAACAATGGTCAAAGAAGCAACGCCAGGCTTGTTCCAAGGAGAGTCTACAGCATTGACATCAACTGAGCAAAAAAATGAGAAGAACTTCATCAGCCCCGGCTTGATGCAGGGTAACCCATTCCGGGCATGCTTATTCACAGATTCATTCACATCATTCACGTGAGCAATCACTGCCTTTGCTTCTAGAAACAGATTGAATGAAGAAGGCCAGCGGAGGATATCATCACTCATATCACCTCCACCAGGCTCACAAAGGGGGCCATGCCATACTGTGACCTTCGCAAGGCCAGAGGGTACTCAGTTCTTCCGTTTCAGCTTCGCCGCTGCACCCAGCCCTGCCAGGATAACGACCATGCCTCGGAAGTACTCTGTGGCATCAGTAGGCGCCAAAGTCGAGACCTTCCTCTAGTCTACGCCGCTGCACCCGGCCCTGCCAGGATAACGACCATGACTTCGAGAAAGGACTCGACTTACCCATATTCAGTGCAGTTGCATTCCGACAATCTGCGTTGCTGCACCCAGCCCTGCCGGGATAGCGACCATGATTGTCGGAAACGTTCAACTGCTCGGGTTCCGGCCAATGCCTCGTTCGAACTGCGCCGCTGCACCCAGCCCTGCCGGGATAACGACCATGCTCTTGGAGAAATCGACGGTCACAGAATCCAGGCCCCTTCTGCTACACCTTTCGAGCTGCAACATGACGATGAGTTTTCTCATGCTGACCGAGGCTTGCCTGATTGATCCAGCTGATAGAAGGTAGATGACCCCCCTTTCCTCCTAGACCTAGTATTGAGAGACCTCGGAGCTGGAGATGGCTTTTTGCGTGATTCTCGTGTGCTAGATTCTCGCCGTTTCCGAGTCTTGCGTGCATCTTCTTTCTGATCATCGGGCCTTTCGCCTGTAGTTTGCTGTGTGGAAGATGGGCCGAGAGGTGGGGGAGTATGGGTGGCGGGATCTTCTATCTTTTGCCTTTTGAAGCCATTGTCGTCATCATCGCCCTCTCTTGACCTCTTTCGAGATGTTGTTGAGCCCGTAGCTGTTGTAGAAGAAGCGGACGGTGTCGGGGGGCACGCCAGAGAATCTTCTAAGCCTTGATGTGTGCGCCCGTTGTCGTCACCCTTGTTGTTTCGGGTCCTCCTTCTGGGTGCCCCTTTAGTTCTAGCTGTTGGGATAGGGGAGGCTACGTGAGGTGTGAGTGCAGGCGAGGCAGGTGTCTCCAGCTTTTGGCGCTTTTGCCTGCCATTGCTATCGTCATTCTGTCTCGTTCTCTTCTTCGATACACTTTCATTCGTAGCTGGTTGGGAGAGGGAGGAAGCGTCCGGTGATGTAGCATCCAGTCTGGCGCGCTTATGCACACGATCGTTGTCTTCAGTATCGCTCTCAGGTTCAAGCTGCTGCCGGTGCTGATCGCTTTCAACATCGACGACATCATCAAAGCGGACACTCTTTCTGCTGGGTTTTAGCAAAACTCGTTCATTGTTGAGCAGGAGCTCATGTAGGGAAACAGGTACTAACCGCTTCCGCTTCTTTTGCGTCGTTGTTTGCGTTGTCTTTGCTTTATCACCGGATTCGGGGGCAGATGCGCTGCTTGACAGAAGCGGCGACATGGAAGAGGTCCTCCCAGCCTCAGGATCCAGCTCAGGGGGCGCATACTCGATGGTGTACGAGCCTATGTAAAAGACGTTGTCTGCCATTAGGGGTTCTCTCCAGTCCTTGTTGGAAGGCTCCTTGTAGTAACAAATGTCGGGGTCATAGTCCAGCGTTTGCGTGCGGGTGACGTACAATTCATGCTTGAGAGCCTCCACCTCCTCGGGGGTCATGTCGTTCATTTCCGCGTCCCAGCAGCCGTCCTTCCACCATTTTTCATAAGCAGCATTCTCCATTGCTTCCTTCTCAAGCTTTCCGGACACAACATCCAGAGGTTCATCGCGTACGACATCCGCCTCATATCCAAAGGCGTTGCCCTTGAAGACGTCCAGAAAGTGTGTGAAGCAGCCAGTGTCACAGGCCCGAACCAACTTCTTTCGGGCATCTTTACACGCGAATGCTTCTCTATGACGTTTGGCGTGAGACCGCGTCTCGCGCAGCTGATCCTTTGCGCCCTCCCACCATTCTTTTTTTCTTTCTTCGAAAATCCTCTCGAAATCCTCCCGACGGCCTCCTGCAAGCTTGGATATTGACAATGCAGCTTCGAAAAATTCATCCTGTGGAAGAATGGGAATCTCCACGGTGTTGAATCGCTTCCAATATGTCCTCCAGAGAAGCTCGTCACTCTGCATCTCGTCGGTACTCTGGCGCCATCTGCGGGCCTGACTATAACGAAACCATTCTGGAGGTTCGAACGGGCGAATTGGGGGTACGTAGGTTCCAGTCTGTGGTACTATAGGTATGCAGGTCGGCATGTCCGAGTCGGGAACGTCTATCCCGGGCTCTGGTGAAGGCATGTCGAATTGTATTTCGTTGACTAACGGTTGCGGTCGGATCGTGAAGTTGAAGGGCTCGTGACGCGTTGCGAATTGCGCGCTGATCCCGAAGAGTGGACTCTGGGTGCTGATATTCGACTTCTGACGAGAGATATACCAGTCTGGAGGATGGAGTTGCACGAAAATCAGGCTGGGGCGACAAATCGGTGGGAAAGAACTCGAAGAAGTGTGCGCTTGGATTGTGTGGTGAACGATGCTTTAGGCACTGCCGGTTAGAGGGGAAATCGCGTGTGCTGAGGTGCGTGCAGTGGTTCACATGTAGGCAGCAGCGCGTCACGTGCGGGCATGCATCAGCCCGCAGCTCCCGGAAATTCACAAACTTGACCCTCTTGATCGCAGGCGGCTTTTTACGCAGCAGGTGAACGAGGAGACAGTTCAATTTCAGGTGATGCGTAGAGTTCAAAGTAGGAGGAGATGTAGTTCGCTTTATCAGTGCGGGAACGAGGTTGCTTAGATCGAAATGTGGACGGCTTCGTTAAGCTCGCGGGACTAAGTCAGCGGGCCGGCTGCTAGTACAAATTACCGTACCTTACCTGAGGGGTGACAATAGTAGGTAGGCGGCAATCGAAGTAGACCTTATTCAATAGAGACTCAAGCTATTAATGGTAAATGCTGGATAAGTAGTTTTGGACTGAGCAACTGCAGGAAGCCGGCTTTGGGCGCGGACGGGTGCTCAAAAGTCTGCCGTAGAATCAACAACGGAGACAGATAGGTACCCAATCACGGGGCCTATGAGAGAACGGGCTGTGGCAGCTGCTCATCTTCTTCTTGCGGATTCTACTGCTCCTACCTTGGTCGTAACCTGAAATTCCGTGATGCCATTGAAACTGACTTACCTACCTACCTACCTTACATATAGTGCTACCCACGTTACAGTCTGATCCTACCAGCATGCGTAAGGTAGGTATATAATCATTCCTGTTCCTCGACTTCATCGTCGTCCTCAGTCAAAGCTTGGCTGTCCCTCAACGCCGATTCTACGTCCGCCGCCGTGATCCTTTCTTTAACATCCGGCTCAAGCATCTGAAAAATCAGCTTCTCGCACACGTCCTCAAGATTCAGCTGCTTCCTTGCGCTTGCTATCTTCTCCAGCAAATCATCAAACGCGGCCCGCGCTGGGCTATCTTCGTCGCGCAATTGGCCCAGGTCGATTTGTTTCTTGAAGTCCTCTAGCGGAAGCCTTCGCAATATACAGAGCATCGTGACACCAAGTGCCCATACGTCTCCCGGAAGACCACGGCTCTCCAAGTCTTCATCCACGTACTCGGGAGGTATGTAGTGAGGGCTTCCGCCCATTGACTGGGTGTCGGTGACTGACGCAGCCATGCCGAAGTCAATCAGCACGGCGCCTCGGTCGGCAGACCATGTGATGTTGCTTGGTTTAACATCATGATGGACGATCCCTCGTCTGGCCAGGTAGGCAAGAGCAGACGCCATGTCGCAGAGAATCTTCCTCGCGTCGGATGGTCCGATGGGCGGCGTTTCAGGTTCCTGATGGAGTGAAGACGGGAGATGCTCGAGATACATTGCCAAAAACCGGGCATCAGCACCCTTGAGCGACACGATGTTCCTCTGTACACGGTTAGAAGTTGAGTAAGACGCCGAGTGAAGAGCTCACATGTTGTATTGTCTCCAACATCTTCGTCTCCCGTAGCCACATTGCCAGAGTATCCGGTAGCCTGAGGATGGGGGGGTTCGTCCTGCAGCAAACGACTTTTGCAACTAGCGTCTCAGACATGCCTGAACGCAGACAGGCGAACACACCTGCAGCTCGTGTATAGTTGATCTTCTCGATCCGCTGCAATTGGTATGTACCTATCGGATCGGTAATGTTGACTTCTGGGGCTTCTATAACAGCCGTCTCGCCGTCTCTGAGATCGAGGATCGGAGCAACGGCTTCGTTGCGAATCCGTCGAGGCGCAGGAAGTAGGCCGCGATCAGCAACGGATAGCTTCCTCGACTCTGATGAAGGTTTCGTCGCATGAGCCACCTGGGTCTGCATGTTGCCATCGCTGAGCTTCTGTCGTTTGGCCGCTCTCCCGTCGTGGCCGTCTTGACCAATGGCGGCTTGTCCTGGTTGTGGCGGACCTATGGCGCCATGGATGGAGACAGTGAAGCGCTTTCGAAGGAGCAGGATCTCGACGAGACGGTTCTCGGTGAAACCGCCTCTCTCCTTCGTGCTGACTGAAATTGTGAAGATACCAGGAGAGACTATACCACTCTGTCCTTCCACAAGACGTGTTCGTGTGATCCTCAAACCGAGGTAAGTGATATAAATCTCCATCTTTGTCTCATTAAGCACCAGACAGTCGTCGCTCGTCGGATCGTACATGATCTTGCAATTGAGCTGAAATCGTTCTGTAGTCTGAGAGCGCTCGTCAACTGGGCGGCGGCAATAGGGGAAGCTGATTGCAAAGCTACCGTGTTTGGAGGTTTGCACAACGCCAAACATGTCGCCGCGGCCAGGAATCTTCTGCAGGCAAATCATGGCCGAGTTCTTTTCTGCATCCTCTGGAATGGAATAGCGGGTATAAGCGATGACGAGACGCGCATCTGGCAATGAGAGCGCGGCGTTGTTGAGGAGTTGTCGCGTCACCTTCTCCAAATCCTGGGCATCGCTTTTTTTTGTCTGCGACTCCTCAGTTTTCGTAAGGCGTCTTCCATCTGATACATCAGCAGATGCGAGAAATCGCAACGCGGAATTCGTGGGCTGCTGAGTCGATTCCTTGAGGCTCTCCTGCGGTGGACTTGAAGCCGGCTGGGTTGATTCCTTGAGACTCCCCTGCGGTAGAGTTGAAGCCAGCTGGGTTGATTCTTCGACAGCTTGCTTAGGAGTATTTGTATTCAACTCGGTGGCTTCTCCTGAACCATCGTCAG
This sequence comes from Trichoderma sp. PF4103, assembly GCA_023628735.1. Lineage (NCBI taxonomy): Eukaryota > Fungi > Ascomycota > Sordariomycetes > Hypocreales > Hypocreaceae > Trichoderma > Trichoderma sp. PF4103. The sequence goes on from JAMAKC010000003.1 coordinate 1,068,504, forward strand.
GCCGAATGGACGCTGCTTTCGGCAATTCTTCCGCTAACGTCTGAAGGAGAACGGCTGTAGCGAGCTGAGTTGACTCGTCGACACTTGGAGCGTGAATCCCGGTTTCCGCCGCTGGACTTTGTTCCGGAACCGCATCGCGCGGGCCATTTTCATTTACAGGGACAGAATCAGGCTGCGACGAGCTACTAGCCTCCAACTTCGCCGGCCTCTTTCTTGACGTAGGCATGTTGACCGAACAGAGGGCACGACTGGCCGTTGCACGATCATTGTTAGACCGCTACGCGATGGCTTCTTTATATTCTCGATTTCCTCGTGCTGCATGCATGCAGCTACAGCCAATTGCTGCCTATTCGACAGACAGGGTCCCCCGCAACCATGGAGTGGCATCAAGACATGCACAAAGCTCTGTGCGGAGTTGCAGGTGGTCTAACAGGGACATCCTCTGCATAAACACGGCCAATTTGCATTGAATGTCCCTGCAGTGAAGACCTTAAATGGCTGAACAAGGCCTTTGTGAAAGCTTACAATATCTATACCCTGTCTTGGTGGCTTGGATATGCAAATGCATTGCTGACGTGTCCGTGAGTGCTGGACTGCGATTTGCTGAAGCTGCACACATGTGGTTCCTTGAAATGCTTAACAAAACAGGCCCAACCCAGAATCTGTAGGGCACTCTGCTGTCGTGATACTTGGCCGTCAATCCCAGGCAGTCCCCCACTTGAAGATGTTTACCTCAAGGTCGTTGTAAATGCGATGTTACTTGATTTGGATTGGTTAGGCCCGGATATCTAAGCCGGTGCTTTTCGGCTCCATCCGAGCCGCGATCTAAGCTCCGGAGCCACATCGTGATCGGCCTAACGAGGGAGGCGTTAGCACTTCAAGGAGCATCGTTAGGCAAACCAAAAAGAGACCCCCCACCACTCAAACTCGACTACGAGTACCTACCATACAAGTCTTTGACCCATTGGCAATTCCATTGCCTGATACGAATGGCTGATTGTTCCCTTCACTACTCCGTACAGACGATATGAGATACTCAACTCAAGAAAGCAGAACATGTGTGACCTGTACTTCGCGCCTCGATGGAAATCTGTTCTAGTTCCAATGAGACGTTTCCAGCAACCCTTTTCTTCAACTTCAATGGACTGTCTCTTATTCTCTGCTCGTGGGTAGCGAATCAGATTGGTAGCTCCAAGAATGTCATGATCCCCTTCTTCAAGACAAGAAGAGGTGTTGCCTTGATGCAGAAGCAGGCTTTACACCTAAATGAAGTAATGTCTTACGCCTTCTGCCCTTTTGAAAGGAGCCAATGCCCTTCAATGGCAGCTCTGGTATTCCTTTCTGTAGCTTTAGCTTACCGTCACTCATATTCTGAAACTTCATGTGATCAAGCACTCTCATATATTGCAGTCGTACTAGTGGTGAGAAATTGCTGGGATAAAGCGCTTGTAAGAGTCCTTGAACAAGATATCATTGGCTCAGTCCTTCCGCATAGGTAAGCGCCAGTGGTTTCGATGGTGTTACAATCCCTTTCGCAATGTTTGACGTCACAACACTGATACGGCCAAGTGAAGTATCTGCCCAACTACCCAATATAAAACGACCCCTCATCTTCAATCCTGCCCAACGCAACTCAACTGCTCTCTCACCACCGTTTTAGCTCCATTCACCCATCTTGAGCAAATTTCGCCGGTGTCTCATAGTTCTTCTCAGAAGATACAGCATTCTTCTACTCATATTATAAATCAAACATGGGCTACTCTCAAAGCGAAGTGTCTTCAACGGCCCCTTCAATCGTCACTCCATCGTCCAGCGAGTTGACCACCATCGGGAACCTCCGTCTCCAAGACGACCCGTCCGATGCCGTCCCTTGGCCCGGCAATACGTACAATATCATAGCAGCAAGCACCGGGCGGATACTCACCGTCTCGGTGGATACTCTTTTGAAAGATCACATCAAGGCCGCAACACTGTCCTTCACCGATTACGGACCTTCACCAACAGACAGTTGGCTTTGCGTTGAGGCCGAGGGCTATTTCGGGTTCTTCCATCCATTCAGCAATATGTATTTGAGCGTTCATGAACCGGGAAAGGACCTCTCGCCCAGTTTTGGGCCTGAGCAATACTATATACCGAGAAGGCATCCAAATGGAGGGTATCAGTTGCTGTCGCCAGCGGGCCCCAACACTCTTAAACAACTGGCGTTTTTCTCTGGTTCTTACGAGACCCCATTCGTGAGGAGACAGCATGCCGGTACTACTTGGCGATTCAGCAGGGTCTCGAAAGGCGACGATTGAACTGCCACCTATTGATGCGATCATGGGTCCAAAGGCCTATGGAGGAGATGAGTGCCATAGTGAGAGTCTACTGCAGTGTGGCACATGGGATCGGCAACAGTTAGGAAAGAATACATTCATATTGCGACTTCATGAAGCTTCAAGGATTCCTCTCTTAACCTGCACTCTTCAGAGAGTATTTCTATGTTGAATCTATGCCGCCAGAGTCTCGCCGTATGATTACCCCTCGTTCAAGATCTTATCTGGCTTCGAAGGCCGCCCAGCAATAACCTAGGTCTACTTTTGCTCATCTAGTCTGCTGTCCCACACTAAGTTCTCCTGTGGTGTTTTGCGCGTTATGACGAGGTATCGTAAGGTCGTTATCTCAGGCCTATAGAAGGAACATATCGGACATTGCCAAAATACTCGACAATTGCTGCGTAACGCCCTGCTAAAATATAATGCAATTTGCACAATTAAAGACAGCGATGCTTGAGCTTTCAGATGATATAGATATTGCTACAGAGAAAAGCGCCGCAAACCAGCCCCTGGAGGGCCCCGGAGGGTAGCTCGGAGGCGTTAGAGAGCACCTGCAGCGTTATCAGAGGCTTCGTCAGCAGCAGCTTTGCTCACCCTTATGGACGCCTTTAGCGGGCATCAAGCTTCTTATTTCTCGATCATTATACATGATCAATATCGATACCGTTCTATTATACTCTCTTTAACACTTGCAGTAGAGTCAACCTTTACACCAGTCCTAATATGGAGCCGTTGAACTCGTATTGGCATGCAATATTGCAACCAAGGTAGATGCTCAGAGCAGGCTCGTCTCACTGTAGTCCAAGTAGACAACAACTCTGTCTCAGCTCCACCCCAGCTTCCCAACCTCATCCCTCGCACGTAACTCAACCACTCTGCCGTCGAGCAAGATAAACGAATTATCAGACCTCTCTCGGCAAGTGACCAGCACCCCAAATCCCAAGGCAACGCTTACAGACACCAAAGCCTCACCTCTTCCCACACTCACATTGACCCAACCCCCGCCAACCCATCACGCAGTCATCTCACAATCCTCGCCCACAACCGCACCAATGCCTACCTTATTACATCCAACCTAGGTCATTCCAAATTAGCCGCTCGTATAATATTAATCCCAGATCTTTCTCACGCAAACCCCCCCGTCCACGTCTCTTATCCGAAAAAGCCGCGGCTCATCCTCTCAATCTCCACGCTTCTACAGGGTACCCCCCCTTGCAAGGTTTGCGTCCATTATAAGCGGCGGTTAATCGACGAATCACCACCGCAGCCGCGCCGGTGACGAGACGCACATCCATCACATCACAGCCGCCCAGGCCCATGCACACGCACACACGCACAAACGCAGCATCCGCCCGTTCAAGCAGGAGCAAAGAAAGGGCAGCAAACGGACAAGCCGCGCATATGTGGGACGTGTGCTAAACGACCACGGGGCGGGGAGTTCCGCGGATGTCAAGCCGCCTCTCCGGAGTTGCGCTTCTCGCGGGTATTGCGTCCGTTCCCCTGCAATCGAAAGAGGACCTTGTGCTGCGGGAATAAGCGAACTAGACGCGCCTTCGAGCTACAGGCTGTGATGCGGAAGGAAAGCCAATAGCGATTGAGCACTTCCTTGTTCTTCGTATCCGCGGCGTCTACAGTCGCTTACACCCAAGGACCGTGTCCGATACTAGTAGGTAGGCTTTCATGTGAATGCAACTTTTCCGTCACCATGCATGAGAAAAGTTTGCTTCCAAGGTTTCATTCCTATTGCTGCTTGCTTGCTTGGGCAACCTGCAGCTCGTTTATTGTCTAATGGGGCAACTTTGCACTCTTCCGATCCTTGCTACCATAGCACGTCCCTGTCTACCAAGTCCGCCTGAGCTGCCCATCCATCCGACCGGTCACTCAGCCTCCCTATGCTCACAGCTCGGACCGATATGGGTGACAGGATCATCGGGCTTTGTGGCCTATTGACCGGCCTTGGAGACGACGGTAAGCCGTAGGAGCCGTATGTGGGTGGGGGTTTAGCCTCTCGCAAGGGCCTTTGCGTGGAAGGAGAAAATTGCTGCCGGATATTGGGATCGTAGCGGTGATGAACGGCATGGCCAACGCCAAACGATGTTTGCAGAGGTGGCAGAGAGAGACCCCGGCGCTTTAGGTGTCGGGGAGACGTTGAGGCCCAAGAAGGCCCAAAGGCAGCGCCTGGCTGAGCAGTTGTCAAAAGCAGACAGGCGAAGAATGGGACCAGTCCGTCCATGACCATGAAAGCGGACTCGCTCTGGAAGAGAGTGCCGCTGAGACCGCCAATCATTTCGAAGATCCGATATACCGTGTGTGCGAAGAGCAGAACGGCTGCAGCCTCCATGCCTACATCAGGTCAATTAACACATGTGTTGTTAGGGAGGAAAAGAAGAGAGCACTTACAACGAAGGAACCTGGAAAACCGAGTAGAGTGGTAGATGTCTGCATGTGCTGGATCTAGGGCTTCGCCACTGAGGCACAAGCCGGTACTGAAGCAGACGTATGCGCCCATGATGGCAAGCAGCAAAAGAGCCTGCGCGCCAAGACCCCCAACAATGATATCGGCACTTCGATCACGCTTTCATGTCGTTAGTAACGAGCCGATTCCGAGGAGGTCTCGATGTACTCACGTTCCCGTATCCGTAGGCAACAAACACGATGCCAACGACATTGAGTATGAAGCTCCCTATGAACAGAGCCCATAGAAAGAAAATGCCTAGAATGGATTGTCGTGGGCCTCGTCCTTGCCCGTGAATGGCGAGCAGATGCGGCAACACCATCGACATGGCACCCGAGACGAACGTTGGCCCTAAAACACTCCCCAAGAGCATAAGAGCAAAGTAGCCTTGGCGATCTCGGGCTTGATGCAAGAGTATCCTCCCAAGGAATCCAAAGACCTCAAAAGCAATGCCAGTGGCAAGCATGGCGGAGAAGCCTGGAGTCCGAAAGCGGTATCCCAGATAGAAGGTGGCAGGCGTCAAGGAGGCAAAGGCAGCGAGGAAGACTGCACCACCTCCGACATTGAGGCCATTGGCAAAGAAGCCATTCTCGGTAGGACATGTTGGGCCACAGGTACTCGCCATGATGGAGAATGGTGCTGCGTGATCACATCGAAGGCTCTGCGACCATGGATCAAGACCCTTCAAAAAACGAAGGACTGGGAAGCCTTGGTGTATTTAATAGAGAACCAGCATGGCAGCAGAGGCTTCGAAGACGGGATGTGGACCAGGGATCGCAGCCTGATGGAGCGGCCCCCATGGCATCCCACTCACAAAGTAACCAGCACGATTTTGTCTGGCATGTCACTCACACAGGGGATGGTGAACTCCTCTCCACTGTCTTAGCCTTCTTCGGGGGCGGGAGAGCATCTCGATAAGCTGTATGGAGGCCAGGCCGTGTACAAGTGGGAAGAAGAACCTTTTCGGGTAAAATGCCGAGTCTGAGATGCCAGGGAGGCCATCTGCCACTGGGTGACACCCATGTTCAGTCACTAGCCGACCTGTTCGGGTGAGTTCGTTGGCAGTTCAAGCGACGAGCCCATGTCCCGTGCGGTAGCAGAGAGACGAGGGCAGATCCGGCAGTCTGGTTCTGCCGCGGCCCCTCAGGACTGCGAAACTGGCTTCCGTCCAGTCATGGGGGCCAAATCTGGCGGCCAGCAGCTCATGGCCGGTCAAAAGCCGCAAGGCATGCACACACCATCTCGTAGAGCGTTGCGTTGGCCATGGGTTGCTGACATAGAGCTTCCTGATTGTGACGGCGGATGCCGCTGCGGTGCCATGGCCTGTAGATGAATTGTCAATCATGTGATTCGGCGAGTGTCGAGATCTCCAAGTGACAACTCAGATGAGCGATCTCACTTTGACGCCTTGGTGTCCTGCATGCGAGACTCAGCTCCGGGAGGAAGCATCTCCCACAGAGCCCGAGCCAGCTTCGGCCTTTGGGTTATAAATCAAGAGCTGGCACTGCCTAGCAACCCGGCAAGGGTAGAGGCAACAGTGCCCAGTCGCCACCACCGTATCCAAGGAACGTGATTGTGACGGTCTGAGGCCTGAGCTGCCATTTGCGCTTGCAGGACGTTGCAACGAAGGCGTGAGAGTAGCGAGAACCAACAGCGGCAAGACGACGGAGGGGGCTGACGGCCCGTGACTTTGCGCCAAGGCAGGCTGCTGGAGATCTGGGCTCTGAAAATGGCGCCATGGCCGAGGAGGAAACATGCAGCGCAAGGGGCTGGAACCAACAGCTGCAACGTCGGCGATCCTGGTCTTGCTTTGTCTTTGCCGCACCGTACCGAAGCGAGCGATGAGATGTTCGCAGGTGACAGGAGGTTATGTCTGTTGCCATTCATGAGACTATCTCCCACCTGGTCTCCCTGCGATAGACGATAGCCATTGCAATCCATCCATCAGGCTCGACTGAGAGCTACCTGGGTAAGCAAAGAGGGGGAGCGCGAGGCGACAAAAGCCCGTCTGCAGTGGGCTGATGTCGCAGCGAGTCCAGCCTCAATGCAACAGCAACGACGGCAGGCCATCCAGCCCTTGATGGCTCGGCAGTCGATGGGGGAAGTTGGCGATGCATGTCCGCTTGACTAGGTACCTCTTGAGGAGGGACTCAGAGCAATCAAGTGGTCCGTGTCGGGGAAAGACGGGAGACAGGGCGAGACACCATATGATACCACGAGACGGTGTCGTCGTTGTTTGAGACAGGTTGAAGCTGTCGCCCAGCAGATGAACAGGAACCTGACGTGAATCTTGAAGCAATTAGGTGAGCATCTTCAGCGCGTCTTAGCGCTAGAGCCCGAGCCGGATATAGCGGGCGTTTGCGCCTCAGCGGCCTCGTCAGCGCCTCGCGGCAAGCCACACCGCCAGGCGGTGCATCTGGCAGAATCCATCCATGCACCCAGAATTGATGACATCAACCCACCATTTTCCGCCCATGAGCTTCAGCTCCCCTTCGAGGCTGCGCCCCCATCGCCAAATGACTTGACGCGCGTGCATCGTTTCAGCTCTCAGGCGCAGAATTATCGTCAAAGACTCAACCTTCGCTTCTATTCTGCGCAATCCCTCAATCCATCGCGGGCAATGACAGCGTGCCGGATCTGGCCTCATCCTCATCAGTTGCCGAGCTTCCTGCCAAGGGATCAAAAGCCCTACTTCACGCCGCCATACCTAGCTGCGGGGACCTAAACACTCGACCCTTTTACTTTGCTCTTCCTTTTTTCCCGTCCTGGTTCCCTTTCAAGCCTCCTCCGTGATCAGACCTGCCCTATATTCTTTTCCTTTTCTCGCCATCGCGCTCCTCGCAGCGCAAACGCCTAGCAGCTGACCATGTCCATCCAAATCTTGCTGGACAATCAGCCCGAGTTCTACACCAATCTCGATGCCATCTCCGGCAAGGTCTTCCTGACCTTGCCCAAGAGCGAGCAAATTGGCACCATTGTCGTCAAGCTCGAAGGAGAGTCCGCCACAGCTCTGCAGGTGCCCAGGAACTACGGCTATGAGCCAGGCATCACTCGAGTCGCCCCGCCACCGGGGCCTCCGGGCAGCATCGTGGGGGAGAATCACAAGATCCTGTACAAGCTGCTGAAGGTCTTCCCGGACGATTACTACGAAAGCGCCAACAATCCGTACGGATCACATCCCCTCGATGCCGGCCAGCACCAGTTTCCCTTCTCCTTCAAGCTACCCATCAACAATGCCTGCAGCAATCCGGAGGCCATGGCCAGGTACGGCGGCCTGGGCGGCCTGGGAGGTTATGGATCAGGCGGCGGCCTCTTTGGCCTTGCCGGAGTCCGGGTCATGGACGGTTCGAAGCAGCTGTTCCTCCGGCACGTTACCGCGACGCTTCCTCCATCCCTGACCGGTTTCCCTATGCAGGCCGAGATTCGCTACTATATCAAAGTCACGGTCCAGCGGCCCGGGCTCCTCAAGGAGAACTGGCGCTACCAGATTGGCTTCAAGTTCTTGCCCATTGAGCCGCCGCGGCCTCCCATTACCGGCCAGGAAGCCTTTGCCCGGCGACCGTTCTCCTTTACGCCACGAGCAAAGGGAGGGTCGAAGAAGCGAGGCTCACTCTTCAGCAGCAAAAAGGCCTTCGAGGACTTAGAAGGCGAAGGAGACTCCTCAACGCCGCCTTCCATAGAGATTTCAGCGCGACTGCCGCACCCATCAATCCTGACGTGCAACCAGCCCGTTCCCCTCCGACTCCTCGCAAAGAAGCTCGTAGACAGCAGTGAACAACTCCACCTGATATCGTTCCAGATGGACCTGATTGGCGTGACCGAGATCCGCTCTCACGGGCTGTTCCATCATAAAGTGAACCGCTGGGTCGTCGCCTCCTACACAGACATCAACATCCCTCTATGTGCTCCGGGGGACGAAGTGGGCAAAGAAATGGTCATCCCAGACGACCTCTGGAGGAACCGGCCGCTGCCCAATACCGTTGCGCCTTCATTCAACACTTGCAACCTTTCTCGGAAATACGAAATCGAGCTGAAGCTGGGCGTGAGCCGGGGCGATCCGAAAAAGGGCGCCATGACGAGAGACCCCTTCTCGCAACCTCAGAACATCTTCCTACCTCTTCACTTCGCAAGCGTCGACGTCTTCTCGGGCATCGCGCCACCTGTCGAGCTGTTGAAAGCCGCTCGGAACACGCGATCAGAAGGCATCGTTGTTGCTCGACCGCCTCCTCGTCTACCTCCCCGGGCCTCTGTCTCCGAGGCCAGCCACCCCGGTCCGTCTGCGAGACCACCTCAGCAACGGCCTGGCCAGGCTGGGCCAGCGATGCCCGAGAGGCCGCCTCAAGACCCTCTATACCCTCCACAGCTGCCGCCGGGCGACATTCCGGCTTACGAAGACGTACCGCCGCCGAGCTACGACGAGGCCATGGCAGAGAACTTGTCAGGGCCGTTCGACGGCTTGCGGCCGCGGCCAGCGTACAGCGGCGTGACGAACGAGAATGCGCCCAGTCAGATGCCAGAGAAGAGCTAGGCATTGTGATCAAGGGCTTTATCGTTGCATGACAAGGACAAGTTTTGGCGGATAGGTCGGGAATCGGGAGCGAGTCAAATCATGGTGTAAAAGGAGTTGCGAATAGACGGGTTTTTTTGGTTCGGCAACAGTGCGCCCTGACTATGTATATCTATAGACGCTGGTATATTATGAACAGGAACGATATATGGCAGTAATTCATCCTCATTTGGCTATCAATTGATGCTCTCGCACCCGCCTGCATCGAAGCGCAATGCGATCTGGAAACCGGAGGCCCGTCGCGGCAATGACGTCAGCAACTGTCCAACAACGAAACCGCGCTCACGTCGATTTCCATCTTCTACACCTGTCACGGATCTCTCCAACCTAATACTACCTACAACAAAACAATGCTCGATACGTTTCCTTAGAAGACCTGATAGAAACAAAGCCATGAAACAATGGCCTCGCCATTACGGCCCTCGCCTCACGCGCTCCCCGCCAACCCTACGACGCTCTCGCGCACGACCCTTTAGCACCGGAAAACCATTCCTCGACGAATCCAGCCACGATCCTCGCATACGCGATCTCGGAAGGCAGATACTAGACGACTACGCCGTCATCCGCGAGAAATATGGTACGCTTCTCTTCTCCCTTTTTGCCCATTCATGGTGTCCACTCGACATCAGAAAGAAAGCGAGCAAGAACCAAAAAGGCTAACAGCGCATCAACACTTGAACAGCAACCCCAAAACACCCCATCGTCCTCGCCCACGGCCTCCTCGGCTTCTCCGAGATCAAAGTCCTGCCGTACCTCCCCGCGATCGAATACTGGCACGGCATCAAGCAGGCCCTCGCGGCGAACAAGTGCTCCGTGATTGCAACCTCCGTCCCGCCGTCGGGCTCCATCGAGGAGCGCGCGGAGAAGTTCGCCGCCGACATTCTCGCGCAGACCTCGCTCAGCGACCCAAACAAGCGGGATGACAAGAAGCTCGTTCGGGACGGGGGGCGACGACAGGGAGAGGCTGATTCTCCTCCCGTGGTCAACATCATCGCGCACAGCATGGGCGGCCTCGACGCGCGCTACATGATCTCCCGCCTGCGCCCGCGCGGCATCAAAGTCGCCTCCCTGGTGACCATCGCCACGCCGCACCGCGGCAGCCCGTTCGCAGACTACCTCGTCGAGAGCGACACGAGCCCGCTGCACCTCCCGCGCCTATACTCCGTCATCCGGCGCGCGGGCCTGGGGACTTCGGCCTTCGGCCAGCTCACGACGCGGTACATGCGCGACGAGTTCAACCCGCGGGTCCCCGACGACGAGGGCGTGCGGTACTTTTCGTACGGCGCCATGATTGACGAGCCGTCGCTGCTGGGCGCCTTTCGGGTGCCGCACGGGGTGATTTGGGACAGGGAGGGGGAGAATGACGGGCTGGTGAGCGTGAGGAGCAGTCGCTGGGGGGAGTACAAGGGGACGCTGGTCGGGGTGAGCCATTTGGACCTGATCAATTGGTCGAATAGGGCGCGGTGGGCGGTGCGGGAGTGGATGGGGATGAGGAGGACGTTTAATGCTGTTGCGTTTTATCTGGATGTTGCCGACATGTTGGCCAAAGAAGGGCTGTGAGGACGGACCAGGTCTGATTTCCTGTAATATTAGTGTTTGCATGATTACTACCGACTGTCGATGGATAGACATTCACTAGAAGGGACACAAGACAAAGACGGCGTTGGTTGTTGAACAAGAGGAAACAGACTGTAGCTTGTAATAGGTTTAAGCACTAGATTGTTGTATATGAGGTATCAGGAGTATTAGAATATAGAGAATATAGCATCCCTGTGGCCACGAGCCCATCCCGACACCCAGAATCGCCTCGCGAGCCGGCGGGCGGCCCGTGAGAGCAAAGGCGCTGTGTCTGTGTGCGACGCGAAGAAAGCAGGCCCAATGCATGAGAGTATATGTACATGGTCATGCAAGCACCGGCAACGTCGCGCATCCTGTTTTGCGGAACAAGAAAAAGATGGGCGACGAAAGACGGGAAACATGCTCGGTGCCGAGACCCTCGTGGCCAAGAGGTTGAAGACATTATCCCGTGAACGCGGAACGTTGGGTTCGCCGAGGTGGTTGTTGTTTTTTGTTTCCCATGAGTCGCGCCAACACACCACCCCCCGTTTTCGCCGTCTGTATGAATCACGGTCTCATTACTGCGTTGCGTGCGTGGCCCCCCTCTCTCACCCTCGTCAACTTCTCCTTTCTGCACCCCCTAGTCCCAACCCGCCCCTCTTCCCCAGGCCTCAGGTCGTCGCTTAGATCTGAGACTTGGAGGCCCGTCTCTTGGCGCACTGCTTGGCGATGAACAGACCAATGAGACCAACGGCAACTAAGAGAACAGACCAGGTTAGACACGATCGGTGCGTTCACTTCGCTACCCTAGTCACTGGTTGGGGTGGTGACTTACCGACGAAGACGATGCAGAAGACGACAATGACACCGGGCTCCCGGGCGGCCCAGTTCTTGCGCTTGACCAGCTCGCTGACGGCGCGAGCGGCAATGAGGTTCTTCTCGATGGCGGCCATTGTGTCTGTGTGAGAGGAGAGTCTAAATAGTCTGCAGAAGAGGAGCTGAGTTAGTCTCGGAGTGTCTCAGGATGTCTCGAGGTCTTTATATGTCTCAATTGACGGGCAAAGAGTTGAGATCCAGGCGCGTGGTGTCAGGGGTCGGTGTAAGACAGAAAGCGGTAAGGGAAAGAGAGCCAGGGGTGGAAAGATGGAGATGGTGGGAACCCTCGCGAAATGCCTCAGGAAAAAAAAGCACGCGAGATTTCCGATTGATGCCTGTTGCAGAGATCCATAATCTTTGGCGAGCCGATGCGGTTGCGATGATTTCGAGCTTCTTCCTGGTGCGCGGTCCAGAAGGCTGCGGTAGCCTCGGGTGAAGCTCAAAAATTTTGCGACGGCTCGGCTCAGGCAAGAGACTTGTGGAATGTCCACTGCAGGCGCTTTGGAAAGAGGCGTTCGAGAGGCATTCGAGATGAGGGAGTGTGCAATTGCATCTTATTCGGTGATGGGTAAGGTGAGAGCGAAGTGGGAGAGCGTGCGGTCATTACCTCTTGGGTTGAAGGGCGTTGAGGAAGAGAGGGAGAAGGATGCAAGGTCTGGAAGATGGTCGCGTAAGTGGAATGCGCTGAGGTTTTGTTTCCACGGCAGCTCTGGGAATTTAAACGGGCAGAGGAAAGAAGAAAAAAAAATGGCGAACAGGTACTGGGTACAAGCGGAGGACCGGCAGGGGCAAAAGAGTGGGGGAGCACGTCACGGGCCACTCAGTTGGGCGATTTGGAGGAAAAAAGAGATGGCGAGGCGAGGACGAGGACAGGCAGTCCAGGGATCAGAACTGGGAATTGGCGCGCTCTGACCTTTGGCTTTCTTCGGTTTATCAACTGGCGAGGACGGGGGGAGACACGAATTGACGGGGGTTGTGATAGCCGGACTGTCGATGGACGATTGGCGAGCGGCGCGGGAAACAGACTGCTGAGACGGACGGACGGACGGACAAGGACGAGGATGAGGACGAACTGCGGCGACGACGACGACGAGGCTTGGGAGAGGAAAAAGAAGAAGAAGAAGAGAAGAGGGAAAGAATTGGAAAGAAACGAAGGAGAGGGAAGCCGAGTATTAAAAACGAAGCCGGAAAATCAAGTACTGTGACTGGATTCCGGGCTGGGCCGGGGTGTGTGAGCGCGAGTGTGTGTGTGTGAGAGTGCCTCTCGCAATGGATGTCAATGACATGACTATCGCGACAGCAGCACTTGAGCTTGGAAAGGCGTCAACCGCGTGTCACGGCACTCTGGAAATTACATGGTACTTCGTACGAGTACCGGCAGGAACAGCCTGAAGAAACGGCGCAGAGGTACCGTGTACATCGGGCTGGTATCGCCCGTCTTCCACTTGATCGGAACACGGCATGCGCTGGACCCTGGCCGCTTTAGTGCTCTCGTGCCTCGGCCGGTACATGCGGCGGTCCTCGATGCCACGGCTTTCATCGACGGTCCAAAGTATCTTTCTTCTCAATCTTTCTTTCGCTTTTGATCGATTCGTTCCCCGTTAGCTCATTTTTTTTCTTCCTTTTCGTTTCCCATCTCTTACCCTCTCACGAGTCTTCTTCCTCTCCGGCCAGGCCAATTCCTCGTCGTCCTCCACCCGGATCCATTATTGCCTCTTCCGGCCTCGAGGCCCAGACTAGCCCGGGCGCCCCATGTGGGGAAGCCTCGACGGCGGCCATGGCAAGTGGATCCGCTTTGCAGCCCATTTTCTCCCTTCCATTGCTCTTGCTTCGCTCCTGTTGCCTGCGCGAATTTCGCCCGTCCCTGTAGCGGTACTTTGGCAGAGTCTTTCCTCCCACGGGCGCACGTACCGGGTACAGGTGAGGGACGCAGGGAATCGACATCTCCGTGAGAGCCATTTGTGGGCGGTTTGACGGGGGAGAGGCCGGTCGCCTGGCCACCACCATCACGGAGCGCGAGGCGCGCAGCGCGGGACACGGCCTGCAGCCTTCAGCGCTGCTGAAGAACTGCATTGACGCTTTTCTACGATATCCCATGTCCGTATGACGCACCAGCCAGGAGACAATCTTTCTGCCTCTTCTCACCGGTCGAGCTGCGATGTACCTTGTACTTACTCCAAGTTCCAAACTTCATCCAACGCTGAACTGGCACACCACGCCAACAAGTTTCCCAGCTCGTCCAAAGACGCCGGCCTTTCGCGCGTCTCACGAACACAACTTGCCCGTGGCTTGCCTGAGTGATATTCTGGAATTTCGTCAAAAGAGCTTAGCCCGGAGCGGCAAGCTCATCTAACAGCAACTCCAGCCTGCGATATTACATGTATGGAGTACCTTGCATTCTTCTACCCACTAACGTCCATCGACGGCCTCGGCTACAACGGATATCGCACAGGACCGTTCAATCAGGAGGCGGCAATTGCCTTTGCCATCGTCGTAGTGCCGTTCTTGACTTGTCGTCCGGCGCGGCTGGCTTGACCGAATCATGCCGCTACCAACTTTTTTTTCCTACTCTCCCTTTCGACCTTTTCCTCGACGCCAATCTAGGTCGCTATACCAACATATAGTAGCTGGGTAACGGAGCACTGAACGCAGAGCTGATAAGGCCCGTCACACCTGGAAGCGTCTCACAGGATGCTACTGTGTAGCAGGCAAGCCGGCTACCAACACATGCGGTGCTACGGAGTACGCAATCCCCCAGATCAGCCCTTTGATCATTACCCTACCTCGTACGAGTACGAACGACGAAGGCCGGAATGGAGATGCGTGCTTCGTTGTACTGCCGTACTTCTCTTACCGGCATTGTCAGCTGCCTGCAACGACATTCCGTACATGGAGCCTGGGCGACAATCGCAGCATCCAGCGGTCCTCTGTACTATCTCGCCAGTCGGTGAAGAGAGATACACCAAACTGAAGCGTCCGACCTCTAAAGCGACATATAGTACGAGTAGCCCGTATCGTCATCACCGAGCACGGACGAGCAAATCCTCGGGCCCTGCCGCCCAATCGCGTGCCGCCGACAGCACCGCGCGGTGCGAACGAGCATTCGCCATTGTACAGAGACCGTCCCGGCTGGGCACACCAAGACGCCGCCGCCAGTCATCCATCCAACCATTCCATCAAAAGCATCATGCCTCGTCGTCGCCGTCGCCGCTCACATGAAAAAAAGGGCAGTGACGGTCAACATGACAAGGCACACGCCACTCCGTGAACGGCGGCGACGGCAGAAGCAGGACCGCAAATCCTGCTGTGAACAGTCAGTCCAGGCCCTTTTCTGTTTCCGGTATGCTCCACCCTATAATCATCGCCGTTCACCACTTTGATCCCCGGCAAGCCCGACATGGGAGAAAGCGAGACCAAGCGGCTTGGCTGCAAAATAAAGGCCGCTCCGTGGAATCCGGACAAAGCTCGCTCTGGCAAAAGCTCGGCAATCGGCGCCTTCGACTCATGGGACTGTGTGATAAGAGAGATTTGAAGCTGACAGGACCACGCACACCTCGAAGCGCGAGAGGCGATTCCGCCGACCGATTCCAGCGAGACATCTCCACATGCGCTTCCCCTTATTGCCGCATGAATGATTGGCTCTGCACTGATTCGACCTTTTCATTCTTCTCGTATGCTTCTAGATTGTTTTACTGGACCGTCGCCCTTCTTGCGTTCAGATGAGGACTCGCGCTGTATTATTCGGCCAATGACCTCATTTTGCGTCTGGTACCCCGGCTTTGGCGCCGGCGCTGCACAAGTAGCGGCACTCTAGGTAAGATGATCAGGATGTGCATGTACGTGTATGTACGAGCTGCGGCTTTGTTCGTGGCAATTTCGATACGAATGGCCTTTGGTGTTGAGGCTATTAAGGCATCTCGAGGCTGTCTCTGTATTAAGCACCTCACGCCGGACTGCTAGTTCCTGAAGATCTCAATATACTCGGGTCCTCCACAAGTTGTATCCCACCAGAGACCCAGTAGGACGGGCACTCTAGAAGGCAACTCTAAACCCGAACCCACTGGCTTCGTTTTAGTAAGAGGTAGACAATACTACTTGTACTATCATAATACGGCGGAACATGAGGAAAAAAGAGAAAATCATTGCCCTCGGAAGAGAACCGCACATCCCCCAGGCGGTCAGAGCCCTTTTTCTCCACGCCTCGTCTAGACCTCTCGTCACTCACCGCGGGCGGGTACGGCGTGCTACTACCATCGTGGAGAATCATGGCCGGATATCGACATCCGCGCATCGGAGAAGACTTGTGAAATGCAGGTACAGAGTACTACTACTACCTACTTTAGTACTGTAATAAGGGTGATACTATCACGTCTCCGGGTTTCCACCGTACCGCCGCGGCTCTACCTGCTTAGGCCAGGCACACTTTTCTTTCTGCCTATTCTCCATGGACCCTAACAAAATCCCGGCATGAGTCGGGCCCTCCGGTAATGAGCAGAAGAACAAAACGGGGCCGATGCTCAGTGGTAATTGGGCGGCGCCAGAGCGATTTTCTGTTCGGCTTATACGTAGCCGGGAGCGAGCAAATGCCTCTCGATGGGACTCCTCCGTTAATACGACGAGCTAGAAACGAGGACTTCTTTTCTTTGGATCTGGACTCGCTTTTCCTTTCTGGAAAATAGTACTAATAAGCTGACAAGAAGCATCAATCTGGTAATTTGGCCTCCTTCCTTGTTTCTTCTTTTCTGCGACGTCCTCATAAGGATTTGGGGACGCCGAACTCGAAGCCTAAGCTCATGAACCGAACGGTCCGTCTGACGAATCACGTGATGATGCGCTGTCGCATTTGCCCTGGCCAGTTGATGCGATAATACGAGACGGACCTGGCAGGCAGGCGCCTTTGCCGCGGAATCGGCTTGATGAGACGCAGCTGGCCTGTCTCAATATCTCGTGTGGTAACGAAAAGAAGGGCGCATCAGCATGCACTTGGAAGCGGCCTTCATAGCTGTGTGTGGATAATGGGTTGCTTGAATATCAATGATCGTGATATCTGGGATTCCAGTCACTGCTTCCATATTGTGCACGTACATCCTACGAGCATAACGCTGTACTGACGCTAAAGCAGCTGAAGCCGATGAATGATGGTGAAAACAGCATGAAGATGCCTAGAAAGCTCAATATAAGCTACCCGGGGTCACCCTGACGCATCGCTATCTCTGAAATACCGACCAAAGGAGGCCCAGGATATCATTCGACTGATGAGTCTTTGCCATCGATTTCCCGTGCCACCGACAGCCAAACCCTCTCCAAAAGAACCCGCGGAGACGCCCAGTCGCTGTTCCAATTGATAGCTGGCACCACGTGAGACAAGCTGCGACTCCGCCGACGTAATGCACCTGCATCCACGTGAGTCTATGTGCGCTCTTGATCATCCACGACTGCGAACGCTCCCAGCTCGAGCTCCTGCGATGGTCAAACCAAAGCTATCGAGTATGTCTACCTATTAGGTGTTTCAGATCGGTGACCTCAGACGGCGTTGTTTCCTTCTGCCATATAGCCATCCCGCCCTAGTCTTCTCGTCCTCTCAGCCCCTCACTGAAGCCGTATCGAAACACCCCCATCCTCATCGTCCTCGTGTGCAGCGAGAGAGCCCAAGGGAGGCACCAAGAATGCCCACCGCCTGGCTGGCCCGAGTGCGGCGCCTCAACGCCCACAACTTGACGACCTTCCGGGATGCGCCTCTGGCCGAGATATCCGGCTCGCTGGGCGACTTGGGCACGCTGCTGCCCCTGATGATTGCCCTCGCGGCCAAGGGGTACATTCACCTGGGCTCGACATTGGTCTTTTCCGGCTTCTTCAATGTCCTGACCGGCGTCGTCTTTGGCATTCCCCTGCCGGTGCAGCCCATGAAGGTATGAGTTGACGCATATATACCGTGTGGACCGAGCTCGGCTCCGCAATCCTGGAGCTCAGCTACCTCCATCGCCGACTTATAACCTCATAGTCATGCTAACCGTCTTCCCGCAAACTAGGCCATCGCCGCAGCTGCCATCTCGGCGCGCGAGAATCCCTCCATGGCCGTCGTCGTCGCTGCCGGGCAATGGGTCGGCGCAGCAGTCCTCGTCATGAGCATCACGGGCCTGCTGCGGGGAGCCGTGGCCTTTGTGCCCATCCCCGTGGTCAAGGGCATCCAGCTCGGGGCGGGCCTCTCCCTCATCATCGGCGCGGGCTCGTCGCTGCTGCAGCCTCTCGGCTGGATCCATCCCGTGCTGGACAACCGCATCTGGGCCCTGGTGGCCTTCCTCGTTCTGATCCTGACGCAGAACATGCCTCGCTTCCCGTACGCCTTGAGCTTTTTCGTTCTGGCGCTCGTGCTGGCCCTCATCCAGGTGTCGCTCGCCCACCAGAGTTTGCCTTGGTTCCACGTCTGGCAACCTCGCTTTGTCCTCCCCTCGTGGATCGGCAATGGGGATGCCCCGGCCTTGTGGATGGCGATAGGGCAGCTTCCACTCACGACTCTCAACTCCATCGTCGCCGTGAGCGCGCTGGCCGCCGATTTGCTGCCCGATCTGCCCACGCCCTCCGTCACCTCGATAGGACTGAGCGTGGCGCTCATGAACCTGACGGGAACGTGGTTCGGAGCCATGCCGGTCTGCCACGGCGCGGGAGGGCTGGCCGCCCAGTTCCGCTTCGGCGCACGCAGCGGAGCCAGCGTCATCCTGCTGGGCCTCTTGAAGATCGCCTTGGGGCTCCTGTTTGGCGAGACGCTCGTCAACTTGCTGAAGCAGTACCCGAAGGGCCTGCTCGGCGTCATGGTGGTGGCTGCTGGGCTGGAGCTGGCCAAGGTCGGCCACACTCTGAACCAGGGTGCTCCCGACCTGTGGCATGCGTCGGTTGGCCAGGACCACACGGAAGGGTTGAGGCAGCATCGGAGTCTCTCGGACGAAGAACGCCTAGAGAGATGGACGGTCATGTTGGTGACGACGGCTGGTCTCCTTGCGTTCCGGAATGACGCTGTTGGCTTCTTGGCCGGCATGCTCTGTCACAGCTCGTATAGGCTTTCTGAGAGGTTTTTGAGCTGGAAGAATCGCCGGTCTATTCTCTCAAGCGAGCGGGCGCCATTACTGCGATGAATCCATGCATACTGGGGAACAAACGTATCGTCAAGATGCGGGTTTATTAATGACTAATGTCTATCCGTCGGGCTTATACCGACCTGTTGCGTCCCGTCCAATCCAATCCCAAGCTCATATCTCATTCTTCGCCTGCGAAGTACGTTTCTCAATCGCTACCAACTGATGTTTTCTTCCAAGATGACGATGGACTGTCCGGAAACAGTTGCTTCGAGTATCTGTGTCCCGGCCAGCCCTTGTAGTGCTCCTCGTGAGTCTCCTTGACCTTGCGCAAGAGCAACATCCTGCAAAAGAGAAACAGCCCGCCACACACCGCCAGCGAACACCCCTCGGTAATGGCCGTGGTCCTAGCCGTGATGCTCCACGTCCCGTGCTGCTGCGAGTACACGCCAATGAGCGTCGACACCAGCCCGGCCAGCGAGTTGGTCATGCCGGGCAAGAAGAGCTTGTTGACGATCCAGACGTAGTTCCTGGCGTGCAGCACGGTGAGGACGAGCATCCCGATGGCGGAGATGCCGCACATGACGATGGCGATGACGAGCAGCGGGATGTTCTTGATGCTCTTGACGATGAGCTTGGCCGCCTCCTTGGAGAAGGTGTGGTCGTCGCCGTTGTCGCCCTGCCTGTCGACCGAGGCCTGCAGGCTGGTGAAGGTGCCGGGGAAGACGAGGAAGCCGGCGAGGAGGAGCCAGACGAAGACGGAGGCGAGGATGTTGTGCAGGAGGGGGATGTCGTCTTGCTGGAGGAGCATCTGGACGTAGCGGGAGTGCTCCGAGCTCGGGGTCTGGCGGTTGGCGTCTTTGTTTGCTTTGGGGCTGGTTTGGCGGATGGAGGAGGCTTCGAGGGGGGGACGGTGGTGGTAGCCGGGGCGGCGGATCTCGACGTGAAATGTCGGCATCTTGGTCCTTTGACTCGCCTTCTTCACACGCCGTTGATGTAGTTATATGGATGATGTTCCAATCTGAATGGTCTAGATTATATCGGGTATATCGAAGTGAAAGTGATGTTGGCAAAAGAATGTCAGCACAACTACTGCTACCTGAGCAAAGAAGGGAAAGACGATAGAAAGGAAACGCAAAAGTCCTGAGTTTTCGGCCCCACGAATATATCAATGCAAACGACAGCCCCAAAGTCAACAATCGGAGGCCTTTCCGCGCCTTTTCGTTCACCTTTTCGTGTTCTGCTATTGTTCTGAAGGGAAACAATTTGTGGGCTCCCGTGGCCATTGTCGCGGCCGTGTTCGATCCCCCTTGATCGTAGCGCCGATTCCATCATGGTTATAGCCGCTATCTGCTCTATTGATCTCTGCCTCTGTTGTGTTGTCTTACTGTTTGAGTGCGTGACACCATGGGCGTTGAGTGGATGTGGTGAAGTCGTTGCTTGTTACAGTAGCCGCTGGGGGCTTTTGTCAAGGATCTGAGGGTGAGACAGTGAATCAGATGGGCGGCAGAGGGATAAAAATAGGCCGTAAAATCTCATGACGGCTGCTTTCGAACGCGGAATACAAGATGCAGAGAGGTGGCGATTACATAAACTGCGTTGATGAAAGCCTACAAGAGATGAGGATGAGTGCTGAAAGTGTGTTTGATATCGCAAGTTCAGTAATTACCTGCCTACAGCTCTCAGATGCCTGGAGCCACTCAAGTGCCTGTAGTAGGTACTGGGGGTACCGCCCAAGCTGGTACACGCAGCCACCTCGGAAAACGGAGAGGTCGGAGAAAAGGCGTCGGGCGAGTACTCCAGCGGCAAGTACCTGATTTTCGCCTTGCATTAGATCGGAGGTCTCGTCATTCCTTTTGCATGAAGAGGGGGCAGCAACCGAGAGCGGGAATGCTAAACAAGGTACGATGAGAGTCGAAAATGGACTGTTGAGGCCTTCACTGTCCTCTTGAGTGTGTCCCTGCCGAAGTGAATTCAATCAACGGCTTCATGGACGTGGTGTAGACTTGGATATGTTGCTACTAGGGTAGAAGTACACTGTGAAGCCTCGGTATCTTGGATGGATCGCAATGAAGGAGGACATTGATTCACTTGGAGATGCAGTGATGCAGCGTCCAGATCATCTTCAGCACGAGTCATCAGGCACATAAGGTGTATTTAGAGTATAAAGTAAGGTTTCTATCATCATCATCATAGAAGTAATGCAGGCAAGAGCAGCGTCGACAGCAGCTGCCAAGGTACGGCATCAGTCAACGCGGGGAAACGACAATCAATTCACCGTTTAAACCAAGTCCGAGCAGAAGGAGCCTCTTCTGTTTGCTTGCCATCTTTTTTCCAATATTTTTTTCGTACCCGATTACTCTACACGGCTAGAGCGAACCCGGAACTGGTGAGGGGGCTCCAGAAGGCTCGCCGACCAGCCAATCAGCGGCCCGGATCGCGCCTGTCGACCCCCCCGGCAATCGCGCCAGAAAGTTCAAAGGAAAGAAAGGCTCGCAAAAGGATCGCAGCTTTCTCTTGTGACGGGCTCCGACATCTTTTTTCCGGCCGCCCGCAAAAAAACGACAGGAAAGAGAGACGAGGCAGCCGAACCGACGAACCCGTCAGCCTCGCGCCCCAGAGAGAGGGAGAAGAAGGGCCTTTCTCCTGTCTCTCCCGGTCGACCAGCAGCGCAGCGACTGCCCGCAGCCCTGGCGAACGAGCTGTTGCCCGAGCGAGCGAGCGAGCAGCGATGACTTCGGCCGGCGCCCACGACCAGCTCGACGGCCGTCTCGACGATGCTGCACCCGCACCCGCGCCCATGCCCACGCCCGCCCCCCAGCCCGAGCCTGCAGCTGCAGCTTCCGCTTCCACGACGGCGGCGGCTTCACTGGCTGCTGCTGCTGCTGCGGACGCGGATGCTGCTGCCTATGCCGCTGCGCAACGACTGCCCGACGACCCCAAGCCCGCAGCTGCGTCGATGCTGCCCGAGGCCGCGCATCAGCCGGCGCAAGAGCCTCCACGGCAGCCGGAGCTCGAGCTCCAGTACTCACAGCCTGAGATCAGGACAGACGAAGCATCCGCGTCAATTAGCGACAAGGCGACATCATCCGGTCCTCAGCCTGCCTCTCACGGCGACACGGCGCCTCCTGCAGCCGCAACAACCGTCGCATCAACATCCACACCAGCGCTGTCGTCGTCGTCGCTACCAGCAGAACCTGCTGCGCCCCCACAGCAGGCGCAGGCTTTAGAAGAGAACCCAAACGCTTCAGTCACTGCCGCATCCACCACCGCCACGACACCGACAACGACGACGCTGCCGCCGCTTCCAACCTTCAACGGAGGAGCCAAGGCCGACAGCGGCCTAGAGCCGACCGTAACACCAAACGCAAACACATCGGGAGGAGATTCTGGTGGGCTGAAAGCCACAATCGAGTCTGAGGAACCCGGAAGCCAGGACGTTATCATGGCGGACGCTCCTGGAGCAACCACGACTGCCGCTGCTACTGCTGCTGCTGCGACGGGGACACACCTACCGCCGCCTGTTGCAAACGCCGCCCAGGTGACATCGGCGGATCAATTCCCATCCACAACACCATTCACCTCCCAGCCTGCTGCCATCGACCACCGCCACGCATACATGATGATGGCCCTGGCCTCCATGTCTGCCGCACCGCCTGCCATGTCGCCGCCGCCCACCGTCACTCCCTCTCAGATGACTCTGCCCAACCTCGCGGAGGACGGGTACTTTGGTCTGGGATCCAACAACAACCTGCGCCAGTCTGACCCCGACATGGGCCTCGAGTCATTTGCCCGTGTCGAGTTCGCCGACAGTGTCTTTCAGATGACCACCTATGCCGTCATCATCGGCCGTGACCAGCGAGCGCTGGAACAGGCCAGGCGCGATGGAAAACGTGCCGAGGAATACCAGCGGCGTGTCGAAGAGAATGCGAGCAAAGGCCTTCCTCCGCCGTCCCCCATTCCTCTGCCTCAGGACCGTCACAAATTTAGTAAATCGTACGTCAGTGAGGAAGGCGGAATGCTTGGCCCAGAATCAGATAGCGAAGACAACGGGCGTCCAGCAAAGAGGCGCAAGACCAGCACCACAGGATCGTCGCAGCAGAATGAAAACGAGAACCCTCAAGATAACATCATATCAAACCGCCAATACGTCTCTCATACACCTGGCGCTGCTGCAGTTGACCTGGCCTCGCTGAGACCGTCTCCCTGGCATGTTCCTTTTATCGGCATTCACTCCCCCGGCCCAAACATTGCGAGCAAAACCAAGGCCATTTCTCGGGAGCATCTCAAGATTGCCTACAACCCCGACGAGGGTGTTTTTGAGGCTATACCCCTGCACAAGAATGGTTTCTTTTGCGAGGATGTCCATTACAAGAGCGAAAAGGTTGTCCTCAGGTGTGGCGATCGCCTTCAGATCAAGGACGTTGGGTTCAGATTCATCATCAACGGCGTAGAGAGAGGACGAACCGGCGCGGAAGAGTATCAGGAAGAGGATGCTACGAAGAAACGCCACGCTCAGGGTGGAAAGAGCATGAGCTTTGACTTTACCCAGTCACATGGCAACGGCCAGATTCAGGACACGAGCGATGAGCTGTCGGATGTAGATGTCAGCCCCGCGGAGCTGTCCGACTTTGGTGGAGACGATGAGGGCGAGGGTGACGAAGAGGAAAAGGCTGAGGCAGAGCGCAAGAAGGAGGAGGAGGAGGAGGAAGGAGAGGAGGAGGAGGAAGAAGAAGAAGAAGAAGAAGGCGACGATGAAGACGAGGAAGAGGGAGATGCAGACGTACCAGAGGCATCCATCGAGGGCGACTCTGAAATCAAGGACGAAGGAGAAGCGAACCACGACCTCTCCATGCCCGAGATACCAAGGAAGAGGGGGCCTGGCAGACCGCCCAAGAATGGCATCATGTCCAAGAGAGAACAGCGTTTGCTTAAGAAGCAGCAGCAAGAAATGGCCAAGAAGACACTGCCTCAAGCGCCGCCGGTCGAGCCGCCTATCAAGCGCAAAGTCGGCCGGCCGAGGAAACACCCGCTGCCGGAAGACGGAGTGGACCGTCCCGAGAAGCGCAAATACAAGCCTCGGAAGCCCAAGAATGAGGACGGCGTCGAGGGCTCCGATGCCGAGAGACGAGCGAGGGAGAAGAAGGAGAAGAAGGCACGGCCCAAGTCGCCTCCTCTGGAGCTCAAGATTGAAGACTACACCGAGGAGCAGCTCCAGAAGCCGAACAAGAACTACGGCGTGCTTATTGACGAAACATTAACGGCGGCTGGCCCCGACGGTCTCACGTTGAAGCAGATTTACAAGAGAATCTGCCAAAGATACCCGTGGTTCTATTTCCACACCGAGACAAAGGGATGGGAGAGTAGCGTACGCCATAATCTGATTGGGAACGAGGCGTTTAGAAAGGATGAAACGACGAACCTGTGGTCCCGAGTGCCCGGTGTCGAGCTGGATGCTGGCAAGAAGCGGAAGGCATCCTCCCCGGACCGGGGGCTGGCGGCTGCGCAGGCCTATGGGCATTACTCGTATCCCTACGCCGCGCAGCACATGGCCCCTGGAGTGCATCCTGGCTATCCCGCCGGCCAGGCACAGGCTCCGGCATATCAAGCTCCCGCATACGCAGCACAACCGCCGAGCCACGCAGCGCGTCCATCGCCATATGGCCCATCACAATCACCCCCTGTCCTCCAACCGGTTCAGCCGGCCGTGGGCGCTCCGCCTCCGGCTCCAGCCCCAATCCAATTGCCAGGATATGGTCCCCCAGCAGCCCCGGCTCGTCCCCAGCTCGGTGTACCCCAGCCCGCATCCTACAGCTCGCCCTACGCTTCGAGGCCACCTCCCCTGGCAAGCCCGGCCGTCAAGGCCGAGGACAGCGGCGCCGGCGTACCAAGCGCCGTGGCTGCCGCTGCCGTTGGGCCTGTCCAGCAGCCACCCCGACCAAGCATCTCGCCCGCTACCCCCACGGAGCCAAAGGTGGCCGCTACGGGGGCCGCACCAGCAGCCCAAAAGACGACTGTGCAGACGGCCGCGCACCCGCCGCAGCCTCGCCCACAGGCGGCGCCTGCTCGGCCGATTATCGAGCCTCGTCTGCTTGGCGCCGTCGTCGGCCTCAAAAACGGTCTCGTGGACAATCTCAAGAAAGCGGGCAATCCCAAAGCCGAGGCCATTGTCATGTCGGCCCTGAACAGGTGCATTGGGCTCAAGAAGGAAGCGACGGAAAACGACAAGATGGAGGCCATCTGCATCAAGGGAATCCGGCAGGTTATCGACGGCTTCACCAAGGGCAAGAGTCCGACGCCTGGAAGCTCCGCCTCGTTGCCTACAGATACGCCACCTGTTTTCGAGCCCAAGGTATTGGCCGCGTTGAACGGGCTCAAGGATGCCTCTGTCAATGCCATCAAGGCGGGTCTGGGAGAGGCCAAGGCGGAAGCCGTGACGTTGTCCGCCATCGATCGGGTGATTGGCCTCGCCGATGCCAGCATCATGCCCAAGGCGGCCGAGGGCGAGCCGGCGAGCAACTTTGAGGGGGTGGAGCAACACCTTATGAAGTCGATTCGTCAACTCCTTCAGGGCATGAATCAGAAGCTCCAGGGCGATTGATTGGGCATTGGGCGTGATGAGGTCTGGCAATAGGAAGGTCTAACGCAAGGTTTGCTAGGCGCTCGCACGGGTTGAGCATTTGTATAACGTTGGTCCGTTTCGAGGGAGCTGGGGCGTTTGGTTTGGGCCACTCGAATCGAGTGGAAGGACTGACGCGAGTGCACGCATGTTTTGACGTCTTGTTCTACGGCTACGGCTTGATGCGAGCCGGATATACTATGGTAGCGTTTCTTTAATGAACTTGATCATGTTGCCCTTTACGTTGAACCGTGAGATTCCAGACTTACGATGTAATGGCCCCATATGTCATTTGATCTTGGCTAGTATAAGGGATATATTCCAAGGTAGTTACGAGGTAGACAGTTGACAGGCAAGAATTGGCGATGACTATCTAGTAGTGGTGTCATCTTCACAGAATGGGATGTCGACTCGGTTTTCGTCAGACCAGAACAAAGCAACTCAGGGTATTTAGCCAGGTTAAGTATGTAAGATAAAGGCACAGACAGCCAGCTTAAATGCTTCAACTCACATCTCAGTCAGTCATTTACATACGCACTTGTTATTTCATGACGGACTCGCGAGTCGAGTGTTCTAATTCGTTTTATTTCGATCCCCTTTATGTAGCATCTTACATATATTCATACAAAGGGAGCAGAAGAAAAGAAACAAATTATCAACAATAAGACTTAATTACTATTAAACCTCCTTTAAATATTATAAAGTAAGGTGGCGATAATAAAAGGGGTTTCCTCTCGAGTACAGAATTATTCTTTAATGATTCGATTTACCGAGTTCGTTTCGTTCCATCTTCTTATCAAAGGGGTTCGGTCTTCTCTGCCTAGGTAGGTACCTTACCTTATCAGCCATTTCTCATGTCAAGAATAATTCCTGCGGCAGTTTCTTCGTTTTTGCAATCTCTTTTTTCTTTGCTTCGCCCCTTATTCTTCATCCGATATAACAATAAGATAAAAAATTTCTTTCTTCCAAGTAATAGTAACTCCCTTCTTTCGCGAGTAAAAAAAGCATATTAACCCCCATCCCTTCATAATAACGTCGAGATTCCATTTCCTCCACCACTTCACAATGTCAAGTCAAGCCCATTATCAAAAGAACCAAAATCAATCAAGAGTCTTCCTCCACCGCAGCGCATTCTACGCGCTCAACGGCGAAAAGGTCGAATCCTTGTCGCCAAAGTTCACGTCCAGCCGAGCCCCGTCAATCTTGAGCCCCGACAGCTGCCTGTCCACGCCGGACACGCCGCTGTCCGCCTCGCCGCCGTCTCCTCCTAATCCTGCTGCCGCGGCGGCGGCGGCGGCGCCCGCGTCCTCGAAGCCCGGGGGCCGATGGCGCATCTGCTTCGCCTTGGCGAGGGATATCGTCTTCTGCTGGTACGTCGTCGTGATGGGCTGGGTGTCGTCCCGCTCAATGGTCGACTTCATCAGGGCTGCCATCCACAGGCGACCCTGCTTGAGGTTGGGCACGGCAAAGTAGTGCACCGTCGGCTTGGTGAAGCTGACGCCCTTGGACAGGCCCGCTCGCGGCGGGACGAGCTTGAAGATGAACATGGAGTCGTCGCCCTTGTTCACGCCGTCGTCGCCTGCGGGAGAGTGGCCGCCTGGCATGATGGATCCGCCAGCCGCGCCGGTCAGGGTCGCGTGCAGTCCGGTCAGCCTCTCGTTGTCAGCCGGGAGGACGCGGTGGAAGGAGATGTCAATCAGGCCCTTTTCCTGGTCGTCTTCCTCCGAGTAGTAGTAAGCGAGTCGGCGTCCCTTGAGGACGAAGAAACGCGGCTTCCAGGTCGTCATCAGGTTGGAGCTCTTCTTCTTCATCCAGCCGTAGTAGTCCGCATCCTTCATGGCCACCGCGGGTGGAATCTTCAACAGGCCCTGGGTGTAGGCACTCGTTTCCTTCTTGCCCTTCTTCCCACCCTTCTTGTTGACGGGAGCCGTCGCCGTGACGGGGCTCTTGAGGGCGTCGTGAGAATCGAGTTCCATGCTCTGACCTGCCGAGGCGGTGCTGGATCCCGTCCGCACCGGTGAGGGAATGGGCGGCTCATTCGTCGAGAGGTCCGCCGATCCGCTGCCCTTGGACCTCTCAAAGGTAAGCTTGTCGGAGATGGCTCGCATGGCAGGCCGCGTGGCCTTGCCGACGGGTTTCGTCACCGACGAGAGCCAGTCGGTGCTGAGGCTCTGGCCCTTGCCGGCGACGGGCGACGGCTCCGTCAGGGCAGGGTTCATCATGGTGTCCAGGTTGGTGACGGCCGGCGCCGGGCCATCCTTGGCCGGGGGCGGCGGGCGGACGGAGTCGGTCGTGTTGGTCGAGGCGTTGCGCCTGTGGGGGCTCGCCTGGATGCCGTAGTACTTCTGGGCGGCGGAGGGGGCGCCGTCCCGGAAGGAGTCGACGCTACCGTATCTCGAGTGCCGGGAGAGGGCCGTTGCGCTGCGCACCCTCTGCTCGTCGGCGTAGCTCTGTTGAGTCCCGTCGTTAGCGCTGTCACGTTTCCGCAGCACGTTGCGCCCCTTTCTATATACCTCGGTGCCGGAGAAGTAGCCGCGGTCCAGCTCGACGGCGGAGTCCTGCAGCTCGGGTTCGGAGGCGCCTAGCATCTCCTGCAGTCCGGTGGAGGAGAGCGGCCGTTGGGGGGTCTGCGAGACGGCGCCGCCCAGGGTCCAGTTTCGATCAAAGGAGGGCTGTTTCTTATGCACGCCATCACCCACGGACAGGTTTGCGTTGGCCGACAGCTTGGGCACCGTCGCATTGGAGCCGGGAAGGCGGAATTCGGTCGAGGAGTGGCGTCGTGAGTGGTTGAGGTCTCGGATGGAGGCCGCAGACGGCCGCTTGACGTGAGTGCGCGAGGGGCTCTCCTGAGTGCCGTTTGTTGGGGTTATATGAGCGGCCGGCGAGGCCTTGTTAGATGACTGGGCCAGGGACAGGCGCCTAGCCTGGACGGAGGTGGGTCGCGATGATATTGAGTTCCCTGTCAGGGTGCTCGTTCGACTTCTCGTCCGTTTCGCATCCTCGGATCCGCCATCGCTGCCGCGCGTATGCGTGGCGCGCCGGCTATCTGGCTCGTAGTCGCCGGCAACCATGTCCTGAAGGGCCTTAATCTTCTGCCACGTTTTCAGGCGCCGGCCCACGGACCCCAGATCGAAATCCTTAATGAACAGGGAGCTCTGGTCCATGCTCAGCAACACCTCACCCGAAATTTCCTGGTCCCTGAACACTTCGCAGTGGTGCTTCTCCACGCCTTCGGTAAAGAGATACTCGGCCACGTCGTCTGGGGACCAGGCCTCCACCTCGGCGCGACTGTGTTCGGCCTCCTCCTCCTCGTCCGTTTCCTCTCCCTGGATGTACGACATTCGGTGGTCAATCGCAACGCTGTACTCGCTGCCAGAGTCTGTGGCGGCCGTGTTGCCAGCACTGGTGCCGGGCGGTGACTGCAGGTGGGTGATGTGCTCGTTGATGACGTTGAGGGTTTCGCTGAGGAACTCGTCCTGTCCGCTGTTGTCCAGAGCGGAAACGGGGGATCCCGTGCCACCCAAGCCAGACACGGGAGCTGACTCGGTCTTCATCAAATGCGCCGACAGAGCAGAGGGTGATGCGATTGAGGACAGGGGCATGGCAGACGAGCTCTCCGAGGGATGAGCGATTGGGGTGGCCTGGAGTGATGCCTCTTGAGTGACTTCTACCAGGGGAGAAAGCGGCTGTGAAGACATGAAGGCAGGGGTCGAGGCAGGGTTCGAGACGGCTCTTGGGGTCGGTCGGGTATAAACTGAATATAGCGGGCATAGATTAGCGGAGATCTGCTGGACACTGCATGCTATTTGATGCATTCGATCGTGGTGTTGAGCCGCCACTCACCTTCAGGGAAGAGACCTGTGTTGTTGTTTGTCAAATGGCGACCTAGAAACCAGCCGTCTCCGAATTCGTCATCTCGCTCTAGCAGTTCCACGCGGTCCCCCTTCTTAAGGCTCAGCTCATCTGAGCTTCGGGCAATAAAGTCGTGGATCACCATCAGAAGGTCGCCCACGTCGGGCCGAGCGGCCCCGTCGTTTGCTGATCGCGATGCCATTGTGCTGAACGGCGCGTGCGTTTATATACAGAACAAACCGGGAAGAACAAGTTGTTGTTAGTTGTCGTTGTGGTTCAAGCCAAGCGAAGGGTGACGATGCCGCCAGGCTGCAGGGCTGGGAGGGGGCGGTTGGTTTCCGAAGAGCGACAACAGCTGGACGCGGGAAAGCGGGCGGGAGGGATATCGATGCCGTGAGCGGATGCGTCCAGGCTAGGCTGTAAGCCAAGATGCTGCTGCTTTCATCAACGCCGTAAGGCGACAACGGCCATGAGAGGACTTTGCCCAGAGAGGGGATCAGATCCTGAAGGGGACGAGCACGAGGGGGCAGGACGGCGGTCGACGAGCCTTGACAGGCGGCCTAATGCGCTGCGCCGCGCCCGCAACTCGGAATTGCGTCGTCGAAACGACCAGCGAGGGCGTGCCGTTTGCCGCTGGATGTCGATGCGACCGAGTCCGACGCTGTACGGTTGAGCAGAGTCAAGAGCAGGGAAAGGCGAGCCGAGGGGGGGCGTCTGTCTGTGGTGCCCGTCTGCCTGTCTGTCTGTCCTTTGCCCCAGCCCAAAAGACCCCTTTGGAGCCCGCTTGGGCCTCGTGAAAAAGCGTCCGGGGAGCGGAGAGAAGAATGGCGCGCACAGCGGAGGCGGGCGCTGGCAGTGGCGGAAATCCCGTGATCTCGCCTGTCGTGCGCTGCGAGCTGCTGCGCCGTGTTGTTGCAGCTGGAGGGCGAGCCTGGAGAGAGCGCCTGGGAGAAGGGCTGTGCCGAAGCAGGATCTGAGGCCGTTTGTTGGGTTGATTGGACGGCGCTGCCAGACGGGTTGAGTTGAGGGTTGAAATGGGCTTGGATTGGTGCAACGGGTTGGCAGCCGGCGATTGGGCGGCTGGAGGCTGGAGGCTGGGCTGGGCTGGGCTTGACTGGCGAATCGCATCGCAGGGGGCGCTGCACAGTGCGCGCGTTTAGGGGACTTGGGCCACTCGAGCCAACTGAATGACGGATCCGGACACAGTCGTGTACTGTGTGATGATGCCATCAATACTGGCCTCGTGTGTGTTTGATAATTTATACAGTACAGATGGGAATGATTCCATCATGACAATAAATGGATCCTAGAACTAAATTTTTCCCTCTTCTTTTTTTTTCGCCTTGTTCATGTTGGTGCTTGCTGATAATGGGTATAGTAGAAAAAGCAACACTCATAACCAGTGTAGTTGCCAGTCTTCTCTGTTAACATCTGAAAGTCCGTCATTCAAGTCTGCTTCAACTACAGATCACCAGTCCACGCATAGTCCCTCAAGAGCATTCTATTATATTCATACCACCTCATTTGAAGCTTCTATCTTCAAAGAGAATAGGCTACTTACTCGCTATGAAGCTCACCATTGACCTCCTCTTCTCTTGAACTCACGCTAAATACTCCGTCACGAATCCTCTGTTCCATACGAATCTGCTCCAGCGAAATGGGCCGAATCACCGGCTTGGAAAGCCTCAGATGGTAAATCGCGTCGCCATACGAGGTAATGGCAGCGGCATCCAACAACTCCCTCTCGATGGCGCATCCATAGCAACAATGCCTCCTCGCGACGGCTTCCCAGGCATTGACGACAGCAGGGTGCAAGGTCAACTCCCAGGTTCCCCTCAGCAAAATCTCAGCCGTTCCCCTCGATGGGGCTCGCTTGTACCTAAAGACCATTGCCAGTCCCTCTGATACATTCCAAATCTCCATTGTTTCGAGCTTTCTCATAGCCATGGCCGCCGCCGCTGCTGCCCTAAGCATGTCGTCCCTCGTATCGGGGTTCTCGTCGGGAGTGAGCAAACGTGAAGTCAGCGCCAGCCACGTCAAGTTGCGCCATCGCCAGTAAGGGTCGCGGGCGGCAAAGAAATGGCTAGCCTCCACCATGAACGATGCTGAGAGGTGCTCAAGCATGAGACTGGCACGGGCCATGGCCCGGCTGATACCAACGGTCGAGCCTCGGTCAGCGTTGAAATTCGGGAAATCCAGCAAATACTGTGGACAGGAAGTCTCAAACAGTATGAGTCGCCGTACTTGGCTGGAAGCGAGGGAGTGCAAGAGCGATTGCATGCCTGTAGATTGACGGGGTTCAGCCTCATGTCAGCGCTCCGTGGGTTGACAACACTGTATGGCATACTGACCTTCATCCGTCGAGACCTGCTGCGCATGGACCCATTGTCTCCAGGGCTCGTAATGAACCTCCCGAAGTCGAGGGAGACGGCCAAGTATGCATGCCAGCGCCGTCGGTTTCCATCGTCGGCGGTTCTGCTGACGAAGAAGCACGCTCGTCACCGCTGGGACCAGAGGCAGCAGCTGCCAGTAGTCGTGTTCATGTTCGTTCTCCGAAAAGGGTCCGTCGCCCATGATCTCGTTGAATATCTTGTGCATAGCCCATCTATCTGGAGCAGAACTTCGACGACCGCCACGCCACCCGTGGTTCCAGTCGTCGCATTTATCCCGTATCGCTCGCTCTATGCGTCGACGCCGGTCGCCCTCTAAGAAGGAGTCGTCGGGTTCGAACGTCAGATATTTGAACCAGTGCTCTGAATCGCTGACGGAGTAAATGCTAATGTCCAACTGCAGGCTGTCGCGGGACTCCCATCGGCTGAGAACTGTAAAGACATCGAGCAATGCTGTCATGAGCCTGAAGCTGTCCGTGGTGCAGAACCCTCGCAGTATTGGATCCATAGGCGCGCACATGAAGCAGTTATATTCCGCGAGTTCCACGCACAACCATATGTATCGTACGTAGGCCCTGTTGCGGTGGACCATGGTTTGGAAGTCTTCGATGCGCGAAGGCGTCAGCCTGATCCGAGAGAAGTTGTGCGGCTCAATGACTGCTTGCCATTCTCGTGACACCGTGGCATAGGGAGCCAGGCGACAATCGTCTTGCTCTAGCAAGGCCTGCAGTATATGGTGCCGAGTCTCTGGGGGCAAGCATTTCCAGGACGTCTCGCTGCTGGATGCTGACAACATTGGTGGATCGATATATGAGGCTGTTCAACTAGTTTGAGAGTGGGAGGATAGCCTTCTCCAAGAGAGGCTGCACACAATAAACGGGATGGAAAACTGTCCGAGAAGATAGGTGCTCAGACTCCTTGGGCCTCGAGACGGCAAATCGAATAATGATACTCTGTGATATCGTTTCTGGCTTGGAGCTTTCTTGATAGATGTTCTCAGATAGAGAGGCAAGCAGCTGTTGCAGCGTGCTTGTTTTTTGGGTGTCTCTCCTGTCCGCGAGATGGACCGAAGCCCGTTCTTGAGGGTTCAAGTTGGGGCGATCCTTCTGCGTGGAGAAGCTGATATCGGACAAGGCTTGTACAGACGATGTCTTCCGCGGTTGCTCTTTCTCGAATTGATATCATGGGAGATGCCTTAGGAAGGCGGTCCCTTGCCGTGTGTGACACGCGAGGCATTTGGTCAGCAAAATGCGAGGACTGGTCAAGACTTAGGTAGAGCTTCTTTTTGGCAAGAAATCGTCTCAGCCCTATCAAAATGTTTTCATTGCTTGGCTTCTTGCTCACATTGAAGTTTGTAAGCGGATGATGATGCCTCCGTGGTGATGTGGACAACGTCAAGGCCCATCAAGTGATTAAGCCAGTGCAGCCAGCACAAACAGTGCGAAGATGACCAGACCAGTGTCCAGAGAAACGCGGGGTCAATGGCGAGTTTTGACCGAATACGCGCAGGGCTCACTGACAGAATACAGTGTCTACATGTACGCGGATGTGACTGTACTGTGACTTTTACCACATGGTTTCACCAACTTCAATAGATTCCAGTTCTCCTGGTGGTTTTCCTCTCTCCTCTCATGCTTTGTTACGGTAGAGTAGGCAGGCTGTATGTTGTCTCGGTCGGTCTGGGAATCATATATCTACCTTACTAAAAGACAGCCTTGTATACTTCTAAAACTACGTTCTCAAACGACACGACGTCGTAGTAAAAACTGCAGTCTGAGGAGGTACCTCTGAACGCCCTCTGCCGTAAGTTGGCCGCATGCAGTGCAAGGCTCTAGCTCAAGCCACTTCAGGTTGCATTCAACTTCTAGCCTAGGGCGCATCCAAGTGGAATCAAGTGGAACAGGTCCAACGTTGGCGTGAGGCTATCGAAAAGTGCCGAGCGGGTGCCTGACTACGAGGGTCTGACTCCATTGTCCTGTAGAACTAGCCCAACCTGGTCTAACAACGGAATCTGTGTCTGATATTCTCTTGAATATATTACCCTATCCCTTGGTTCATCGCCTTACTTTATGGTGCGAGTCGGGGATAGTAGAACGAGGAGACGGGCACAAAGCCACAGTACCAAACAGAAAGACTGCTGAGGCGCTTCGCATGCCGCCACCCCTGTCACCAACGCGCCAGCATGCGTCTTCCTCCAACTGTGCATTTTGTACGACGTATCTACAGAGTCATCATGTACGAGATTCCTGGTAAAAGGCCGTTTGTTCGGAATGTCTGGGTAGAAGCATCTATTGTATGGGTGGACACATAGGTGATATGTAGGTAGTCGTGATAATACCAATCTTGCAGCGACGTTGCAAACGGACAGACACAGCGAGAGTCTAACTAGGTATGTGCCCCTCTGTGCAAGCAACCTGAGCCTCTCCAACAACACTGAAAGAGAAGTCAAGAAGATGGACAGTAAGGTAAAGAGCCGCTCTCCTTCACCGCCCAGACTGCATCGGCTTCAGTGACTGCAGGTCTGCCAACTCTGTGCATTCCTTGCACGGCCCTGTCGGGGCGGGTGATTGTTTGTCACGCTGCATGGCTTGCTGTGGCTTGCATGAGAAAAGCAAAGAGGGAGTGTGGCAAACAACGGTCACGACGATGAAGCGCATGGGCCAAGAGCCGTACCTACAATCGACCCTGTAGCAGCTCTCTGGCAGCGAGTTGCGTTGGCAGGGCACGGGCATCCTTGGGGAGATGCCGTGAGGCCGCATGTTCCTTGTTACCTGGGCATGAAGATGCCATCGGCTGAGTTTTGGCTGGACGACGACAAAAGGTACAAAAAGATACCTACTCAGCTCCTGGCGAAGTGCTTTATCTTCCATAACATGCACCCATCTTATGCGAGAGACTTAGGAGTACCGTCAAGTCAGGCAGCTGATGCGCATGCAGATGGGTATCGATACAGATGCCGCTTGCCTTAACCCTCCGGTAGGTATTGTTTGTTGCTTCTCCTTCCCTCTCTCTCCCTCTTCCTCTTCCATCCTCGCACAACTCCTCATCAAGTGGCTCGAGCGCAGCCATCAATCTCTGCCCGTGTACTGAAGCAGCTCTATCACTTGGTCATCACTCGCATGCTTGGGAGCGTTGCCGCAAGAATCTGTCCAACCAGCTTGAGCCTCCTCCAACTTACATACCTCAGTCGGATACATCCCCGTCTATGCCCAACGCTTCTAATTCACACGCTCAGCTAAGACCACTCTCCCTTCACGAACAGGATCAGCCGCAATGCCTGCAAAGCCCGGGGCCAAGCAGAATAGCAAGCCGCCCCAACGAAAGTCCAAGCTGAGCAGCCGTGGTCTGCAGTTGGCAGTTGAAATAAGTGCTGCATCCACAGCCTCTGATGCTCATAGCACGGCCTCTGATGTTGCTGCTACAAGAGCCGGCGCTGAGTCTTCCGCCATTGAAGTCTCTCCTCCCTCCTCCCGTCTGTCCGTCTCCGGCTCCACGTCGATGCCCGATTCAAAGGCACACACGGAACGAGTAGGCCGTTGTGCATCGACCTCTTCGCCTAGGTAGGCAATGCAATTCCATCATTGCATCACTCGTACTGTCGTATATTTCTCGCTCTTCTTATCCTTTCTCTGCCCCTCGTCTTTGCTTTCTCTTTATTTTCCTCTTGTTTCTTTCTCTCCATGTTTTTCTTTTTGTTTCATCATCTTCCTGGCCTTCTTCCTTCTCCATCTATATGTGTACTTCCTCGGGAGTGCCCCCTTTCCTCGGGAGTGCCCCGCTGTGCGAGCCTTTTCGCCCCCTTCTCAGCTTTCTTGCTGCCTCTTCAGCGAATCCTAGACCTTTCATTAGCAAGTCAAGACGCATACTCGGCGATATATGCTAACAAACATACTCCTGTGCAATGAAGTGCTCACTCTACGTCCACATTGCCCTCCCCGTCTCTTAGCAATGAAGCAAGTCCGACATCATTCGATGCTCAAGGCCATTCAGAAGGTCATCCTACCACGGCCCCAGCGGCCCCAGCACCAGAGTTGCATGCCTCTTATCAGAATCTTACCATGAACACAAACAACCACATGACGAGCGGTCAGGATAGCGATGTCGCTATGCAGATATTAGACAATGGAATGCCCACACCGGCACCGGACGTGGCTCCTGCTGCTCGCCCTCTTCACATAGCCATGTTCCAGGCCATAGAATCAATGACACGCAGAATCAAGCAACTCGAGCAAGGCCATGTGGCAGCCACGCCCACCGAGAGGGCCCGATATGGCATGCTTCTTGGAGCCTGCCACAACATGGACCCGGTGTTTCTCATCCTTCACCAGCAGTACTGTTGCTGGCTGATAGACAGAAGGGCAGTTTATGCCTGCTTGCCCATCCAGCCCACCGTCATCGATGCAGCCTTTGGTGAGCTCTATAAGCTTTTCCAAGACGGTGAGCGACTGGGTCCTCCCCATCGGCTGTGGTGCTCGAGATACCCGGGGTTCGGCGGCGACGTGGTTGGTCTCGACCGCGTGTGTTGCCAGGTCCAAGAATTCATCACCATGTTTGCCATCAAGTGGCCACACGCCTTGGCAGCCACCAAGTCCAAGAAGGTGCCCCTGATGGCATTTCAAATCCGTGACTGGTTCTCGTGCACGTCACCAACCATCGCCAACACTCTGTTCACGTACATCCGCAGAGCCATCGGGGTGCCTAACGGGCCGCTGGCCGTTGACCTCAACCATCTCTTCAACATGGACAACCGCCAGGAGCGCGCCTTTGAGGAGCAGAATGTGTCGCCGGGGGAAAGGGCGGAAATCCGCAGCACCGTGCTGAGGAGCTACCTGGTTGTCGTCCAGAAAGCTCAAATGCAACAAGCCAGTCTCGCAGGTTGGTCAAGGACCTTTCTGATGAATCCCATCTTTTTCGACATTTGTTTATCGGGGCTGACTGGTCTATGGGGTATCTGCATCATATATAGCCGTGCCAGCTGCCAACGCCCAAGGAGTGCCAGGACTCGTGCCAGCCAGTGGCAGCACCATCCATGTCAACAACGACACAAACACAGACGCAAACGTAAACGCGAACACGAACACAAACACGAACATAAACAACAACATCATCAGCAATAGCGACAACAGCAACGCCCAAAGGGTCACACCGAGTGCATCGCAACAACCGCAGCTTCCTCTTCCTCAACAAGACCCGGAGCACGAAGCACAGGCTACCATGGCTCGTCGTCAGCCTCACCAAGCTCTTCCGCATGCTTCTCCTCAAGCCTCTCCTCAGCTTGCTCAACCTGGCGCGAGCTCCGACGGTCGTGCTCGACCTTGTGACCTACAGAACCCTATAGGCGCCACCGTCGGCCGACAGGCTTCACAAGCTGAGAGGGTTCCAGGACCACCGGGGCCGCCCATCTTGGAGCATCAGAACCAGAATGCTTCTCACCCTCCTCCATCTTTACCTTCTCCCCCTCCCCAACCTCAGCAAGCTTCCTCTTCCCTACCTCGTCGGCACCCTTCTCTTCCTGCGCGTCCTCCTGTCCCTCATCCTCCCTTGCCCCCTCCTATGCCTGCTACCCCTACCCAACATCCTTCTCCTCCTCCGCAGCCACAAGAGCCTCAACGCCCTCTTCATCCTACACCACCCGCTCCTCACCAGCAGTATCCTTCTCCTCAACCTCCCCCCAATACTCAGAATCCACCGCAGTCCCAAAGTGCGCAGCACCCACAAACAATTCAAACTCAGCAGCAACAGGCTCTTCTTCAGCGCCTTCTACACTCTCCACAACACCAACATCCCCAGCAGTATCTCCAGCAAGTTCAGTATATCCAGCAGTTTCGGGATCCCCAGCATCCGCAGCATCTTCTGTATCTCCAATTCATGTGGAACTACCAGCGGCAGCAACAGTACGCCCAGCAGCAGCTGTACATTCAGCAGCAACTGTACGCTCGGCAGCAATTCTATGCTCAACAGCAGCAGCAGCAGCCTCAACAGCAGCAGCAGCAGCCTCAACAGCAGCAGCAGCAGCCTCAGCAGCAGCAGCAGCAGCAGCAGCAGCAGCCTCAACAGCAACAGCAGCAGCCTCAACAGCAACAGCAGCAGCCTCAACCGCAACAGCAGCAGCCTCAACCGCAACAGCAGCAGCAGCAGCCTCGACAGCAGCAGCCTCAACAGCAACAGCAGCAGCCTCAACAGCAGCAGCAGCAGCAGCCTCAACAGCAACAGCAGCAGCCTCAACCGCAACAGCAAACCCCTGGCAACCTTGGCATTCAAAGTCATGTCCACGGCCCAGGCCTCCAAGCAATGCAAAATGCCACTCCCAGTCGTCAGAACCCTTTGATACCCACTTCAAGACGAGTCCAGCAACAGGGCGTACAGAGCGGTCGCAGGTGGCATCGCCAGCCACCCAATCTGCTGTTCCATGGTCTGCGCTCAATTCGGCCTCATGCGCATCAGGATGATATGCAACCAGCACAGCCGCTGCAAATGAATCGGAGATCCCAAAGCCGTCAAGGCCAGAGTCAAGTGCATATGGGCACCCAACCCATCATAGCCCCTCAGCCTCGTCCTCTTGCCCCGACGCCAGTGCAAATGCTGCAGGCTCCCAGCCTACAGTATGGGCATGCGCAACCCCATTCTCAAGCTCGCCATCCAGCTCCCGCACCGGTTTCCGGTTCAACAAACAGCCAGCCAATCTCGCATTTCACTACTTACCCCCTTCCCTATCATCAACATCCTGACAGCCCGCATGACGGCACATCGGTAGCAGCAAGCCTCCACCTGCTTGGTTCGCGTAGCCCTCGAAGGACCTCATCCATCTCAGGACTAGGCGCGCAAAAGCAAATGACTCGTTACTATCAGTTTGTCTCGGCCTTTGCTGTGGAACCAAGGGAGATTCTTCTGCAGACGGGAGTCACTGTCCTCAGCTTTGATGTTACCCAAGAAGAAACAGACCGTCTCTCCATCACCAGCCGACCACCTGCCTCGCCCCTTGATGATCCGCTCATGACCCCGTTGCCTGTGAGCCGGTACTTCAACGACTCGCTTCGATACCGTCTCCGCATGTCCATAACCAGCAAGAAAGAGGCACCTACAACGATTGATGCAGCTACATGGAGTCGACGCCAATCTTTCTGGCCGCCGCACATCTTCATCTCGATCAATGAGGAGATCCTTCCTATTCGCCGCAGGCAACATTTTCACCATGACCTGCCGCTCGAACTCACCGACTCCTTGGTCAAGGGAACGAACAAGATCAAGGTCAGCCTGCCGCTATTCCCTCAAAACCGCGTACACGACATTGCCTACTTCATGGCTGTCGAGCGCATCGTCACGCTGGAGCACGAGTCTGTTTGGGACATGGTCCTTTCTGGGCCCCACGTCAGCGAAGAAGCGACCAAGAAGGAGATATGCAGGCGGCTCACGGGGTTGGATACGGATGAGATTGTCATTGAAAGCGACGCCTTGACGGTCTCGGTCGCGGACCTGTTCAGCTCCACGCTCTCTGAGGTGCCCGTGCGAGGCCGCAACTGCCGGCATCTCGAGTGTTTTGACCTGGGACAGTGGCTCATCACTCGCCCCAGCAAGCCATCGCAGGGCCAAGGCGAGCCGACTACGGTAGACTGCTGGGCTTGTCCTATATGTGGTTCGGATGCGCGGCCCTGCAACGTCCAAGTAGACGATTTCTTCGCCGACGTAGCAAAGAAGCTCTTGGCTAACGGCAAGACGGGCGTTCAGAAGATTGAGGTGCTTGCGGACGGCAGCTGGAAGGCTTTAGGAGAGGTCAATGAAGGCGAAGAACTGTCGGACTCTGAAAGCGCCAAGCAGAGCCCTTCGACCGGAGTGGAGATACAGGAGATTACGCCCGAGACAGTGGAATGATGGGTGATGAAATGCTATGGGCCTATCAGGATGCGGATTGGAAAGGTACTCAGCCATGGATGATGTGGATGTGTGGAGGACTCAGTTGTCTAAGTTATGTATCTATGTACACGCATTGAAGCTCTCATCTGGGTCCGTTGGGAAAAAGATGCAATCAATGAGCGGCGCCATCAACTACGAGCATCTATTTCCGAGTGACCACTATAGGGGGAGGAACTGGAGAAGAATGGCATTGATGATGTTTATCAGGGGTTCTAGAGAGCAGTGAATAGACGTTCCTTTGTCAATGGATCAACCTTCGAAAGGGATAGGCACGGAGAATGGTGAGATTGAGTTCAGATGCTTGCCGCGCTTCGCTCATCCATCTACAGTGTAGTGGTACAGCTCATCGTGGGCAGCGGAACCCTCTCACGGTCCAGACGCTGATGAGTGTCGCAGCTTGCTCAGGCACCCGGACATCCATACGACTGTGTCCTAGGGCGGTTCGCAAGGTTGACGCAGTTAAATGACAAATTTTTCCTTCCAGTCCTTGCATACGCTCCAAACGTCCGAAAATAGCTTCGCTCTTCTATAAAACACAACTGCCATCGCTATCAGCACATTGCTAAAATCCACATAAATCATATCTTGGCCCGCGGCTTTCCATAATTTGGTTTGATGGGTATCTTTGGATGCGGGCCCTCGAGCGACAATCCCGTAATCTTCTCCAGCTCCTCAACCGCCTCGTACGTCCTTCCCAAATGCACCTTGATCGTCCTGAATCCCTGCCTGCGCGCCTCCTTCAGGTTCTCGCCAATGTCGTCCAGGAAGACAATGTCCTTGGGCGCGATGCCGTCCTCCCAGCCCTTTCCCCGATGCCGCGGATCGTGCGCATTCTCCTTGGCAAAGGCGTTGAGCTTCTCCAGAGCGAGCCGGTAGATTTGAGGATCAGGCTTGCGGAGGCCCACATGCGCCGACGATATAAAGAGGTCGAAGATCTGGCGAACGGGCTCGTCGAAGAAGTCCTCCCTGTGCAGCCTGTGGCCCGGCGGGAAGATGACCGTGTTGCTCAGCGCGGCCAGGATGTACCTCCCGCTGGCCCGGAGCTTCTGCAGGGCGGGATACATCCAGGGGTCGGGCGCGACGGCGCCGGCCATCATCTCGTTGAACAGCCACTTGCCGTCGATCCGGGGGAGGGGAGGAGGAGGAATCTCCGTGACCGGGCGCGGGTCCTCCCTTTTGGCCTGCTGCGCCGTGTTAAAGTCCTCCCAGAGCTGCTGCACGTGGAGGTCGCGCGTGAAGCCGTCGAAGAAGGCGTCGTCCAGGGGGATCTCGCCTCGCTCGATGCGCTGCCAGAAGCCTGCGGGGCCGGACTTGGAGATGGCGTAGTTGATCCAGCCGGGCGGGATGCCTAGGGAGAGTTCATAGTCTAGGATGATTTGGAAGGGTGATTTGACCTATGAAGAGGTCAGCCAGAAGGAAACGAAGATCATGCGAGGCTCAGTTCATCTTGAGTGATGCATAAGGTATGCTCAACTTACACAAACACCGCCAATATCGAACAGCAGAACCTTGGGCTGTGTACCGCCCATTTCAGCGTCAATTCCTTCCAGTATTAGGTCAACTTGAATACTCTCGGATTCCATATCATAACAGAAAGAACAGAAAGATAGATTCACCCAAGCATTGAAGTGAAATGGCGGCCCTCATCCATCCCCAGGTTCAAGCCAGTTGCCGTACCTCGGCTCGCGGTCCACGCGCCATGACGGACGATAAGATAAGAGCGCAGCTGGCTTGACCCGTCATTACCCCATATTCTGCCCGCTTGCTGACTAAGTCAGCCTCCCGCTTGGGTGCCAGGGGTCGCGTCATGTGATTCGTCCCCAACCCGGCTGACCGCGGTGTGGGAACTAGGCGAAGCGGACGGCGCACGAAATTTTAGGGCTTCACAAAAAAGCCCACCGGGAATTTCGCCCTCTCGATCCTCATCCATCAAATTTTCCACCCAAAAGTTTGAGGACCAGAAGCCAGCCATCCGCCAGGCCAACACCGTCAAGATGGTAAGTTTGTGGCCTATCGTGAAGCCAAATCTCAGTAACATGAGGAGTGGCTTCAACAAAACTGTGGCAGAAATGCCGCTCAATTGCTCGTGATTGAGAGTCGTCGCAAGTTGCTTCGGAAGGAAGACGAGCATTCTGAAGCGCAAATTGCTGACTCGGGGATTTTTTCTGTCAACAGCCTTTCCAAAAGCTCGCCAAGAACAGCGCGTACTACAGGTGAGTCTTGAATGCTTTTTTTTTTACCCTTGTTTGTTTGCTCGAAATCCAATATGCGAGCTCCTCCATCGTTGGAATCGAAAATCACGAAACTAACAGATCCTTTGCAGCCGCTACCAGACCAAGTACAAGCGCAGACGTGAGGGAAAGACCGACTACTACGCCCGTAAGCGCCTCATCACCCAGGCCAAGAACAAGTACAATGCGCCCAAGTACCGCCTGGTCGTCCGCTTCACCAACAAGGACATCATCATGCAGATCGTCAGCTCCGAGATCTCTGGTGACAAGGTCCTGGTCGCCGCCTACTCCCACGAGCTGAGGGCCTACGGCATCAAGCACGGCCTGACCAACTGGTCCGCCGCCTACGCCACCGGTCTCCTGATCGCCCGCCGTGTCCTCAGCAAGCTCGGCCTCGACAAGGACTTTGTCGGCGTCGAGGAGGCCGACGGTGAGTTCACCCTCACCGAGGCCGCCGAGACCGACAACGGCGAGCGCCGCCCCTTCAAGGCCTTCCTCGACGTCGGCCTTGCCCGCACCTCCACCGGTGCCCGCGTCTTCGGTGCCCTCAAGGGCGCCTCCGACGGCGGCATCCTCGTCCCCCACTCCGAGAAGCGATTCCCCGGCTACGACATTGAGAGCAAGGAGCTGGACGCCGAGACCCTCCGCAAGTACATCTACGGCGGCCACGTCGCCGAGTACATGGAGACTCTGGCCGACGACGATGAGGAGCGCTACAGCAGCCAGTTCGCCAAGTACATCGAGGACGATGTCGAGGCCGACGCCCTCGAGGACCTCTACGCCGAGGCCCACAAGGCCATCCGCGAGGACCCCTTCAAGAAGGTTGAGGGTGAGGGCGAGAAGAAGACCAAGGAGGAGTGGAAGGCCATCTCCAAGAAGCACCAGACCCCCAGACTCTCCAAGGCCGAGAAGGCTGCCAGGGTCCAGGCCAAGATCCAGAAGATCCTGGCTGACGAGTAAAGCAAAAAAAATTGGTGGTGCTCTTGAGCAGGGTTGCAAATTTGGTTCTCGAATATACTGGGTCTGGAGTTACAGGAATGAAAGGGTCGGTCCTCATGGTCTTAAATGAATGAAAAGATACCTTCCACTCCGGATCTATAGATCCATATTTGGTGCATTACTTTTTCCAGCATATTATACCAAGTGATTTTTCTGTTCATTCTTGCCCGTCGACGTGATGAGCAGTTACATCCGCCTTGCGAGT
Source organism: Trichoderma sp. PF4103 (assembly GCA_023628735.1). Taxonomy (NCBI): domain Eukaryota; kingdom Fungi; phylum Ascomycota; class Sordariomycetes; order Hypocreales; family Hypocreaceae; genus Trichoderma; species Trichoderma sp. PF4103. Next base: position 1,111,551 of record JAMAKC010000003.1, read on the forward strand.
TGAAAGTCATGCCGCGGTCTGCGGATGCCGCATTGTCCTATCGTAATGGAATCTTGACGCCTGGTTGTACACATTTCATCCCTCGTGGTCTACCTTGGTCTGTCAATGTCTTTTATTCTGCTAAAAGGATGAAGAACAAAAAAATCTTGAACCTCGGTGCTGTCGCCTTGACAAGCAATCCAGTCGGTTGTGGTTCGTATCTTGCGTCAATACCTGTGGGTGGTGCCTCATCAGTGGACTGCCCTACCCTAAAGGCCACCTTCTTCTCATCCCTCCCCCTTCTTTTCTTCGAACAGGAGCAACACCCTGCTGCTTGCACTTCCTGCTACCACAAGGCGCAGGCTTCACTGCTAGTTTTGAATCCTCTTTCCTAAGGAGTTGCCACCTCAAACTATACAGCTCTTGATTGTGTATCTATCTTTACCTTGAACTACGTGAGTCCTATGTGTTGGCTGTACACTAAATGTTCTCACCCCCAGCGAGTCTCAAATGCTGCCCCTTCAAGTCCTAAATCCCATCATCAATAGACGAATACTTCAGACTCTGCACCTGGTGTGGCACGAAGTGCTTCACACGACAAAGCAAACCTCACATCCTTCGGAGAAGTCAGCGAAGAAGATGGAATCGCCGATAGGAGGTGCCTCCGTCTTGGGTTACATTAGCCTAGGTAAACACACAATGCCATGGACTTTTGCAGTAACGAAGCTCCCTTTGCTTCTATCCCATGGTCCGCGGAAATTGAAAGGATTCAAAGACTGGAAGCAAAAAAAGATGCCGATTCCGATGTTCCTGTCTCTGTTGCATGGTGATTGGCATCGGAGTTTCCTTGACCAAGGCCGAATCCCCCCTTTCCTGTCGTGAGATCCCGGTGGTTGTTTGACCAGAAGCTCCGATTCCCAATAACGAATGTCCGGCATGCTATTCTGGGCCATTCAATTTCTCTGCTGCTAGGCATTTCGCAGTACATGGCCAAAGGGGGTTTCACTTGGCAGTCGTCATTCATCACGGAATGATTACCTACGGAGTACGGCGACGGGCCCCCCATATACGGCTGGGCGAGGTCAGGGTGCGGAATGGCAGTTCCGCTCGCATGAGGTACATAAATCATGGGGGATTTTCTTCAGGGGTTGTTGCCGTCATCTCTGCATGTGCTCCGTATGTTCCAGGTGGTAATACTCCATGGGCTCCCGTGGTAGGTCCCTGTAGGTTATGCTGATAATGAACATTCAGACATGAACAGCAGCATACGAGTTATGCCACATATACGTTGGCCTTGTTGCCGCAGATTTCTTGAAGACGTGTACAGGATCAAGAGGAACTCAAGCCTTCATGTCTTGAGAACCATGGCAGGGTCACAGTGTAGGCGACGAGAATGACGTAGACTGAGCCCATATGTCGAACAGGGGAGGGGAGCATAAGAGACGATCTTCCCTTCTCGCTGCTTCGGTCCCTTAGGTCAGACGCATATATCGTGCTCACGTGCCCAGTTGCGGCGACGTCCGGCCAGTACTTTTACTTGTAAATGTATTCGACCATCTGATACTGTACCAAGGGTAGTATTACTGCCACAGCTTGGTCTTATGATTCTGGGGGCTAATGCGTCAGGGGTCGAGACGCGCCGAAATACATGTAACTGACGTCTTATAAGGATTCGGACTTGGTGGCCGGACAAGCCACTTCCCATCAGCTCAGACAAAAGCTGACGGGGGCCCTGATTGAGCCATTAATTTCAGGTTGGCCGCCCTTGAGCTCAGGAGAACGGAGTCGCAGGTGCTGGCACACACGGCTGATGAACGCAATCTGAATTTTCCAGTACGCTGTGGCGCCGTGCCGAAGATCGCTCGGCTCGCCCGGAAGCAGAGGGCACCTCAGGCCAAGGGGAAACTTGATGCCAGCCCCAGGGCCAAAAAAAGGCTCGTCGGTATATCCTTCGAAATACCTAGTAGTAGTAGCTCAAGTACCAGTAGCTGAACACATACGGACCGTTCGTTCCCACAATTTTATATGGAGGGTAAACGGCATTTCATTGCAGTTAGGGTCAAACAGAAGCACGGTGGACCGACCCATTGGACTGGATACTTACATGTATGATGCTATCCGAAATCGGGACCGCGAGAGCCGCCCAAGAGAGGGAAAAAAGAAACTCAGGGACCTGTCAGCAGCCGGGCGTGCAAGCTAAGGGCGACAAGTGCTTAGAAACCGGGCCCTCGCTCGAGAATGAAGGTTGGACATGATATGCCGCGGGAAGAAATGAGGATTTTGCCTTTTTTGGTCGTGCTGTCAAGGTTCGAGATGCGTGGTGATCGCTGTGGGTGTGGCTTGCGATTACAGTCAGCGACTGATAACTCAGAGACGTGAAATCAGATAAGAAGTGCCGCAGGTAAACTTGTAGGTAGAGAGTTCGCCTCTGGACGGTATTTTCCCTGTTTTGCTGAGCGGTCTTTGTGCAAAGCGATGGAATTTACCGTGTGGCGAAAACACAGTACAGACAGTACATAGAGCAACAGACCTGGGACCAAAGGCTAGGCGACCAATTGGGATTGGGCTACAGCAGAAAAAGCACTCAACTTTGGCCTTGCAAGGGGTCTCGTGTAATTGAAAGAGTACAATGTGCATGGAACCTTGGCCCGGACTTGATGAGTCCCCACGCGGGCATCGCGGAATGCCTCATGAACGGACGGTAAAGTCCTGACGTAGGTACCGCTACGGGGATGAAACGGGGGAGCAGTCGGATACCACAGGTAAGGTACCTTAAGTAGGTGTACGGCGTGGCTTGAGGTTCAAGGTTACCTACCTACTTGCCTTCCCTTACCCAGAACCTTTAATCGGGCGGCACTCGGGCGACAGGCGGGAGACGCAGTGTACATGTAAAGAAGGCTGGCGTCTAGTTGTACATGTAAAGAAGGCTGGCGTCTAGTGTCCTCCAGCTGTAGTAATCAAGCGAAGAGCAGCTTACATGTAAGGTACTCTTACCTGAGTAGAAGGGCTGCAGAGGTACCGCACAACACACGAGACAGCCCAGCAGACATCACCTCACCTGAAGGATACATGTACCTCAGTCGAGCACAGCGCTGAGGTGCCCGGTCCTTGATCTACCCCGCTAGTGGCTTGTCAGGCGTCTCCCTCGAGGCTCTTTCAGTGGCTCCAGTGGCTCCAGCGGCTCCAGCGCGCCCCTCCCCGTGTTTTTTCGCCTTACCCCAGCCTACTGCCTCGATCGCGCGCAGCTGGAGCCAGTCAAAGGCGGGCGGAAGCCGGTTCAGTATGTAATCAACCACAAGCCCTCCTTTCGCTCATTCGGTCATTTTTGCCATTTCCTTCCATTCTCCTCCTCTCTTCTCCAACAGCCGCCGCACGCAAAGACCACGCTCACACGCCTTCGTTGTCTCCTCCAGCTGCGCGCGAGCGGTCGCGAAACTCCTGCCCAACATGGAACAGGTCCATGGCGTCGACGTCAGTTGGATGACGCAGGGCTCGCCCAAAGGCATGCCGCTTTGCTGCTTTCTACCCTGCTGCCACTTGCTTGCGGCTGCTGCTGCGGCGGCCAGCACAGCGCTCGATTGACAATGATGTTTTGCGAGTCATATCGGCGCTGTGGCGGCAGTGTGCTGGCACATTGAATATGCTGGAACTGAATGCTGACAATGTGAATAGACAAGTTCAACAAGGCACCCTTCGCACCCATCAAGTCGTCTCCTGTGGCCACAGTACAGCCGCGAAGCATACCCAACGATTCTCCCCTCAAGCTGAGCCCACAGACGACCGCTGAAAAGACCGATGTCAAGAGCGAGGCCAACGGGAAGCCCGCCAGCCAAACACAGCCGATTCCAGTCAATGGCTCAAGCGGCGCCCGGCGTCTGAGGGCGGGCTCCGTCGACAAGCAGACCAGCTCCAGCGTGACACCGCCTCACCGTCGCAACTCGTGGTTCTCCAACATCTCGGCCAAGTTCTCGGGCTCAGTCCCTCAGGCCAACGGCCAGGCCCAGCAGACGGGCAATCAGCAGCACGCGCCTTCACAACAGCACCAGCCGGCGGCCCCGACAAATTCAGAACCCATTGTGCCCAAGATTACGCCGACCAAGAACGCCGTCCTGCAGCATGGGTTGAAACCGGAGGGCGACGAGCCATACACGCCGGCCCCGCCGAGATCGGGCCAGCCTGGACTGCTAGGCGTTTTTCGGCGCCTTTCCTCCTCAGGCGGTGGAAGCAGTGGTGCTCTTGGCGCTGCTGGTAAATTCAATCACGGACTGGTCGAGCGCCGGATATTGAACGTGGACCGGGACCGGGAGAGGTGTCCAATCGCAGAACTCAAGGATAACAAGCTGAGGCGGGTCTCCTTCTTCGTCGACGTTGAGGTTGCGCCTATGCCAAAGTATGCAGAACCAGAGGCGGATACCGATTCCATCGATCACACACAGAAGAAGAAGTTGAGCGAAAAGGGCGAGGGTGAGGCTTTGAAGCACCCCAAGGTTGCCGAGGCTCAAAAGGAGGCTTGCACGTCTTCGAATGAAAGCGTCACTCCTGGTACCGCTGAACCCAAAGCACGCGAAGCCGAGAGCAAGCAGGCTGCACCGACACAGAACGGCACAAAGACGGCGGACGGCGCGGAAGAAACCAAAGCCGCCCCAAAGGACATGACAAGAAAGAAGGAGAAGAAGAAGAGGAGTGAGGAGGAGCGCAAGGCCAGGAAAGAAAAGAGGCGGCGGCTCGCCGAGGAGAGCGGAGCGATCCCCATAGAAATTCACTATGACAGCAGCGACTCCGCCGAGCTGCACGGCCCCCCTTCCAAGACGAACTCGCCCACAATCAACCCGGTCAGAATCTACCGAAGGTGCTGCCAGCTTCGCGAGACTCCCATTCTCAAGAAAATCACGGAGCAGCTGAGCGACACGGCCAACATTCTACCCAATGGCTGCGTGAACAAGATCGACTTGACGGGCTACTTTATGCAGCTGCAAGACCTCATCACCCTGGGAGACTATCTTGCCGTTGTGTCCGTCAAGGAGGTCATTCTGCAAAACAGCGGGCTCACCGATGAAGGTGTCAGAGTCATCCTCGCCGGGCTCCTGGCAGCAAAGCACACAGAGCCGGGGAGGCGCAGGAACTCCAATGCCCATCATGAGCATACGACCGGAGTGGTGGAGAGAGTCGTGCTGAAGGAGAACAAGCTGGGGCCCGACGGCTGGAAGCACATTTCGCTCTTCATCTACAAGTGCCGGTCGCTCAAGTACCTGGACCTCTCCAGCATCCCCTTTCCCCGGCAAGCTCCCGCCAACCCCAACGGCACGCTTCAGAATGGCGTTCACATCCCGCTCACCATTGCCGACATCTTCTCAAGGGCTCTCGCAGACCGCCCAGCTGGACCCGCGCTCGAAATGCTCAGCGTCGGCGAGACGGAGCCCAGCATGGAGCAGCTGGGCAAGATCATTGACGGTGTGATCAAGTGCGGCGTGAAGCGGCTCAGTACTGCCCGAAACCCCCTCGACAGCGATGGCGTCCAGCACGTGGTGAGGTATCTGGAGTCTGGCAAGTGCGAGGGCCTGGATCTGGGCGGCATCGACCTCAGGGAGCACATGGACACCATTGCGGCGTCCATCAAGGAGACTGATCCGCTGTGGGCGCTGAGCATCTCCGACTGCAACCTGACGCCCTCGTCTCTGCGCAACATACTGCCTGTTCTGGCCAAGCTGAAGAACTTTGTCTTCATCGACCTTTCACATAATCATGATCTCTTCCAATCCACGCCGAGCGCTGTTGGTCTACTCAGGAGGTATGTTGTCATGTGTACTAATCATTCAAGAAAGAGAGGAGACTGATTCGTCGCATAGATATATTCCCAAAATGCAATGCCTCAAACGGCTGCACCTGGCGGATGTCAGCATGACAGCCGAGCAAGCGATTGCCATTGTCGAAGTCGTGCCGGAAGCCCGCCATCTCTGCCACCTGAGTCTGCTGGGCAACACTGAGATTGTGGCCCTTGCGAGCGCCAAGACGGAGGAGGCGCAAGAGGAAGCCTGCGCCTTGTATGCGTCGCTGATGGCTGCCACCAGGCTGTCCAAGAGCTTGATCTGCGTGGATATTGAGGTCCCCAGCGAGGAGGCTGGCGAAATTGTCAAGGCCATGGCAAAGCAGGTTGTGGCTTACTGCCTGCAGAACATTGAGCACCTGCACGATGTCGAGATCAACCAGGCGGTGGCCACGGCGCTGGCCGAGGCCAAGGGAGAGTCACTGGATGGCAAGACGCCGACGTATCCCGATGTGCTGGCCCATCTCGTCGGCCACGACGTCCTCGAAGAGGACGAGCTGGAGGAAGACGGCTCCGGACCGGACGAGGACTACGTCATTGGCGGTACCGGCGTGGTCAAGGCGCTTGCATGCTGCCTCAAGAACCGCGGCGACGAATCTCGCCGGGCTTCTGGCGAGTTCTTCCGGGCAGGTGGCGTTGACGAAGAGCATCTTGTCGGCCCCAAGATCCCGACGACGAGCGGGGGCAAGGCCAAGGACCTGTCGAAGCACTTGCTGGCTGGTGCTCGCAAGATCCGACAGCGTCTTCAGCCGGCACTGAGCAAGGCGCGGGCGAACCCAAGCGACGAGCTGAACCTGCGCAAGCTCAACTTCCTGGACGAGACGCTGCAGGGCATCATCAAGCGCTTCGAGGACGAGTACCCCGACACCCGCGAGTATGCGGAAGAAAGCCAGGCATCATCCCAGCCGGAGGCGGACGTGCTCTCGTCATCTCCACCGACCCTGGACGACGTCGCGGCAGGCGGCTCGGACCCAGAAGACGAGGGCGAGATTGGCGTGCGGCCTACCCTCTCACGGAACAACTCGATGCTGGGCAAGCAGCTCGCCGAGGAAGAAGGACGAGTGCACCGTGCCGGCCACAGATTCCGATCTGCCTTTACCGAGCACATTGATCTGCTCACGACGCTCGATGATGTGGAAAAGGACCCAAAGCATGCGCATGTGCTTGGCGAGATTGCCGAGGAGGTGGGCGGGGAATTCTTGGAGCTGGCCAAGAAGAAGGGCGCCGTCCAGGCTTTCAAGGAGGACAGGGAAATCCTGTTTGCGGCCCTGAAAGAGAGCGATCCCGAGTACTGGGAGCGCTTTGTCGAAGCGCAGCGCAAGGCACGAGCCAACATCAACTTGCCGGCCGCCGAGAAGAACGAGGAAAGACTGCGACAGGCCCAGGCAGACGAGAGCGCCATTGCCGATTAGTCGACGGGAGCGCATGATTTGTGTCTATTCGCGACTACCCCCTTTCCTGATTGATGTTCCCTTTCTTTCTGCGTCTTTTCTTGATGCTCAATTTTCTTTATACCATCGTTTTTGTTCTTTGCCCCCCCATGGAGGATTTCTGGGATTTTGGATATCACACAAGCGACGAATAGCATGGCAACGGTGCTCGTTTTCATCCCCCGCGAGAGGGTTCAATGGATTATCGTTATTGGGCATTACTGGGTTTTGGCGTGCGTATCCGCAGGGCGCGGATTTTACGGGATGAGAGCATTTCCTCATGGTATCCCCTTGTATGTATAGCATTTGCTCGTTTGTTGAGGCGGACTCATCCTCTCGTTTTTACAAAAGTTGCTTTCTCCCTTTTTACTTGCTCTTAAAATGTCTCGTTGATTAGTACATATGACTATATATAACTACTAGGTATCAATCAGTTGCCGGCTTTGATCAGGGGGCGTTTTTGTTGATCTTGCTTTGGGTCTTGGTTGCAGTGACTGCAGATGGCTTACAAGAGGAGGTGAATGTACGTGAGTGTAGGTAGCTAAATAGAGGATCCGAATATGCTGTCTATGTGTTCGTAATGGCTGAGATGAAGCTGTTTGATGTGTTTTTGAGCCAACACTATTCATTCCTAGATAATGCCGCGTAGTTGTAATAAAGTGATAAAACAGAGGTGTTTCTTGGTGATAGGGTAAGGCCAAATTCCACCAAATAGTCATGTCACGCCACACCCGTGAAGATGTTGCCATCGGAGACGCCGCTATTCCCAGCATCTAAAAGCCCCCGTCCAATGACCGGAGCTACAAGTTGAGCTATTGGGGGGGCGGCAAGGCACATGATTGAAAGCAGAAACGTCTAAAAAGGTCAGCGGAAATAGGTGCATGGTGATTGGACGGCTTGGGGGAGCTGTTGCAAGAATGTTGGTGTTTTGCATCATTTGGGGGGAGAATTGTGCTTTTTTTCTTTGGTTGTCCTGTTTTGATCGGTCGCGTGGCTTCTGTACATACTTGGAATTGAAATAGTATCCGATTCTTCGGTTTTGACTTACGTGATGGATGATCTATGAGTGGAAGAATTGCGTTTTTGGTATACATTGCGTGTATGTAAATGATTGTCTGTCAATCAATCAATGAGGTCCAGTATTCGTTCAGCCCCTTTCCAGGTTTCCGCGTACGAGTACGAAAGAGAACTGCAGTGGTTCAGGCCACACACACCGTTCTTTTTGCAGACAGAACATGATGAAAGGAGTAAGTAATAACCACTCCCCTATTACATAAGATGCAAGATGTCAAAAAGAGAATATCCTGAACAGACGGATAGACAAAAAAACACGTCAAACACAAAGTACTCTTTCTATTGATATGGCTGATCTCAAACGAGGAAGGGACTGGATCCCGACGACTTGGAAGTACCTCGGGGGGTTTACGAAGCTTAGCCTGATCTGGGCTGCCGCTTCAAGAGGTGGAACGATTTCGCACGCAAGCATGATGTGATGTTTGGTCGTGTGCCCTTTCTTTATTTTCTTTCTTATTCTCTATCTGTGCTTACTGCTCTGAATTGTATTTTGTCTGCTTCCTCTTTTTGTGTTTTTTTCTTATAAATGGGGTTTTATGTGTCGGGTATGACTTGGAGCTGGTAGAGTACCTACCTAGGTAGCTGCAGAGGGAACAGTGACAGTTGCAGCCTTGCTGTGCATGCATATCTATCAAAATGCCATCTGCACTCAAAATGCAATAGAAAACAGAAATAGAAGAACGCAAAAAGCACACATCTTACCTAGGAGCATACACATATACCAAACACCTGAACCGAATAAACAAAAGAAAAAGGGGGGACAGATCAGACTGAGTCTACGCCCCCCAAACCCCAAACCCAAAAACCTCCTCCCCAGACAAACAAAAACCCCCCCTCCCCTCAACAGGCAAACAAACAAAAAAGGAAAAAACACGACACCGGCAACGGCGTACTCCGTCTGCCACCTTGCTCCGATAGAAGTACCTACATAAAAACATGCCACCCGGATCGGTAAAAGGGTAAGGATTTCCCGTAAGAAGAGTACAATACAGTATGAATTAATAATTGGAGAAACGACACACCCCCTCCCCTTGCCTGATCTGCTAATACTCATCTGATCTGATGTTTCGTTTTGCCAACAAAAGGAAAAGCAACTTGTAACCCTTTTTTTTTTTTTCATCTTTTGTCGGTCTTAAGTTGATCTTCTTCCTTCTTCTTCCATACTTCTTCCTTTCTTTCTTTATTTCTGGTTTGCTGTGACAACCCCTTGCTTCTACCTTTGAACACACGCGTACACACTTGCAGCCACACCACAGGACCGCATTTCATCAACGGCATTCCCGCCAAGGAGAACAATAGGAGGTCGCCCCCAAGAACATAAGAAACAGACACACACAACACACGCCATCACACCAGCTCAGTCAAAATCACCACAGAGCAATCTCTCAGCGGACAACTTTCTCCCCAACGAAGAAAAAAGAGGAAAAGGAACAATCAAACCTCACCAAACCAAACAAATCACACGACAACCCAAAACCGCAACACAACAGCATACCTACCTTACACATATACACACCAAAATGTCGCCCACATACACAATGTCCGCGCACCTCTGCCGCCAATTCTACACATCATGGAACCAATCCCGCCGCCAGCAACAACAACCACCCTCATCAGCAGCAGCACCAACTTCATCTTCTTCTTCATCATCATCTTCATCAATCGCAATCCTGCCCTCCTCCCGGTCGTCTTTCCCGCAAAAGATCCCCGAGCGCAGGGGCAGCACGGCGTCGCATTCGTCGTCGCTGTCGTCTTCGCCTTCTGGGCGCTGAATTTTGGGAAACTTTTGGATTGGGCTGGGGGTTTCTTCTGTAGAGTTTGCTTTGTTTTATCTTTTGGAGGGACTGAAGACAGCGTTGGTCTACTATTGTTCATGGTCTTGTCTTTATTCTTGGTCTACTGCATGTTCATGGAGAGCTGGCGGGATAGCTGTGTCTCGTTATTCGTATACCATTAATCCTTCTGGTTGTCCAGACCGTCATTGTTTCGATTTTTCTTTGCACGTTTATTCCAATTGGTACTTGGAAATGGAGTTTCATTGAATAATAAATCTTGTATTCATCTCAAAATGCCGTCAAGCGAAACATAAATCTGCTAAACACGCCATCTCATAACCATCGTCTCATGCAAAGTGTATCCAACGACAGCAAGGCTCGCAATTTTGTACATTGGCCTCATGCTCTGAACCAGCCGTGGCGGTCCCCCCTCTACAAAGACGAGGCTGCCAGAGTGTTGACGGTGGGCGGCAGCGACGTCCGCTTCTTCCCCTGGTTGTCGTCGCCGCTGTCGCCGGGCGATTCCTCCTCCAGCGCCGCGCTGCCCTGGATCCGTCGCTTGGCCTCCTGCTTGTCGGCTTCCGTGATGTCCTGCTCGTTCTTGCGCATGTCGGGAGTCCACTGGCTCGTGTTCGGTGAGTGTCCAATCGACATGCCAACCCGGATCTGTCTTCAGCGTCAGCAACTGTTCCCTTATCCATCAGGATAATGTCACGCCAATACTCACCAATGTCTCGAGGGCTCCGTTGGAATTGTCCACCAGGTCGTCGTCAAACCGCATCTTGCCGGGCTCAAACAGCAGCAGCACCGTGCTGCCACCAAAGGCAAAGTAGCCCAGCTCCTCCGCCCGACGCACGTGCTCGCCCTCCTTGCGCGTAATCACCGTGCTGCCCACCATCATGGCTCCCACGCAAATGACCATGACCCGCCCGTGACATTCGCTGTCAATGGGCACGAGCACTCGCACGTTCTCGCCGTACACGTCCAACGCTGAGCGGATCGCCATCGGATTGACCGTGTAGTACTCGCCCTCGATGGTCTTGGGCTTGCCCATAACACCATCGACGGGAATGTGGAATCGGTGGTAGTCCTGAGGGGCCAGTCGGAAAATGCCCAGGGCGCCGTTTTCGTACCGCGGGACATCATCTGGGTAGGCATCTCCAAGAAGTCTCTTGACGTTGAAGTCGCGACCCTTGACCCAGATCTTGGTCGCCTGCGAGATCTGGTTGAAGACGACGCATCGGCAATCTGCTGGCGACACGATAATGCGAGGGTCGTCCGGCGCCGAGCACGGCCGGGCCCCGGGCTTGAGCGCACGGTAGAAGAACTCATTGAAGTTCTTGAACTCTTCAATCGGCAGCAGGACTTCGGACATGTCCAGCCGATGGAAGTCGATGAACTTTTCAATTTCATCTCGCGAGGCAGGGTCGTCGAACTTCTTGCCCTGCTTGATGCTCAGGTTCTTGAGCATTCTCCGAACTAAGTGCAAGTTAGCCATTCATCATCGTCATGACGAGCACCATTGTGCACTTACTTCGCTTATTCTCCATGTCCCTCGACTTGAGTCCCTTGTAGAGCAGCCGGATGCCCAGTCGCACGTAGACGCTCATCTTCTCCTCGTTGATCTGCCCCGTGAGACGGTCCTGGACGAGGATGTTGGCCGAGTTGGCGCCAAGCTTGTACCCGCCGTAGGAGATCTTGGTAATCACCTTGGAGTACCATTTCCTTTGCGCCTGGCTGGCCGTCACGAAGCCGCCCACGAGGACCGTGTTGACCTGGCGCCAGTCCTGGCTGGCGCATGTCGCAATGTGCGTGATGATGTCGCCGTCGCTGCGCTTGTTCAGGCGAGGCTGGTGGCAGATGGGACACTCGCGAATCTCCACCACGTGTTCTTCCTTTGAATCCTCCCTGTCAAAGTACCCCTCCTCTCCGTCTTCGTTGGGCGTGGTGACATCGGGACCAATCGTCGCTCCCGGTGGCGGGTCGACCGTGATCTGGGGCGTGGAGTTGCCCGAGCCCTCGGAGCCCGGCTGCCCGACAGAGTCCCCAGACGACTTGCCAGATAGGCTGAGGCTCTTGACATCGAGGCCGGGAGTTTTGCTTCCGGACCGGCTCTTGGCCTGGAGCTGATCTTCAAGGCACATGACGGCTTCGTCAAAGGTGAGCTCCCACGAATCCTCATTGTCTGCAGCCTTGTGCGGGAAGCGCTGGAAGAAGCTGTCGATTGTCGAGTCCTTCAAGGTGGAACCAAGGGTGTCGAGCATGGTGCTCAGCTCGAGCCTGCTGATGAGACCGCTGTCGTCGGTATCGTACTGCTTCAACAGCGCCCGCCAGAACTGCTGACGCAGAGCCGGATACGGCACGTACTTGGCCCTGAGGTAAATGACGGGGTTGTGCTTGCTCTCCCACTTGTCCAGATTCTTCATCTTCAGCGGAAGAGCGTACTCCGCCAGGTCGGGATCCTCCATCTCCGAAATCGGTTCCGAAGCGTCAACGCCGGGAGCGAGAGCATCCAGAGGTGCCAACGGCGTGGTGCCGGGCTGGATTGCGCTTCCATCGGGCTGCACTGTGAGCGAGGAAGAGCTGTTGGACGGAGGAGATCGGACAGGGTTCGTCTGCGACCGCATCAACTTGCTCAGGCTCTGCGTCGACGAGGAACGGGACACGCCCAGCTTCTGAAGACGGGACTTGGGGGCAGCGGGCGCCGGCACAGGCTCGGGCTCGGGAGCGCGGACCTCGTACAGCCCCGTTTCTGGGTCCGCCTTGGGCGCCTTTTCTATGAGCGTCTTGACAGGCAGGGTGCAGGAGGCGATGAAGTCGTTGCCGGAATACTTGTCGTGATCGATGACGGTAAAGGCAAACGAGTACTGCTGCTCGTGATTCTGCACCGGGAAGATCATCTTCTCGTTGAACACCGGGTTGAGGTTGTGTCGAACCCGCCTGGTGCGGTACGTCTTCTTGCCCAGCGATGCCACGACGAAGGGATCCATGTCGAAGCCAGTCCGCGTCAAGTTGGACTCGGGCGGAAGATCTGTAATCCTGCTGACTTCCAGGTAGATGATGCCGACAACGTCCGAGTCGCCATTGGTAAAAGCGTAGGGATCCTGTCGCCTCTTCTTCTTCAGGCTCTTGATGCGGAGCCTTTTCCGGCGCTTCTCGGCCGTCTCTGGCTTGGAGGGGTCCTCGGCCTCGTCGCCCATGTCTTCCTCGAGCTCGGTGAGGTCATCGTCGTCGTCGTCGTCTCCAAGGCCGTCGGCCGACGATGTGGTTCCTGACCGTGCCGCGCTCGGGGTCAACAACGGCGTCTCCGTCGGTGTAACGTTCCGAGATGACACGGAAACGGAGCCGATCAGGGCGTAGAACTTCTCAAACAGCTGCTGGTCGGAGATGGAGGGGTTTGTGGTGTCGAGCAGCGTGAATTGGAGCTGCACCTCGCCAGAAACGATGCTCGTCTTCTTGCCGGGGCGCTTGCTCTTGAGGGGATACCAGCGCGGCTCTTGCTCGGCGGTTTCGGTCTGGAAGATCTCCTCGAGCGCCAGGTCGAACTCGCCCAGGTAATCCTTGCCGAAGCGATCCTTGTCCCAGCATATGACGCCCACCACCAGGCTTTGTACGGAGCTTATGGGCAGCTCCTCGATGACGTTCCACTCGGGGTTGAGCGTCTTGGGGACGGAATGGGTGACGACGCGGGCGTCGCCGAGCGTTACGACGAGGTACTGGAGGATAGGAGTTTGCTTGTAAGCTGCTGTGTTCCAAACGGCAAAAGGGGGGGTAATGGTTGCGTTGATTGCTAGACGATGCCTCTTCGCTGGAGAGCTCGCGAAGCACGAGATTTGAGTGCCGCCGCTTCCACTTACCGGATCCGAAGTTCCACTGCGATCCTTGGCCGCCAAATTCCTTGCCTATATGCCTCACAACTTTAGTAAACAGCTCTTCTCGCTCGAAGCCGCAGAGGCAAAACAGATGGAGATCAGGACAGAAAGGCGCATCCATACCCGCAGAATGGCCACCCTGAGCGCCAGCCCATTCACGGGGGCCCCCGCAGAGCCCGAGGCATCGTTCTTTGCTCGCATTGGACTTTCGTTCTTCGCGTTTGCGCCTGAAGCCGGTGATGAAGACAGCAGGCGGTTCGGGAGGATACGCATGGCGGAGGGGAGCTTCGAGCAGGCTGGCAACTGTCGTACTTGTACTTTGTGCCCGTAGGGGAGGGAGGGCCCGAGGCAGGCGCTACGTACGGCTGAGGCGCTGGAGGGGACAGTGGTGGCGCACTGTGCAGCGGCTGACGCGATCGACTACCTTATGAGGTCCAGTACCTGAGCGGTTGTTGGTTGCAGTGACTCGGCCGGACTCGATCGACTTCACGCAGACTCAAGACACGGATGGCGATGCGGATTGATGCAGAATCGCAAGAGACGCAGGTCCGCCTACACTTTTAAATGCACCCGCGTCTCCGGACTGGCGGCCCCCCCGTTTGCTATTCGATACCGCCCCGGGACCAGCCTCCACTATTCTAAAGAAGCGAGGCGGTCATGCAGCGCTGCGTCCAAATAATCGCTGTCAAAGTATGGAGTCAAAAAGGGCCTGGCCGCCGTAATACTCCTACAGACAATCAAGGGCCGGGCCTCGGTCGGTATTACTCTGGCAGCTTGTGGCTAGGCCTGGAACCTAGGACGCAACCCCTAGGCGGCCGTGGCTGGAAGCTGGAGCTGCAGCTGCAGCTCGTCTTTATGTTGCCGGGCATTCCAGCAGCAAATGGGGATGCAGTGGCAGAGTGATGTGAATCCCTCAGCTTGTCCATCACATTGAATCCCTGCGCGTTGAGGCGCCCTGCGGTTTCACGTCGACGTCATTGGGGGCATGTATCTTCTAAGCCACAGTGTCTGGTGACAATTGGATCGTACTGTCGGAGATCCCTCAGCTCTGGCTGTCCCGACGGTTACGTGACGCCTCATGGCAGCTCGACCTAAACAAGGACGGATCCCGTTTTCCAACATCGAAAGCTCATACAACTTACGGCAACCTCAACTTACTACTAATACTGCATACGAACCCTATTCAGGCAGCTCCTCTATGCGTCGAGTCGTTGCTGTGACGGCCATGACTTGTCCCGGCCAATGGCACCGACTCATTTGCCCTCACGACCAAATCGCACGAAAGCGCCCTGTTTCACCACGCCCGCAATAGTATATCTCTCACAGGATGCAGCCACCATCAACCGCAGCAGCTAATGAGACGCACTACAGCTGTACGGATACATGAGGCCGGATTCTTCAGGCGGCCGCTCAGGGGAAACACACGGCAGGACATTGATCAAAAAAATAAACCGCTCCTTCGTGATGCGGGGCAAAGTCCTGACATGTGAGCCAGCTGCAGTGTCTTAGACGGCGTTGCACCCTTGTCTCCGCGGCGGCCATGGGTTGCAGAAGGTTCCGTTTGGTTTGTTGGGCGGACTGGTGCAGACAGGCAGAGTCCAGATACGAGGTCCAAGCATGTGCAAATGAAGGCATTCGAAGTCTCGCAGCTTCCAGTCGAGGACTGACCGCTTAGTAAGGGGCACGCGTCGATACCTTGCCATGAATTGCGCCATGTACTGGGAAGACAGCGCTCGATTCGCCGGGACTGGTGGCGTTGTCTGCGTGTTGGGACAAGCAAGCACTGTAATGTTGCGCGAGCCACTCAAAGGTGCATGTTTGGGTGCGTTTGCACAGCTCTTCAGCATGCCTCCAAGACAAAATGACGTCCCCATCATAAGATGACGTAGCGCTGCTGGCCCAGTCCATTGCAGGCAAACGGCTCAGGTTCTATTGGATCGCCAGCATTTAGGGTTTCCCGGCTTCTTTCAAGGCCTGTCGCACCCTGAACGACGTTGGCTGCTTGCTTGTCTGGCCAGGTTCTGCCCATATGTAATCCTGATCGCCATAGCCTTATGACGCGTCTGATGGACTACAGGATGGAGCTCGACCACCAACGATGGGTGACAGAGTGCATACAAAGGGGCCAACGATCTGCTACCCCCTTATTACATCAAATGTACCTCTGGAGGCTCAATGCACTTGGACAATCGGCTCAACTGCTGCTGTTAGTACCAACTTCAAGTTCAGGCTACTGGAGGAGCTGTTGGAGAGGCATTGACGCTAGTAGCTGGCAACAAGAGATACCTGTAGCAGAGCAGAGCACAACGATGTTTTGTGTGGCGGCGTCATCCAATCTGTCCTGCTGGATCGAGATCAGGGCGATGGCAAAGGCAGTGCTTCCTTCTTCGTTTCCCTTTTCTCCCTGAGCTGGATTCTTGAGACGATCGTCAATCTGGAAGCTCTATCGAGTAGCATTCTATCAGGGAGATTCATCGAATATTCATGGCAACGGCGCTAAAGATTTGGTCTCAATCTTGACCTATCTAGGAAGAATCGAGCATTGAAGCAAAACAGGCTACCTACGCAACGAAAATTGTTTGTGTCATTAACTGCAACACGCATACAGTAATACACTGCCTTTGCAGAGGAAATATCAAGAGAAAGAACAAAGAGTAATACTGAGAGAGAAAGAAATATGAGAAAATCGAGATGCAACCCGAATACGGTGTATACCTACTCAGGCATGAAAACATGGCCCCTTTTCAGCATGGTCACGCCACCTGTCATTTCGGGTGCAGGTAAGCTTGCTTCTAGCAGGCCTCATGGGAAATTGGATCCGGCTCACTTTTTTTTTGCTGGGCGACCACTTGCACACAGCACTAGGTACAGTACCAACCTGCCTTAGCAGCAGAGGTGGGTAAAATCACAAGCTCCCAACGGACCTGCGCGGTAGAATCCAGAACCTTCAGCGTCAAACCCCGGAAGCCTCTCTCCACACATTGTGCACGCGAGCTCCAGAGCCAAGCCCGGCACTTTGTTTCTGCTTCCCTCCAAGTCCTTCGATAGCCGTCGACCAGAGGCAGCCGAGCCGATAACAATCCATCCATCCATCCAGATAGCTCACAGCAGTGGTCACGATTCTCACGGACGGAGCTCGCAAACTGCTGGTCAACAGACGCAAGCATCAGCGACAACAAGACGTCAGGCTGCATCGGGGCCTGACCAGCATCTCCAGTACAGACAGTCCGCTTATCGTCGTCGGCGTCAATTCCAATCCGCCGCCAGCCAGCATGTCATCACCATCGGGCTCCTCCCACGGCGGCAAGCGCAAGAGAAACACCGCCACCGCTGCCGACGCCACAAGCCTCCCCGATGGCACTCTGCAGACGTCGTCGCGAGATGCCTCGGGCGAGGAGGGCGACACCACCGCGCCCGAGTCCTCCCGCCAGACCAGACGGACCTCGAATGGCACAAGCTTGAACCCTAATAAGAGACAGCGGGCAAGTGCCGACCGGGTCCCGGAGAATGGCGACAACGTCCTCGACCCCGGCGAGCCCAGCGACACCACCGAGGCCAGCGTCGACATCGCCGAGAGGGTTGGCCGCAAGGGCCGCAAGAGCGCGTCCAAGGACGTCGAGGAGGAGAAGAAGGCCACCATGCCCCCGCCCCCAATTGGCAAGCTCACGCACCCCGTGGGCTACAAGACGAACCCCCCGCCCGTTGGCCGCCCCGTGAGGGTATATGCGGACGGCGTCTTTGACCTGTTCCATCTCGGGTGAGTTCTAATCTATACAATGCGTGGTGAAGACTCGTGCAGACGGAGTTGGCGTGCTAACCGACACATCGGCAGACACATGCGGCAGCTGGAGCAGGCGAAAAAGGCCTTCCCCGACACGACCCTCGTCGTGGGCGTCACCGGCGACAAGGAAACCCACATGCGCAAGGGACTGACCGTCATGTCTGCCAAGGAGCGAGCAGAGTCGGTGCGACACTGCAAGTGGGTGGATGAGGTCATTGAAGACTGCCCTTGGATCGTCACACCCGAGTTCCTCGACGAGCATCGCCTCGACTACGTTGCGCACGACGACATCCCCTATGGCGCGGACGAGGGAGATGACATCTACCAACCCATCAAGCAAGCCGGCAGGTTCCTCGTTACCCAGCGAACCGAGGGCGTCAGCACGACTGGCATCATTACCAGGTGAGTTCTCTCCCGGCCGTCGCAGAGTCGATGCCACAGACTTCTGGTCTGCCCAGTCCGTCATTCCATTGCTGCCGAACCACGTCTGACTTGCGTCACCTTGCAGAATCGTCCGTGATTACGAAAAGTACATCAGTCGGCAGTTCAAGCGCGGTACTTCTCGCCAGGAGCTCAACGTCAGCTGGCTCAAGAAGAACGAGATCGAACTGAAGCGCCACGTGCAAGACCTCCGCGAGAACATCACGAACAATTGGACCACGACCGGCCAGGAGCTCAGCCGGGAGCTGAAGCAGTTCTGGCCCACCAGCCGGCCGCAGAGCCCAGCCCGGTTCAACAGTGCAGACAACGTGCGGTCTCCCACCGTCCCCGGAGGGACAGGCAACTCGAAAGAATTCATCACTGGCTATGCGCTCGGCCTGGTTGGTGGCGTGCGATCATGGGTTCGTTGATCTCTACTTGTTTAACTTAAACATGCCGTTCCTAAGCTAACCTCTCTCTCTCTCTCTCTTTGCAGATGACCAAGAATCGCAGAACAGTACCAAACAGCCACCCTGCCAGTGACGACGACTCCGAGGAAAGCGACGGCAATGGGAGGCCGGCAGAGAACAACCACACAGCGGCGGCCTCGAGCCAAGCATAGATGTGCCTGTAGCGTCAAGGAAGCCTGCCCCGAGCATGAACGGAATCGTGGGCGACTGTATTGGCTCTCCGACGGAGGCAGCTTCGCAAACGACATGAAAAGGGGGGAAAGTGTACACACGTGGCAAAAGGATTGACGTTTAATGTGTGGTAATAGATGGAATTCGGTGGTTGTGCCATTGGCGCGTCTGGTTTCGTTCTAGGGTTTCTCAAAAATGATGACTTGCTTTGCTCCCAATCTTGGCGACTCCTTTTTCACTCCCGATCGTTTTGACGATTTTGTCGTCGTTAACGTCTGAAGCAGCAGGCGAGCTATTTTGGTCGAAAGGAGCTTCTGTTCCGGACCTTCAGATATTGCATCGATGGTGTCAAGGCATTCACGGATCTTGGCGGCATCTCGACTCTTGGTGTCTTGTCACCTCGGTGGACGCGCTGTTACAGGGGGTGATCTGACGGTTCGAAAGCTCGCAGTGGACATGGCAAGGCTGCGATGAGGAGGAGGTATGCAACTTGATGCGACAGCCAATATCATCAAGGCCAGCAGAAGATCAGCCTCGTCCACGAAACATGGGGGCACATGTTTCATATGATACTACTACCACTGACTCCCGCAGGTGCAGCCTTGTACATTAGAAGAGTGAGGCTATCGACTGCCCTCGAATCTGTCTCTTTCCCCCTTTTTTTTTACCTTTTGACGATGGAGATTCAATAAAATAATACCTCAAGGCATCGACTGCTGCTATCTGGCCGATGCGGGTTGCTAATATTAGCCCATCTCTTTTCTTTTGCAAGAGAAGTGCCATACACACAGAGAGAGAGGCAGTAGGAGTTTTTGGTTCCATAAGGCGATGCTACCCTATCGAACGATCCTGTAGCCCGACTGGCGTTTTTGTTTCGTTTCGTTTCGTTTCGTTTCTGTTTTACCCAATTGTGTTTCTGTTCATGCTGCTCGCGGCTATCGAGCCTGATGTGTGTGTTTGAGAAAGGGTGTTTGACGGCGGCTATTAGCCGATGTGTGGGACATGTTTCTCGTGAGATGGATGCGTTACATTGAAGAGGGACATGGTACGAGGGTTTTAAACGCGAAAGAGGGCAGACTGTGTGGGAGAGTGTATCTCTCCATCTGGCTGGATGAGTGTGCCTGATGGAGCGAAGTCGGTCTTAATCTGAGGACAATGAGAAGACACAAGCATACGAGACGAGTTGCATGGAGGACATTCTACAGAAACTGCGCTTGGACAAGGGATGCAAACATCGGCCTGGCTTCGTGCCGCTTCACAAGCGGCCGCTGGACCTCATGGCGATGCACTCATTGCCGAGATTCCCCCCCATCGCTCCGGGATCCTTTTTGTCGTTGGGCGAGAGAGGATGGGCAGAACGACGGTAGCAGCGGCGCATAGACGACGAATGGGAGAGGCGCGTTGGCGACGGCGGATGTGGCAGGGCGGCTGTGTGAAGCCGTTGCACCGGGGGGGCAACGATGGCTGTGTTTTTTTGAACTTTGCCGACTGCCTGGGCCCTTGTTGCTGCGGAATCACTTTTGAGGTTACAGTCTGCCACAGAGGGGAGACAGAGAGAGTGGAAGAGAACAGCTTCGCCTGGCGACAAGCGCGCTTGTGTGGGTGTGCCGTGTGTCCGGATGGCTGGTAAACCCCCCTTCAACTGCCTGACAGATGTTGTAAATGCAAAAGGTGCAGTGGTTCTTCTTCCCGTCTGGCCAGGGTGCTGACTTTTTCTCGTCTGAAGTCTGGTCCGTTCTCGTCATGATGCATGAAGTGTGTACTTACTTGTTCTCGCACGTCGTTGCCAGGCGTATAAGGCATGTCGTATGTATCTGTCAATGGCGTGGACGAACAAGTAATACATGGACTCTAAAAATAACATGGGGGAGTGTCTTTTCGGGTGCGTGACAGCATTTGCTGCCGGTTGGGTCGCCTGTCTTTGTCTTGTCTTGTCTCTCTGTCTTGTCTGGGTCGAACCAACCTCGTGCCCCCCCGGTCAAGAATAAGCGCCGAGAATGACAAGACTGTGCATTAGTCGTGTCCATGTGCCAGTCAGTACCAAGGTAGGCAGGCAGGCATGCGCAGCAGAATGTACATACATACATACGAAAGCAAGGGGGGGTTTTGCAGCTGCTTGGGAAGCGAAATGGGGACTGATGCAGGTTCTCTCTCTCTTGGTCTGGTTAGGCTGTGCGATATTTGTCATTCAGCATCCTCTCCATCGTCGATCGCCCCCGGTCTGGTGAGATGATACTACAGTGAGCGCATGCGTGTATGGAATTCATATGCGTGGAACAGCATCGCCACACCCTCGCAGGCCTTGTCCATTCCCCGTTCTCAGCAAAAGAGCCCCTGCGGCAGATGCGCGAGGTGCCTTACTAGGTAGTCCTGTATTACCCTCACCTCATCCCCCCGAACATGCAAATGGATCTCGCTTGCTTTGCTGGCAGTGAGATAAGCGCCAGCGGGCACCCATTCGAGGTCTTGAAACATGCCGGGGGCTGATGAACGGGGTGGCTTTGTATCGAGTATCGAGTACATGGATGGAAAAAAAGAAAAATGTTGGACCTGTCGTGGTGTTTTACCCTGCCATGCCCAGGCGAGGCCTTGCATCAAAGAATTCGCGTGCTGTCTAAGACCCGTGGTGGAATTCGGAGTGTCTGGGTTGTAGCATATAGTAGAGATGATTTGGGTAATGGGTACTTTTGGTAGCATTCGCTCCCTTTATTTGACTGAAACGGGTGTCGATGATCCTACGTCCTTCGCCGAAGCCCCTGCTTTCTTCTTCTGTGCGTGATGACTGTGGGGGATGGTTTCAATAGCGGACGGGACAGCAGTGCTAGCTGCCGTGGGATATCGTGGTCGGATCGTATTTCCATACTGTTACTAGTAGTGCCGGGAGAAACGCGAGTCAAGGGAGAGACAACAGAATCCCCCTTCAACCTGGCAATATCAAAGGTAGGCGAACGCTGAGCATCTCGGTCCCGAGTCTCTCTCATGGCCCTGGGACCTGAGGTGACACCCGCGATGATCCGGTTCCAGTAAGGTACCAAAGGGAGCAAGGGGAGGTACTCGGTACAGTGGACGCATGTACTTCCAGGTCCTGCTGCGGGAAGGCATGGGTCGCACCTGCCCGTCGGTCCACCACCTTAGATAATCTGGCCCCCAAACTGTCATGGATCCACTAGCCCCCAAATCTTCAGCAGCCGGTTCGCTGTTCGTCTCATGTTGGAGCAATCAAGTCTTTGCCAGGAAGCAGATGAAGAGCAACAAAGTGAGTGTGAGAAGTGCCAGACAAGTCCCGGATTGCCTGCGATGGAGGATGCTTCATCATCAAAGAAATCGAGATCAGATTGCGGTTCCAGCGAGGACCAGATCTACAGGGGTGCTGCCAAAACGTGGTTCTGAAGCCCTGTTCGTGGTTGCACAAACGGCACAGCAGCAAGGCCAGAGAGACAGAGGAACAAAGAAGACGATGCAGCGGCTGACTCTGATCTCCCTTGCTCACCGACGAGATGCATCAGGTGAGGTGAGGTGGATATGCGTCAACGATGACTGGCAAGTCTTCTTGAGACAGCTAGGTACCAGCTTCCAAGGACTCGCGCAACTATTGCCATGGCGGCCGTCTGTCTGCTCGTGCCGGAATGTCCTCCGCGGCCACATATTACCTCCCTTGCCTTTAGCTGCAAGCACTGCGACATACTACAGATCCTATCCCGCGCAGCATCGTGATGGCCCAGCGTCCCAAGTCCACCAACCGGCGGAACTACTTACTAGCCCTGCATTTACGAAGCACGAGCGCGGGTGCCTTCGCGCTGCACGGAGCGGGCCATGGCCCTCGTGGACGCGGAGGCTACTACTATCGCAAGGACATGCCGACATGCCTCCCCTTGGACGGCACTAGAAGCCTCGACGATTGGGGTGCGCTCGCTAGACAAACCCCCGGCCCACCGGCACGTCAGCTCTGCGGAGCGTCGACACGCAAAAGGACGGGGAACTTTTTTCAGCTCTGGGCCATCCTCCAGTTCGTCGTCTTGCAGCCGGTTGCGAGCTGAGCGAGCAAGAGGTGGCCGCCAGTGCATGTCCAGAAGTGCTCGTGCCCATGGCTGACACCAGAGGGCGGCGCTGATTCGCTCGCTGTAACGCAGGGAGATGCGCACACGGGGGCAGCTTCACCGGGTTTTCCCAGATGTTTCGACCGGTTGCTTTGATACAGTTTGTGGATTGCTCGACTTGGGCGGAGGCGGCCGATGCAAGCTGCTGAGGCCATTCATCCTCAGCTTTGTCTGCCTCCCTGGAGCAGACGAGCAATCAGCTGCGAGGTATGCGAGGGCATGGGGACATACAGTACTTGCATGGCGCATGCGCGTGAATAGTACGAATGTAGGTAGGTATCGTGCACTTTGGGCTCTCATAGAGAGGTATATCGTTGCCTGCAAGTTCATGACCTTCCGCAGCTTATTGCATCGGTAGCAGCTAATACCACCACATATCTTCTAGAAAGGAGGCATGGAAGAGCGGGATGCTCTGTGCAAGGTCTTACTGGAAATCCTTCCACGCAAGGCGTTTGGATAAACGGGTGTTCTCTTGCTTCATACTAGTAGCACAAGCTGCAGCGGGCTGGGAGCACCAGGCTTCTCATCAAGGCCACGCACGATACGGGGAAGCCTCTTCGTCCGACCCTTGTCTCCCCCAGACCACTTCATCCAAAGTACAGGGTACGGGTGCTCGCAGCCGCCGATGCGCCAGAGGTACATAGTGAGCTCTCTCGCGCGCAAATAGTGCACATCTCGAGGATCCTGGCCCCGGAAGCTGCTGATCATATTGCAACAGTGAGTCGGCACTTGCGTGAACGGTGCTCCGTACTGCTTGTCAACTCGAGGCACGAAGCAACGCCTGGACTTCACGCCAACACGTGGAACACCGGCTGTCGCTGACTCCGTCCACGGATTGGTGATCCCGGTGGCGAACAAGAGACGCTGCTCTCGTGAGCCCGTCTGCTGCCTCCTTCACAAGAGCCGGGCTCCCTTCACACGGTTGCTCACGGCGCCAACCAAGTGCTCAGGACCGGCAAACGCACCTTTCTGCGGCTGTTGGTCTTCTGGCGACATTTCGAGCCCGCCCCACCACCGTCGGATTCTGGCTGGCATCCAGCAGACGAAGCCCATAGAAACTGACAGGACTTGCTGCTGCGTCATACCGTACTGTACATGGGAGTCGAGTATACCTTACCGACAGTTGCCAGCAGGCTCTTGTCGTTAGACGAAATTCTGCCCCTGTAATTTCTCGCCAAGAGCGCAACACTTCTGGAGAGCCCACACACATCCAGCCGTTCAGGACGCCATGTCTCACATTCTGCTCGTGCGGAACGTTGATCCTCAACGTGCCGGGAGGAAAAGACGACAACTATCAAGGGCGAGGGAGATGATGATGACTACCAGCGCCTCTCCGGGGACAAGAGCTGAGTAGTCCGCGGGCTGGCACGGGAGACGCTCATTTCCCACATCTTTAACCCTGCTGGAGCCGCCGGACCGGGAACGTTGACGCCATACCCGCGCCGTTTTCGCGGAACAGCCCCCCCCTGGTTCGTTTTCTTCAGGGCCTTCGTTTCCGCCGGAAAGCAATGCACTCCGCTCTTGGTCCTGCTGCGTCTGGGTGCTTGTGCGTGCCAGGCGCCCATGCCCTTGCCCGCGCTCGACTGCTTCGTGCTGCTTTTCCGCATTCCCATGAGGCGATGTGCACAGCCGGGTGAGCAAATCGGGACAGTCGTGTTCAGGTAGCCTGCGCATCTTGGAACCCAAAGAGGAGATCAGCGACACATTAGCCTGCATGTCGATAAGGGCCTGGCTTCTAATAATATCCCCCGTCAACTCACTGCAGCCAGCTCCGGCTCGACGACGGGGTACGACCGCGCACATGTCCAAGTATGGGGATGCCATGTACGAGGTACCGCGGATGGAGACTGCCACCAGCCTGGATGTTGCTCGAATGGATGTCTGCAGACAGCGAGCGAATCCTCTTGTGTGCCCAACACTGACTGGCGCGGCCGCTGGTGGCCAACGAGCGAGAGGAAGCAAACACGCCTCGATCACGGGCTCTGCTTATGACAGGCGGATATTTTCTTACCCCTCCACCAGTCGCCGCCACCCTCTCCCCCGTGCTGCGCCCAATGACGGCCACGCTCCCAGCAGGACGACGACTCGGGCGCGCTCATCTGGACGGAGCTTTTTTGGCTTCTACCCCAGCCCTGGCCCGTTCGCTCCCGCGGGCAGGGCTGGCTCAACCACGCGGCGGCGTCTCCACTGTGCATCCTCGTCCCGACATGGGTTCTGTCAGCCTCGACTGCTGCGAGTTGGGGCCGGGGGTGTGGGTTGTGGGTGTGGGTGTGAGCGTGAGAGCCAGAGAGAGAGATTGGCCCCTTCGCTCCCCCCGGCTGCGTGGATGCTGCGCTGCCCTCGCAACGTAGCCGGTACTCGCACAAACGGCGTGGGAGAGCTGATGGCCTCGACACCGCTTCGGGGCGACAACACGCCTGGCCATGCCCTCTCCCACGTCGTTTTACATGCACCCCATAGCTCAGCTGCCAGCCCACGGCTCGTCATGGAACCGGGATCATGTTTCCAGGGCCACTTCAGACGATGGCAGTTCGGCTGTGGTGGGTGGTCGTGCTGCCCACGGGCTGGCTCCCACATCAACATAACATACCGCGTATTACACGCCTACATGTAGACTACCTTCCAATCTACTTTACTCTGCGCGCTCTCTGCTCTCTTTGCCGCAGCCCGTCACCACTGCCATTTTCCCGCAGCGCGAAGCGGCAAGTGCCTCGTGCCCTTTCCTATATTTGTCTCCTCAGAGGCATTCTGTGGTCGCATCGCTACTGGGGACATCTCCTCCACGGAACGAGGCTGAGGCTGGGTTATCGCCGACGTACCTGGCTCTCCCACCCCAAAGCGGCGGGCTGCTACGTAGGTTTGCCCTCCAAGTCGACCCTTTTCGTCTCTCATACACCATCAAACTATACCCTTGCTCTCCTTACCCGTGCTTTTGGAGATAGCCGGCCCTATAATCCATCATCTCTACGACTTCACTTCACGTCACATCACTAGCAGCGTCTTCTCGCAGCCTTCCGGGCTGTGTATACCAAGATAGACTTTCTGTGCTCCACGACTGCCCCGGCACCTTTTGCTTCCTTTTTACCTTTTATTTTACCTGCATCTCGTTCCGTCTTCGATCTGTCTGAGAGAAGCTCTCCTCCACAATGGGGAGCCTCAGGAACATCATGAATGTCGATGACGACCACGTCGACTCGCACTCCATAAGAAGGGACCGGAGGCCGGCCTCGATGAGCTCGCTCGATCACGATCTATCCGTCCCCATGGCCAGATACCATCACATCCCGGTGGATCTGTCAAGGCAAACATCACCTCCTCACATCCTCCACCCTGCAGCGCCACCCCTAGGATATAACAGCCACCCTGGCGCTCGCCGACGCAGCAACACTAGCACCGACTCCATGGACTCTTCCTACGGACAGAGCCAGAACCATACAGCCTACTACCAGGGAACAGCAATGAGGCCCATCATGCCAGGAACCGTTTCAGGGGATCACCCCGTCAAGCTGACGCCCATTACTGGGAGGGTCAGTCGTGCGAAGAAGGGTGTTCCTGTTCATACGTGTGATGTCTGCCGGCCGCCAAAGGTATTTCGCACATTCACTGCATCACACTCCCTTGGTCTTGCGTCTTGCTATATACCATACGAAGCTGACACTTGGGGGCTCACCCTTCTCACATCAACAGACGTTTACAAGAGCAGAGCATCTGAGGTATGCCGTCCACCTCATCACTCCCCTCATGTTCGCAAACGACATTGCTGACGGTATTACCTCCTCAGGCGACATCAACTTAGCCATCAGCCACCGGAGCTCTCTTGCACCGTCTCGGGCTGCAAGAAGGTCTTTTACCGCAAAGACTTGCTGGACCGACACTTGCAGAGACAGTAAGCCTCTCTCATCCACCCTCCCACACCTCATGCCAGGGAGATGAGGAGACAGCTGAACATGAGATGTAGTGGCGAACACGACGGCAAACTGAACAGAGACTCATCACGACGGCGACGCTCCGACAGCAGTCCTTCTCGACCTTACAGCAGCTCACCGCCAGCGCCGTCGATGCAACAAGCCTCCTCTCCATATAGCGTCGGGGCTGCCGCCACGCCGGCTTCCAGTGTCGGGATGGTGGCCGGCCACTGGTCATCGGTCAACAGGTCGACGCCGCCTGGGCCTGCCCTGCAATCGCCACATATGCGGGATACGCAGAGCGCCTACCACATGGCAGACATGAGCGTGGTCGACCCCGTCACTGCTGGAGTGGTTGCTACCTACGGCGAAGCGCGGCCTGCCGGACTCGGCGTGATCAATCCTCAAGTCACGGATCCTTTTATACCTGAAACGACTCCATCAAACATGTCATGGACGGATAGCTCGGGCATTCCGTCGACCTCTTCGGGAAGCGCCTACTCTACGCCGGCAACCGCCAGCTCCGGGTTTCAACAGTCGTCGGCTCGGGCCCCTGCCGCCGAGTGGAGTGGACCGATGCCCTCTTACACCACATCCCCGAGTCCCGTCATCACGGACAACGGATATCCCATGTCATTTGGCTACGCTGCCACGCCTCCACAGGTCTACTCCTCGGTCTACGGGGATGGTATGGGGACCCCGTTTGCTGGCTTCGAGCACAGCGCGAACCTCTACAGCCCCCAGATGCTTGACACGGCAGTCCGCAGCATGTCTCCGCCAGAGCTGATGGTGGGCCATTCCGCAGAGACGCTGGTCGCGGCGCCGGCTGCGTTGCCTGTGGATCGCATGATGTATCCTCGCACCTGTAGCCGCGAGCCTGTAGACGCTCTCGGCCTGTATACCCTCATGCCGGCAGCTCTCAGCCATGGCATCCGAAGCATGATACCGACGTACATCGAGGTGTACTGGGACAAGGTCCATTCCATGTACCCCATCATCCACAAGCCGACGTTCGAGGACCCGGCAAACATGCCCGAGGAGCACATGGAGATTCTTCAGTGCGCCATGGCGGCCATTGCTACTCAATTCCTCGAGCACGAGGACCACCGCGCCAACGGGCACCAGCTACACACTTATGCTATGGAAAAGGCGAAGCTGGTAAGTGTGCCCCAATGCGAACAAACGTTTGCCTCAGTGGCAGAAGAGCTATCAGCTAACGTACCCCTTCTTTAAACTAGTACGCCAACTCTGGCACCCCCGAATGGCCGTTGCCGATTATGCAGGCTACGCTTCTGTGCGAATACTATGCTCGCTTCCGGGGACGGAACAAGAAGGCGTATATGCCGTCGCCTCGCTTTGAGGCACTGTACCAAATGGTTAGTTCCCGCTAGATTTCTCATGGTTCTTCTATACGTTCCAGCTCATGCCACTGAGCGTCTTTGGGTGAACCGTTTTCTTTTCTTTTCTATTTTTGAGTTTCTTTCTCTTTCTCTTGTTTTCATTTCTTGGATCTTTTCTGCTTCACGAAATCTTCATGTCTTGCGTACTATCATGTCTGAAAACGAAAACAAAAGTTTCTACAGCGGCGTCTTTTATTTCTCTTGCTTTCTCTTTATGACTGTCTTGCTTCCTCTCCCCCCCCCCCTTTTCTTATCTTGACTTCTCTTCAATTGGT
Source organism: Trichoderma sp. PF4103 (assembly GCA_023628735.1). Lineage (NCBI taxonomy): Eukaryota > Fungi > Ascomycota > Sordariomycetes > Hypocreales > Hypocreaceae > Trichoderma > Trichoderma sp. PF4103. Next base: position 1,140,024 of record JAMAKC010000003.1, read on the forward strand.
GCTTTCTTCTTTTCTCCTTCTTCTTTCATCGTACTCTTGTGCTTCTCGGGGAGACAACCTCCGCCATCTTTACATCTCATGCTCATTGTGCCTTCAAATGCAGGTCATTCACGCACAAACCACTTACCCATCGACAATGGGACCGTGCGATGCCTCTCAGCAGTGGAGGATCTGGGTCCATATGGAATCAAAGAGGCGTCTCCTGTCCGCCTGCTTCTTGCTTGACGTCCATGCCATGTCCTTCCTGGAACAGCCCCGAGCCGCAGTCCTCGGCCTGGACTATAGCGATCCTCGGACGCTCCCGATCCCTCTGTCGATGGCCACGCTGCAGCTGTGGGATGCGCAGACGTACCAGGAATGGAGCAGCATCAGCCAGCCGGCCATGCCAGCGACCGTAGGGGCGACGATTCTCGAAACCATTACCGCGGCAGACATTGCTTCGATCCCGGCCTTTGACGCCTCGCTGTTTCTGGTCGCATACGTTTTGCAGCTCCCGCAGCGGCACTCCCTCACCAAGATCAACCTCCTGGACGATGCGTCGAGCATCAGCATGAGCCACTTCAGGATCATCCATCTCTTCCCATACTCGCCCATTGCCATGTCCCATCTCGCCCTCCACTACACCCCGCTTCACACACTTTTGTCAGTATCCGGCGACAGCTGGGTCTTCAACAAAAAGGTGCTCCAGGCCACCGACTTCATGGAGCACCAGAAGCAGCTGGAAAAGTGGCGGGACTCGGGCAGCGCCGCCGTTGCCGTCGCCTTTGCCTCGCGGGCGCTCAAGCTGTTCCTCGGACTGCAGAGGAGCAAGGACGGTAGCGCCGCCAGCGCCGCCTCCTCGTTCCAACAGCGCGCGCAGCAGCAGCAGAAGCAGCGCAAGGAGATCTCCGACTTTTGGGGCATCTACGTGTGCTCCCTCATCTGCTGGGCCTTTGGCCACGTCGGCGGCGCCGCCGCCAGCCGCTCCACCAAGGCGCCGACGCGCAGGGCCGCCGTCCAGTGGCTCCTCCGGGCGGCGGACATGGAGCCCGGGCGCATCCAGCAGATGTCGGAGCAGGAGAGGCAGGCCGGCTCCGGGGCGGTCGGCCTCGCGCGGGCGTCGCTCGAGAAGGACTGCCTGGGCGGGCGGAGCATCTTGCTCGCCGATGCCGTGGGCGTGTTGAAGAAGTTGGAGGAGGGGGATAATTATCGGCGGTTTTAGGTACTTGGGCGAGGTGAGCTGTGGAATTTTTGCACCTTTTTTCTTTCTTTTCTTTTCTTTCTTTATCATTGGTTCATGATTTGCATCAGCATGGTTGTTATTTTCACTTCCTTCCCTTTTTTCTTTCTCTGGCTGTACAGGATGGTTGGGATACGGAGTTTTGGAGCCTGCTCACGAGCAGGACTACATGGCAAGTCGAATTTTGGAAATGTCTAAAGGCAGCGGCATGAGTTTATAGAAATACATACCCTTTACCTTACAATACGAACGTGTTTATTATAAACATCCCTTGTAACCATCAGTCTTAGAAGTCCTGAACTCCTTCATGACTCTGCACTTTATATACCTTGCCTCCTACCTGTGAGATGCTTTATAAAGATGGATGTGAAGACCGAACTGCAGTTGACTTCTTGCAATGTTCTCGTATGACCTACCTAGCCCGTTAGACAACCTGAAAAAAATGCAGTCTCATTTTTTTCCAGTCGTATGCAGCAATGCCGGAAAGCTGCACCAAAAGAGAAAGACATCGCGTAAATCATATGTATATATTACGTCTGCCTGATACTTTTCAGAAAACAGTAAAAGATAAAAAAGAGAACCAAAGAACAAGAAAGAAAGAAACCAAGAAATCAAGAGGCCATGACCCTCTTTTTTTGTTTTTGTGTGTGTGTGCGTGTTTTTGTTAATTTTTTTTCTTTTCCCTTCTTCCTGTTCTTCTCCATCCACTATGAGAGGACGAGAAAACAAGAGGTTCCAAGGAATCATGTAGAGACGAGAATCATCCACGCTCCCCTTCCCTTCTGCGCGCCCCTTAGCCTCCTGGGGGGACTGAGCAACTAAACAAGACTCTCCTTCCCATACAGTAGCAAGCAGTTTAAGAAATTAAGGCAAAAAAAAAGGAGGAAAAAAACCGGTTAAGATGACGAAAAACGGATAATGACTTCTTCCCGCATTCAAAGCGTTGTTGTTGCCTCCCCCTTTCCAGTGAGATAAAATCGCAGTAGATCTCCTCGTGGTCGGTTCATCGGGTTTTGTTATCGTAGTAATACACAAGTCCATTGGTTAAAGTAAAAGGGAGAGTGATGACCGAGAAAAGAGGATCCGCCCCGCTGACCGTCTTCCAATTCGGGCCCTTCCATCATTCCCCTGGTCTCTCCGGAGAGGACCAGCCATGCAAATGTCCAACGTTGCTTCATCGGGCATAAGGGTGGAAGCCCCTGTTTCCGCCTCGTCCTCCGCCGCGGTAGTTGGCGCCCGGCTTCCCGGCGTTCTTGGGTCCGGTCGGAGCATTTGCCGGCGGAGAGTGCTGGGAATCCGAGCCTCCGTGGCCGACGCTTCCGCCGCGCCGAGACGACCCCTGGTTCGCATTCGGCTGCGGCACATCGTCGTACATGCCCTCCCAGGACGTGGGGGCTCCTCCGCCGCCGCCTCCCATCCCGTATCCGCCACCTCCATAGTTTCCGCGGCCGCCCCGTCGGCCGCCGTGAGGGCCCTGAGAGGCCTGTTGTTGGTACTGGTCGTAGCCGTTGTAGCCACCGTCACCGTTGCCCTGGCCTCCCTGTTGGCCCATCATCTGCTGCTGCATCTGTTGCATCTGCTGCATCATCTGAGGATTCATCTGGCCCATCATGTTCTGTCCGGGACCGCCGCCGCGGCCCATCATCTGCTGCATCTGCTGCATCTGTTGCATCTGCTGCCACATGGCTGGGTTCATGGGCATGCCTCGGGACATGGCCATCTGCGACTGCATCATGGCAAAGTACTGCTGCATACGCTGAAAGTATTGAGCCATGAGCTGCGGCGTCATGGCCGAGTTGTTGCCGCCCATCTGCTGACCCATGCCGCCCTGGACGGACTGGTCGTCGCCCTTTCGAAACTTTCCTCGCTTGGCTGCTTCCTCCTCCTCTCGAAGGTTACCCCTCGGTTGGGCCTTCTTGACTTCAATAGGCTTCCCATGAATTTCAAGCGGCACATTGATGCAAGCGTCCACGCCCGCTTCGCTCTCAAAAGTGACAAAGCCGAAGCCGCGAGGCCTGCCTGTGTCCTTATCCATCATCAATGTGGCGTCGACTACTCGACCAAACTGGGCAAAGTACTCTCTGAACTCCTGGTCCGTGGTGTCCTGGCTCACTCCTCCCACAAAGATCTTGCTCGTCTTTTCCTGCTCATCTCGAGGAATAGCTCGTTTGGGATCAATCTATTTTCCGTTAGTAAGTAAACACCCGCTTTCCTCAAGGGATCTGAGCTTACAATCTTGCCATCCAGGAAATGTTCCTTGACCATGACAATGTTGACAGTCTTTGGGTCCTTGAAAGTCAAGAAGCCAAAGCCACGGGACCGGCCAGAGCTGCTGTCTCTCATGACAGTGCACTCGACGACTTCTCCGAATTGTGAGAAGTAATCTCGCAGGGATTCTACCGTCCGTTAGCATCTGCGAAGCTAACCAATAGTACAAAGTAAAACGTACGATCTGTTGTCTCCCAGTTCAGCCCACCGATGAACATTTTTCTGGATGAACGAAAGGTTAGCACGTAACATCATCACATACAGCAACCTCGCAGATAATTTGACATAGAAGAAACAGAGCGAACGAGATCCTAGCAGTAGCAGCGTTTGTGGCAACCGAAGAGAGATCTTTGTCGTAGGTCGGGTGATAGGAGGGAGCAGCAACCGCCGGCCTGCTTTGGTAGATGGATTGAGGACCATCGTCAGATGCCCAAAGCCGGATACGTTGTCGCTGTCACAACGTCGGGTCGTTTGGGAAGGCCAACTAGCTGAGGAAGCAGGCAGATATCCGCCAATGGCATGCGCTTGCCCCTGTTGCCTGGTCGCATGCAGACCGATTGTCGAGAAACGAATGCGGATAGCCTCCAGAGACATGACGGATTGCCGATTTGTTTCGAAATCTGGTGCGGCACGGATCCAGAGCATTGCCTCTTTACTTGGCGAGAGGATAATGTTGAGATTATGTCAAAGAGTTGTCAAACGTTGACGCTTCATAGGGCCCCTGCGATGCGATGCTTGGTGAAGACAGCCAATGGCATACAGCAGCTGCAGAGGGACGCAAGGTGCCAGACAAGTGTCGTATTTGTTTCCTTTCTCTTTTCTGATCTTTCCTCTGTGTGCTATCGCTCTTGACTCTGTCTCTGACTGTCTGTTGCTAGGTACGAGTTGACCCTAAGCGCTACCCGCTGTCAATCTTGCTACAGCCTCCGAGAAGCGCAAATGCTCTCGTCTGGCTCTTTTGAGACCTCTGCGACCGAGAGCTATAGAAAGACAAGAATCGTTCCCATATTGGAGTGGGAAAAGGGTCGTCGGGCGTGCGCACGTTTTTCCTCAGCTTGGTCAAAGCCTGAGTTTCCCGGCTTCATCGATGGGTGAAGCGCCATCGTCTCCCTTTGCTCCATTGTCCCCAGGAAATCTTCTCATTCGGGGTGGCGTCTCAATTGTAATCCTCCAGAAGTGTTCTGGATACACCCAAGAGCTCTCATGCTTGTTGGTATTTTGCTCTCCGGTCGACCAGGGGCCTGTCCCGCCGCTGAATCTGACTCTTCTTCCCAATAATCAAGCCGGCCACTTGCTCTAAGCGGGCGTATACCATTGTCTGGTCGCAGGATGCAGGATTACGCGTTGGCCGGTAGCCTCTCATCATCATATAGCAAAATTGCCGACGACACTTGCCGCAGGTAATGTAGAATAACTCATGCACCAAATTCAAATCATCACATAACAAGGGAAACTCACCCATCTTCCTTAGCACTGGCTTTGTGAACAGTTCCGTAGGGCGGAGTCGCCGGCGTGTCCTCTTGCGAATTCACATTGTTATGGTTTGAGGGGCCTCCACCTCCCAAGTTGAAGTCAACTTCGTCTTCGTCGTCGTCTGCGTCTTGGTTCATGGCATCGTAACCAGAGTGGTCCTCATCACCAGCGGGGGCTGGGGCAGCGGCTGGTTCGGGCTGTTCGTGGACTTTTGTGTCAGCATTCTGGGCCGCACTCGCGACCGGGGCGGCAGGCTTTGCGTCAGTGTCTTCGTAGCTAGTTCCCAGGTCAGCAGGCTGAGAGAAGACGGAGCCGGGAGGATCAGGAGGCCTACAGGTCGGCGAACAGGTCGTCCTCAAAGTTCTCGGCTTCCGTCATGATGGCAATTGCGTGATTGGAGATGAACTGGAGGGTAAGATGAGGCGAGAACAACCAACACCGTGACTATGTCTGGACCGCCAGCAACGTCAAGACGTAGGAATCGGTCGCCGTAGAATTGTCTCGATGAGGGCAAGGACCTTCGCAGAGGGTGATAGACGGATGATTTTGATGCCGAAGGGGGTGATTGAGGATGAAAGAGATGCTCGACCGTCGTTGCGCAGGAGACTGGAGGTTGGGGAAGAAGTTAAGTTGCTCCTCGGAAAGCTTAACACAAGGGGAGCGCTACTACTAGAGCAGAGCCTTGCTAAGGGACCTTACGTGGGCAGCCGCTGACTAAGGCATCGGCTCGGAGAAGGCCGACGGGGCAGCGTTCCACAGCTTGGAGGCACGGCCCTGCTTCTCATCAAACCCGATGATGCCCTTTGGAGCAGAAGTAAAATGAAAGAAAGTCAATCGTGAGATTTGAAGCGGATCTTGAGAAGGGCCGGGAGTTTTCTGTTTCTCTATTCTGGCCTTGCTGCATCTTGTTTCCTCCCTTGCGTGAGGCAAGGCTGCGTGTTGTCAGGTACATACTCGGGTACGCTCATTGGTGGAGGGTACCTAGCGCTACTCAGTCTTTATTGGGTCTTGCAGGACGATACACGACTTAAAGTTAACACTAAAGTACCCGCAAGTAGACCTTGATGAAACCCGCTGCAGATCTCCCAGCAGGTTCAGCCTTGCCACCACGGGACGGGAAAATCCAGCACAGCGCACCTGGACGCACCCTTCTAGCGCGTATTCCCACTGTAACAGTGCCGTTCAGGTGCCTTCCAGAGCCGTTACCCCGCCTCAACACTCTGAACCGTTAGCGGCACTTCAGCGCAGTGCCTCCTGTATCTGCGCCGGTACCAGCATGCCCACCAGACATTGCTGCTTGCGTCAAGTACCCAACCAGGACTGCTTGCAATTGGAGCTTGTTGGCCGAGACAACGTGGAGAGGTGGACAAGAGTCGAACGAGGATCATCACTCGAGCCAGGCTCTCGACGCTTCCCCAGCTTATCACGGGCATTGAGTCCGATCCCCCAGAACCCCGCAGAATGACGCCTCGTCTTTGCGCCTTCGACGACCATTCGTGAACATGTGGTCGTCCTCTGGGAGCGGCAAGAAGCCGGCCAATTCAGTGAGTCGGCCTCGCCCTGGCCTTGTGGCGCAACTGGCGACATGTCGACATGGTGGTCACGATGCTAACAGCCGGTCCCCCAGCCGCAGGAGATGGTCCAGGTCGGTACGTTGTTCGAGAGCCTCCCGTCGCGTCGGATCATGCGCCCTGAAGAGAGAGCAATGGGAATCCGTTACTGACCAAGCTTCAATTGCTCGACGTGTTAGACCGGTCCGAGTATGATTCTTCACCTGATCCGTTCCTTGCCAGCAACCTCGCGGCCTCCTGCTAACGCCACTTCGAATCACAGGTCAGCCTCGCCTTTCTGGAGACCACCGCCACGAGACGGTCATCCTAGGAGAAGTGTTACAAACCCGACAGGTCGAGATGGCTCGAGTCTCGTTGTTGGTGCGGCGTATTCCCATGCGGACGTACTCAAGTTCGATTCCTTGTATGAGACCCGTATATTCGCACGCCGTCCCCTGTCCCGCCATCGCTGACGTTGGGCCCAGGAATCTCTCCAGCTCTTCTTCGCCTCGTCCCCGGACACCCCCTTCGACATCGTCCTCGAGACACCGCATGCCCGAAACCACTCCTCCACCTCAACGAGGCGCATTAGCGTCCTCCTCCCCGCCGTTCAAGAGCTACATCAACTTCCTGTCGAATACCAATGATGATTGGAAGGCCGATGAAGATGAGATGCTGGGATATGAAGATGACGACGGGGACGACTTTGGGCTCCCCAGTCTCTCAAACATGAAGAGAAGGTCGAAGCGAATAGCGACCCAGAACAATAGATCGGAACCATGGCAAGAAGCTTTGTCTCCTGCCGGCGACGGTTCTTTTGGCCGAGTCCAAGCTCGGCGGTATTCGAACAGCGCAGATATCGCAGCTGAGCGTCCGGCATCAACGTATCCAATGCCCAAGAAAAGTGAGGGCAAGATTCTCCGGCCACAGTATAAAGATATTCTGAAGGGTAAGAATAGCGGTTCCCAGCTTGTCGTCTGCCTTTTACCTAGAACTGACGCTTTGAGCAAGATCCCGCAAATGCGCTCCATTTGATCAGCTACCCCTCTATACCAAGCAATGCGCCGCAGAAGGAAGCCGACGCCATCAATTCACGAATTACGCGTATAAACAAGTTCAAACGGCTGCTGCAGGCGTCTTCGATATCGCTCCCTGACCTCCGCTCACTAGCATGGTCGGGTGTCCCGCACGAAGTCCGCGCAATGACCTGGCAGCTGCTGCTTAGCTATCTCCCTACAAATAGTGAGCGGCGCGTTGCGACTCTGGAGAGGAAGCGGAAGGAGTATCTGGACGGCGTTAAGCAGGCCTTCGAAAGAGGGGGGACAACAGCCAGCAGCTCTTCCGCCGGAAAAGCCAGGGGGCTGGATGAAGCCGTCTGGCATCAGATCAGCATCGACATACCCAGGACGAATCCTCACATCGAGCTCTATAGCTATGAGGCGACACAGAGATCGCTGGAACGCATCCTCTATGTTTGGGCCGTCAGGCATCCTGCCAGCGGATACGTGCAGGGCATCAACGATCTGGTCACGCCATTCTGGGAAGTGTTTCTGGGGCTCTACATCACCGATCATGATATCGAGACGGGCATGGATCCTGGCCAACTGCCCAAGTCCGTTTTGGACGCTGTAGAAGCAGACTCGTTTTGGTGCCTCACCAAGCTGCTTGACGGCATTCAAGATCACTACATTGTTGCTCAACCGGGTATTCAGAGGCAGGTAGCAGCCCTGCGGGATCTCACTGCCAGGATCGACTCCAACCTATCAAAGCACCTTGAGCAAGAAGGCGTCGAGTTCATACAGTTTAGTTTCCGGTGGATGAATTGTCTTCTGATGCGCGAAATCAGCGTCAAGAACACAATTCGTATGTGGGATACATACCTCGTAAGTGAACCACCATGACTTATCAAGGCCCCTCCCAATCAAGGGCCCAGCTAACGGCGAATGAAACCAGGCCGAAGAACAGGGCTTTTCAGAATTCCACCTATACGTTTGCGCCGCACTCCTCGTCAAGTGGTCGGATAAACTTGTCAAGATGGACTTCCAGGAGGTCATGATGTTCTTACAGAGCCTTCCGACGAAGACGTGGACGGAAAAGGATATTGAGCTTCTCCTCAGCGAGGCTTTCATCTGGCAGAGTCTCTACAAAGGCTCTGCTGCTCACCTGAAGGGCCAGCCGCAGCGCCCCTTGCTTGGGAATCTCCAGTTATAGCGTGAAATAATAAGCATATTTGCGAAGCAGTAGAGCGATAGTAATGCACCCGCCATATTTCTATGAGATCCTCATTGCTCTGCCTTAGTAGGTACCTGGTACCTTATACCAGGTCAACTTGACAAAAGGCAGGTACGACAATTGTCAAGCCTTCCGCCAGTCAAAAAGGGGGGGCTGCCTGCCTGCTACACAGAATACGAGCTCAGCGAAAGAGGTCACGTGCTCTCGCGTTTGCGGTGGACGTCAGACCGCGTTATGCCCCAACGACCCTCACAGCCACTACATTGAGCATTCGGTCAAGCAACTCGGAGGTCTGCGATCAGGTGGTGGTGGATTGTTGTTTCTTTCCTCCTTGAATTATCATCTTCTGCTTCTGCCTGCTAGTCATCAGCATGAGACCTTTGGTCATTGCTGATTCCGATGACGAAAGTGACTCGAGCGAGCACCACACAGCCGCTCCAGCTCTAACGCTGCCGCTTCCTCCGGCGCCAATTCGGTCTCCTGGGCAGGGAAGCGTCGCAACTGCGTCCACCGGCTCGGCCATCTTCCAGCAAATCTTCAATGAGCAGAATGGCGCCGCTCTGGAGAAAGTCCAGCAGCTGCAACGGGACTTGGACGATGCGCCGCATGAAAGCTCGGCCATGACCATCCCTGATGTTCCCTTTCAGCGAACCACCAGGGGCTTCTATCACTCATCCACCACAACCACCACGGATTCACCCATGGATAAATTCCCAGACACCCATGTTGTGGATTCTTGCGCTGCCTGGCCTCAGATGACATCTCGGGAAGAACAGCCCCCTGAGAAACAGATCGGTGCGGTGGACCCGTGGGAAGTCCCAAGCAGCCCAGACATCCCCAGGCCGCCGGAAAGGCAGTCGAAGAGGAATACCCATGCGACGCATGATCATGCGTACAAGAGAGACGGTCTATTTTCCGCCAACGATGCGCTTCCGGACAGCCCTTCGGATTTCGATGAGGCTGCTCAACGTCGAAGCAGGAAACGAAGACGGCTGGACGAGTCGAGGGAAACGCTGTCCACGACTGACGAAGTCGATTTGATTATGCTGCCTTCTAGTAGCAAGTCTATCCTTCAGCATGGGGAGGAGACGGCAGCAGCATCGAGTATATCACTCCCTACCAAGCCACTTGACGCTGGCTCGACGTCCTCGCCGACACACCCATCCCCGATAGGACGCGAACAGGTGTCTCATCCTGCCATGGACTCGGCACCTACTGGCGCTCTCGAGTTCAACAACCTCCTCCTGAAGCAGCAGACACAGTATGCTGTTGGCTCAAGTGGAACGGCCACCAATATCAACACGCAGCGCACTCCGATGTTATCGAATCAAAATTTTAGCAGTCTGGCACCCGAAGAGCCGGACGTCCGGGTGGGGACGACAAAAGCAGAGTACCGAAACTACCGTCTACGGAGGAGCTCATCCCCTGACATCATTTCTACGTTGGCACCAGTTCTTAAAAATGCTGCGGTAAGTGGGCTGGCATCCCAGGATATCACACGCCATGGGCTAATCACAGTCTCAGCACTCCGAGCCAGAGCATTCACCTGATCTAATGTCTAGGCCCAAGCCCGATCAGGCATATCGTGACGGAAGAGATGCTTCAGCTCATCAGCCCCCACCACGAGAGTCGCAGTCGGGGGAGAATGAGGCCGAATTCGTGGCACATCCCACGCCAATGGTCAAGTCCAAGAAGAAGAGGGGTCGCCCGAGGAAGCCCCCAGAAACTGACGAGCCCCTGCCAATGAACCCGGCTGCAGGTCCTGTATCGGCGGCGGCTGATGGAATAACACAAGCTGCAACTACGCAGAAGAAGAGGCGAGGGCGGCCCAAGAAACAGTCGGCTGAGGCAGCTGTAGACGGCGCTCCGCCTCCCGCCGCCACTGCCGTCTCTGCCCCTGTGGCTGACAGCGATACGAGAGCCAAGTTGTGCCTGGGGACGACTTCAGCGTCTGCTGAGCGAGGTGATATACACGGAGACGGTGTACAAGCCGCAACCGCGCAAAGCTCGCCGCCGATTGCCAGCGTGAAGGGGGCTGTTGATGAAGCCTCGTCCGCGGGAGGAACCACAAGATGCGGCCAAGATCAGGCAGCTCCAGGCAGCAGGGGGGAAACAAAGGATCGTTCCGCCAGCCAGAACAGTTCTGACAAGCCGAAGGAGGAAGACGTACCCAAGGAGCCAAGGCAGCCTGCTGCACGAGCGAGAGAAGAGAAATCGGGGTGCGACAAGAAGGGATCTTCGGCACAAGGGATATCCAAACCCCTGTACAGGGTTGGGCTGAGCAAGCGATTTAAGATTGCCCCGCTGCTGAAGTCGGTACGCAAACCGTGACAGAAAGCAGACGAAAAAGGCATCAAGTACAGTCCACACGGAGTGTATCTCAAGATGTGGCGCGCGGACGTGCCACAAGTGTGAATCAAATCGAAACAGCTGTCACATCCCAGCGGCTACTCCCCATGAAACAGAGAGTTGTCTCTGTTACTTGGCTGACCTCTTTTCCCTCCCCCCTCAGGAGGAAGAAAAAGTCAGGTGGTTGGTGCGACCCGCCAAGACTATGCCTGGCGAATCACTACCAGTATGAAGACTTTTCGAAATTCCACGCCATGTATGGTGGGTGTACATACGTCGTTGGGTAGAGATGGGGACGAGATGCTCGCACACGGGCGAACAAGGTTGCGGCTTTGGTGTACACACGATGGCTGAAGGTACCCCTTCTCGCAAGTGACTCCAGGGAGGCAGTCGACGAACCAATGACCACCAAGGCGGATAGACCTCTATTGGATAGCTCGGGTGCCTAGTAGGTATTTGGGCATGGCCAACGTCACCATGCCTAACTGGCGCTGAAAGCAGAGGGCCACTCCATACTCGGTACCCAGGCCCATGTCGGATATGCAGAGCGCCTGCATGGCTACAACAGACTGGTGAGCAAGCACCACTTTTTCACGTCATTCCCAGACATGGATCGCGTCCACGGTCGCGCAAATGTGAGATGAAAAAAAAAAAAAGAGTTGCAGGGTAATGAAAATTTTGGACAAGGCCCGGCCGACATCCAGACGGAGGGGTTCCGTCGAAGCCGATACGAAAATGCGAGTCGCAATCAGTGACAGCGGGTGAAGATGTCTGCTGCGACGACAGAAGCAAACATCAGCGCAACTGGACACTGACGAACATCACAACACTTGTATAGCGCTTTAGAAGGCTTCCTTGGCCTCCAACGTTGCGTACTATCACAACGTTCATCAAGATGGACCGTTAGCACACATTCCACCGGCACACAGCAAACCGAATACGTACTGTCTGTGAAAAGACCCGGTCTAGCATCGCGCGACTATTCCGTGCTCTCGGTTGAACCATTCGCTCAAGCCCCAACTTATGAAACGTTGATGAGGTCCGGGGAGGCTTGCTTCAGCCCCCCCGGCGCATGGAAAGTCTATGACACTGCAGCACTAGTTGGAAGTATCCGATATTTGCCTGAAAACCGTGGGTCAACCGGGACGGTCTCAACAGCTGCAGACAAGGAAGCCCTCAGCGGCAGAAAACTCAACGATTCCGACACACTAGACAGGTGGGCATTCCTTCGAACTCTTGGGGCTTTCCGGGCTCTTGTTGCGGGTCCCTTGGCTAGTTGCAAAAAGCTCTTTCGACACGGCCAATGGCATGGACCGTCAGAGCCACAAACTCGCCTAACAGCCTAAAGCAGCGACGTGTAAGACCGGTGTGAGTGTGGCAGCAAGGCTTGCTGGTGTAGGATAAGAGAGAAGAAGCACGGGAGCAGGAGGATGTGTGGCAAGTATTCAGGCCTCTTCTTCCCCCTTTCCCCTTTTTCTGGCCCAGCAGCCACCCTCCTTTGGGAACGTTCCCGAAAAGCAAATATACATACAGGAGAGAGAGAGAGAGCAAAAAAAAGCGCCGACTCAGCTGGCCGGTCTCTGAGCAACTCGTGGGCCGAGGTCTCCCGTACGGGCAACAACCGCGGACAGTCGCAGTGGGAAATGTCAAGAGCATTGATGAACCGCGGACCAGGATCCGCACAACGGCGTGGTGACGGTCAACAATTATCTCTATTGGCCTCTTTTTTAGGGTTGGCAACCTTGCCATGGAACAGGCAAGAGTCGACCGGGGGCTTGTTGGAAGCGCGCGCAACCCCTTTGGCACCGCGTCGCCGCTGGAATCCGCAATATGCATACACGCTCACTCGCATCATGTACGGGGGCAGCGCGTTAGGCTTCCTGAAGCGGCCGAGACACACGATGCCAGCAGCAAGGAGGCTTGCGAGGCCGAGCACACGCCACGTACCAGGACGAGGCAGAGGGAGTAGAGGCACAAGGCACATGCAGCCGCAGGCTGTCACCGACACAAGGGAAACGAAGCAGAGGCCACCCCGCACTAAGCACAAAGGGGACGCGGGAGGGGCTGCCACTGGCCAGAGGAGAGATGGCGCCGAGAGTGGTTTTGCCCCACGGCCGTCTCTGCGTAACGGGAACCTTTGGAGCTGATGGAACTGGCGCCTCTGACGATGGTTGGCGACGACCCCGGCCGGGTATTGGGTACAACCCCCTGGCCTGCCTCTCCCGTCTCCTTGCGCCTGCTAGGTAGCCGCGACTTGTCCCGGGGCTCGTGGCGCCGTACTGAGTACTCCCGGTCATACGCCAACGGGAACTTGATCGATATCTCTCGACCTACCTTAGCACGCCTGTTAGTGACTTACAGCCCTCTTTGCCTCTACTCCTCAGCAGCTTCTTCCAGATAGCCGCACCCTCTTTTTCCTCTCCTCGAGCTTTGGTGGATTTTTTTCCCTCTCTCTCTCTTCCTTTGATTTTGCCTGTGCCCCCTGCTCGTGTCGCTGCTCGACCTTCGTCCCCCTCACCCGCGCTGCTTCGCCTCCTTTTCTCCCTGTTACGTCTTGGCTTCCATATTATCGTGCCTCCAGGAGCTGCTTAGGTAGCTATGGAGCCAAATGGCACGCCCGATGAGAATGCGTCGTACCGATACCTGAGCACTCGCGGAGAGGATACTGGAGTATGAAGACACTTTCCTAAGTCTCTTCTTCCCCACGTAATTCTTCAACACGGAAATTTCCAACATCTTTCTCTTTCTCTCTCTTTTTTCCCTTCCCGTTGTTTTTTCCCCCTTCCACTCTCTGCCGTCCACCATCAACATGTCGTGGCCCTCTGCGAAAGCTGAGAATGCCAGCAGATTCCTACATCCCAGCAGCTAACGCTCTCATCTTTCTTCCAGTTCTCATTTGAGGAAGTAGTCCTCAACAGTGTTGCCCCTGATGGCGGCCTTTACATCCCTGAAGAGATTCCACGTGCTACTGCGTGGGAATCGTGGAGCAGCCTCAGCTTCCCAGAGCTTGCCTTCGAGATCATGTCACTCTACATTTCCCCTTCCGAAATCCCTCCCGCCGACCTCAAAGACATCATATCGCGCAGCTATTCCACGTTTCGAACCCCAGAGATAACGCCCCTAGTCCGTCTCAGGGAGAAGCACCATCTCCTTGAGCTGTTCCATGGCCCTACATTTGCCTCCAAGGATATTGCTTCGCAGTTCCTGGGCAACCTGCTCGAGTATTTCCTCGCGAGGAAGAACGAGAGCAAAACAAGCACCGCAGGTATGCCATATATTTCGTCCACGTGCCACCCTGTTGAAGTCGCCTCATGAGAGGGCCATGTATATGTCAAGTGATGCTGCATGGCGAGACGGACGCAGGCATGGGACACTCTCTCTATGCGAACAGGGACTCGCTTATACCTTTTACCATGTTTTTGTTCTTAGCAGATCGACATCAACTCACCTTTGTTGGTGCCACCAGAGGTGATGCCGGCTCTGCTGCCATCTACGGCCTGAGAGGGAAGAGGGACATATCCGTCTTTGTCATGTTTCCCCAAGGCCAGTGTGCCCCTATTCAAGAAGCCCAGATCACCACAGTCCCGGACGAGAATGTCTCCAGCTTGGCCGTCGATGGCACCTTTGACGATTGCCAGGTAGGTTGCCACGCCGTACCCATACCGGCCCATCCCTGCCCATCCCTGGCTAGACCTGGCCTTGATTTGATTTTCTTTCCTAAGCTTAAGATGTCTAGAACATCCTGCGCAGCCTACACGCCGATAGGCAAGCCAACGAAAACTTTGACCTTGTCAGCGCGCGAAATTGGGCTCAGATCCTGGCCCAGATAGTGCTCTACTTTTACTCCTATTTTGCCCTTACCAAACAGTCTGCGTCCTTCAAAACCGGCGACAAGATTCGATTTGTGGTTCCGACTGGCAAATTCGGCAACATCCTCGCCGGATACTTCGCCTTGCACATGGGTCTGCCCATCGAGAAACTCGTCATCGCCACCAACGAAAACGACATCCTCGATCGCTTCTGGAGGACGGGACGGTATGAGAAGCAGCGCCCCGGCCGTGTCGGGCCCGGGGGCGGCGTCCTTGGGTCAGGTCTGAGGAAGACTCTCAGCCCTGCGATGGACATACTGACTTCACACAACTTCGAGCGTCTTCTGTGGTTCCTCGCCTGCGAGTTCGCGTCGAGCGCTGGCATGGACCATTACTGGAACCAGAGGCAAGCGAGCCAGGAGGTCTGCAAGTGGTTCCGAGAACTCGACGAAAAGGGCTCCTTTGGCCCCGTATACCGCGACGTCATCAGGTGCGCGAGGCGGGAGTTTGAAAGCGAGAGAGTCACGGACGAGCAGACGCTCGACACAATCAGGGCGTTCTATCGACATTCGGGTTACGTACTGGATCCCCATTCCGCCGTTGGCGCCGCCGCGACATTACGGTCCATCTACCGCACTCGCGGCGTCATCCATCACATTTCCTTCTCGACGGCTCACCCGGCCAAGTTCTCCGACACGATAGTCAGGGCGCTGCAGGGCGAGGAGGGCTTCAGCCTGGAGGACAAGGTGCTGGCGGCGGAATTCGATGACCTTGCGAAGAGGGAGAAGAAGGTGACTCCGATGGAGAATGACTGGCAAAAGGTCCGGGAGCACATCAGGGCGCGGACTGGACACGGCGGCATGGCATGACGGGCTCGGACTGGACACGACGACTGCATCACATGACGGGCTAGGTCGGCCGAGGGGGGGCACTTGACGGCCATAGAGGGAGGCCATGTGTACTGGACAGGGGGAGAAATCGGGAGATTGCATGCTATATATACTCTGCTATCTCACAGAGTTTGCCTCCATTGTTGTTGGGACTGTGTTGGACTTGTTTCTCGATAGAGGTATGGAAATGGAGAAGGGGGGAGGGGTTTATAAACAAAAATGGAAAAAGTGA
The DNA here is from genome assembly GCA_023628735.1 of Trichoderma sp. PF4103. Lineage (NCBI taxonomy): Eukaryota > Fungi > Ascomycota > Sordariomycetes > Hypocreales > Hypocreaceae > Trichoderma > Trichoderma sp. PF4103. Next base: position 1,156,046 of record JAMAKC010000003.1, read on the forward strand.
CAGCTTGGGACATGATTTTGTTCGGATTTTTGTTCGAATTAGTGGGAAAGGGGCATGATGCGGGAGATGTCAATGAGCGGATGACTTCTTTTGGGGGAAATTTTGCGTGTAAGCTGGGCGTCTGAAAAGGAACTTGTGAATGCTCGTCGAGGGAAAAGAAGGGGGGGATATACAATTATCAATGTGATTCCTTCTCTTTGCCGTCCACACGAGTATGTAGCTGTCATTGCAGCCTATTAGTCCTAGGCAGATCATATAATTACCATGCCATCACAGTCTATTCTTTGACTGGTAGATTGCCATCATTTCATCACTGGTCTGCGCTCAATGTCTTTCAACGAGGACGATATCAGAATGATCCTCCTGCTACCTTGTCAACGCCCCAAGAATATATATCACTCGAGGGTAAAATGTAACTGGATAATGAATAGCATAGTATGTATTTAGTTCCCCTTTCCATCTCCCTCTTAGTAGTACCTTATTCATCAAGTAGAAACCCTTACATGACACGCCTCGTGTCAAAACAAGCCCTTTTCCATGCACGATCCTTCTTCCCTCCCGTCTGTGCTGATACAGAATGATGACCAGGCTTGCATAGAAGCACCATAATCTCAAGGCCAATAAAACTTCAAACAGGAAACTGGAATGTGGACGACAACGGGCCTCTTCTCGTCAAAGGAGACAGCACCCTGAAATGTCAAGCCTAACCAGACCAACAATGAAAGAACAGAAAGAGATTCGTCAACGCCGCAGGTGCCTATGAGCCTTCCCCTCGGCTATGAGATGGATAGATAGAAGAAACAAAGAAAGAGAGAAAGAAAGGGGAGAAGGTGGGTGAGAGGCGCTCATGGAAGTCATACACCGCCTGTGACCGAATCTTCTTTGTCGGCTTGCCCACTAAAGGCAGACATAGGATAGAAATTGGGGAGAAGCATTACCGATTATTTCCCACTTAGCAGCGTTCCATCAGGGCACTCTCTTTCCAAGAGCTCGCTTCTCAAACCTTGCGCTCGTCGTCAATGTTCTTGATTCGCTTCTTGATGATTTCAAAGGACGAAAAGAAGATGGCGTTGACGGCGCAGGAGCGGATCATGGAGACGCCCAGGCCGCGGTACATGTGTCGCTTGAAGAATTCGATCTTGGGGGCCGGCTCGACTTTCTCTCCGCGAGAGTATAAAAGGGCGTTTCTCTGGTAAATGCTCTTTGCTGAATCGATGGGATCTGTAGAAGACGACACCAATTAGCTCTGGGTTTACAAACCCCCCAACGTCGTGACGGTCCAAGGGCAATACGCACATATCATGGCCCATGATACCAACCCGCAGAGGCCACCGGCGGCAACAACGGCCAGCTTGTTACTATTTGGGCTATCGCCAGCAAATGTCGTTCCGAGCTGCTTCCCGCTTTCATATACCATAAAGTAAATGGCCGTACCCAAAGTGTCACGCACTATATGGCCGGCAAGAGTTAGCCCAAGAATGCAACATAAGACGCACAGAAAAGATGGCGAAACAGCCCATAGAAGGCTGGCCATTGCCACTCCAGAGAGTGCTTACAAAGATGCAACTGGAAACCAGTATAGAGCCCCAATACTCCTCGGTGTTTGATGATGTTGGCCATGGTCTTCAACGTTCCCTTGTTCTGATAGCTCTTTGCTACCTCCCGACTTCGTTGGCAGTCCCCAGAGCGCTCCGCTAGCAGCACAGACACCTGAGCGCTGAGCTTTGTGAGCTCGAACGGACAGGCCAGAAAGGTGATTGCGGAGCCTGCGGTTGCGCCAGCGGCGCCAAAGCAGGCGACCGAGTAGAGGTTAGGATATGTTCCGGGAGTGCTGACGTGGCGGTGGATGTCGAATCCCGTTTTCTCCTTGATCCAACCAGAATAGACGTGCTTTGCTCTTCGATAGATTGAGAAGGAGACGGTGCGGACAAGGGTGATGCTCGCCATGGGAGCGGTGACGCCTGAAGGGAAGAAATCAAGTCAGTTGGCCATGGTCTCCAATTGGTCATTCAAGGAGTGATCAGACGTATTGGACAACTCACCCCGAAAGAAGCCCGCCAGGGCCTCGGTGCGGTAGGTGTGCTTGACGCAGTCCAGGAAGCCCCGGTACTGATACGTCTGCATGCGCGTCTTGACGCTGTCGAGCGGGAAGGCGGCGAGTGTGGAGAAGACGCTGGATGTGCTGGCAGCGACCTCGATGCGGTATCGTTTCATGAGCGCGTTGGGCCATTCCCGATCTCTCTCTCGTCCCCCAGGGTGAGGCATGACGGCTGATGCGGAGCGGCCTGTGACATCTTGGTAGGGACGCTTGGCCTCCGCGCTCATGCTTCTGGCGAATGGCGTCCGGTCACAGCGCGTTCAGACGGCGGCCCCGTGTGAGACCAGAGTCCGGGGCGCGGATCGCAGCACGGCCAGCAGCCAGCAGCCTCTTGTCCATCAAGAGCCTCGAACGTTGCCGTCCGGGGTCTGCGTCGTCGGCAGGGGACGATAGATGGACCGCTTTGTCTGTCGCTATGCCTGTCGAAGTTCGAGGAGCGGAGTTGTCGAGATATGGCAAGTCGTGGGAATATGAAGAAGACCAATGTATTCGACGGGATACTGGAGAGTGCTGGTCAGGAGTCGACGGGTTTCGTGGTAGTTGAGCTGTATTGGACTGAGCTGGAGCCGAACCGAAATTGGAAAAGAAAAAGAGAGGCGAAGAGTGAGGGGGACGTCAGAGCCGGTTCGAAGGAGCTCGAGTCGAGTGGAATTGAGTCAACCAGCCCCCGTCTCTGGCGAAGAGGATGCGGAATGCAGAGACGCGAGTGCCGCCTGCTGTCGTTGGAGCTTGTGCCGTGCCCTGCCACTGTTGACGGATCGTGAAACGCTGCCGGTTGCGCCAATGCAGACAGAGGTCAATGCCAATGGCGGCGCAGATGCAGACGCAGATGCAGCTCCAGGCGAAGCCGATGCCGGTACTGCTGCAGCTGCTGATGCTGATGCTGGTGCTGATGCTAGTACTGCCGATGCTTCAGCCCACCGCCCGCAGCAATGGGGCGAGTGATGATGATGGCAGCAGCAATTCAACGTCACCTCAACCTCTTACCAGACGCTCAGCTGCTCAGAGTCCCAGCAGCAACAACAGAGGGCCAGAATGAAGGTGAAAGACGGAAGAGGGTCAGACGGGGCGACCGACGCTGGTGAGGGGGACTTGTCGAAGCTACAGCAGGCAAGGGCAGCAGAGGCTGAAGGCAAAGGCAGCCCCTCGGATCGAGCCCATGCTTTTTCAGTTCCGTTTGGCCTCTGTTTGGAGTTGATCAGATGCCGAGTGGGAGCCGGCTGTGGGGAAGCAATTGGGGTGGATAAGGTGAGGCACCCCGTTAGAGCTGGAGGGCAGAGCTTCTTCCAGGTGCGGTACTGGCGCTAGTGCTGCCTTGGGTAGGGCATGAGGTCACTGCGCTGGTGCTGGGCCGCCATCCGACCCCCGCAGATGCACCACGCGGGCGACTTGGCCGGCTACCGTGCTGCCAACAGGGTGCTGTATCTGCGCTGGGAGATGTCAGATACAGTGGCGGCATGCCTTCCATTGAGTGCCAACCTCACTTTACTGTCCTTTGACTGTTAGTATCATATTACCGTCCTGATCTTTGTCGTCACATGCCTCTATTCTGGGCTAAAGTGTACCTATGGATTCCCCCAGCAATATCAGACCACAGGCGATCTCTACAGGTAACAGACATGCACCTCAATAACATGCCTCGATTCAAACACCCTCCAACCTCCCCCCTCTCCGCACGCACTCAATTGGCCTCTCACCACAAAAACCAGGGTCCCCATTTTCCATGCAACCGAACCGTGGGACGGGCTGCCATGTGTTTTTTTGCCGTGCTGCCTGAGGACGTCATCCGCCGGGGGCAGAGCGCGCGGGCAGCTTATCACCCCATGCACTCGCCCTCCAAAAAGCGGGAGAAGTGGGCGAAACCTTGCAGGTAAAATAGAAATAGCCATGTCCTTTTTTTTTTTGCCATATGCAACTCAGAGGTGCAACGGCACTGCGTCATATGGTCTTCTTTGACGTCTCCCAGACCGGCTTGTTTTTTTCTTTCTTTTGTTCGGTTACACACGGTGTGATCGTTGAGGGCAAGCAGGCAAGGCAATGTGGACAAACGGAATACTGCGGCCGGCGCTGATGCCATCCGAGACAGCATCACAAGCATTGTCTCGGCTGTCCTCCTCTTAATTCAGGAGGATGTCCTGCGCCAATCAAAGGTCAAGGCATAGGATAGGTACATGTTCAACGCATCACACGTGTTCTTGTATGCTCCATGTGGTAACCTCAAACAGCTTGCCGAGTGCTTCATACACTCATGGCATGTCTTGTGTGTTCTAACCGCATCGTCTGTAGCTTGCTTCCTGAGATGAGCCTCCACGGCCTTAGTTGGAGGAATAAGAAGTCTTGGCCACAATGTTCCCCCTCTTCCTCTCGTTGGATCCTCCAGCTTCCCCCCTCATCAATGTCATTTCCAATGCGAGACTGATGCGGTACTATTCTATACGGCCCATGTAGACTAGTAGTACGAGGCCAGTGTGCGACTGACACTGCAGCCGAACACGTATCCAAGGCGACGAGCTTTCGTTGACGAATCGCAAGTCACCGCGACTCTCCCGGGAACCATCGGCGTCAGTGGTCCCAGCAGGTGCTCGGAATTTCCTCTCGCAGCAATCCCTCAAGATGGGAGGGGACTTGAAGTCACCTCGGCTTTGAGCATTCTTCCACGGCCGTTCAAGACGCCGGTACCTCTTGGCTCGTCTGTGCGACTGATGCGTCTTTTGCAGTCCCAGCAGCCTCGCCGTTGCCCTCATCGCTGCCACCTTCTTCCTCTGGCGTATCCGAGGTACTCATAGGCACCTGTCCGCCATGCAGCGTTGCCAGTCGCTCTTCTTCCTTCTTCACCCGGAGGGCCTCGGTCTCGCGACGAAGCTTCTCGAGGTTCCAGGTGTCGTCTTCCTCATCATCGCTTTCTGCCTCGGAATCAACATCTTTCCACTTGCCGCTCTCAAACAGAGCACGACCGGTGTTGTCCTTGGCCTTGCGAGCCTGTTCCTCAGCGGCCTTCTTATCCAGGCGTTCCTTCTTCCATTTGGCAAAGGTCTCTGGAGTGACTGGTGTCAGTTTCCCTGTAAGCTTGTGGCGTTCGGACTCCAGGAAATCCTCGAGAGTCAGAGTCTTGAGTGGTGATTTATCAAGCAGCGCCTTCTCCGCCGCTCTCTGTTCTTTCGTCTTGAGCACGAACCTGTAATCGCTTATGTCAGTAATCGATGGCATATACAGATAAAGGCCCGATTGACGTACCCAGGCGGAAGAGCATGCTTGTACATGCACTTATCACCACCATTCGGACAGATCCAGAACCAGCCGTACTTTCCATCCTCGATGGCTTGGATAAAGTACTTGCACACCTTGTCGGTGGTCGTCTTCTGGTTGCCCTTCTTCGACAGCACAACCTTGAGCAGCTGCTCCTCTGTCCAGTCGGCAGAAGTCTCCTGCTTCTTCTTCTCATCCTCCTCCTGCCTGACGTCCGTGTATAGGTTCTTCTTCTCCGTCTTTCTCTCGAGGGCCAAGTCGTGAGAAAACTTGCACTTCTTTCCCTTCTCGCAGTCGCCTTTCTTGTAGAAGATGCAGACGACCGTCTTGGGGTCCACGCCGAAGGGCACCTTTTGGATCTGGGCGGGCTTGTTCAGAAGGGCCTCGGTCTCTCTCTTGGCATCCTCTGCCGCCTTCTTCTCCTTCTCACGCTGTGCCTTCTCGGCCGCCTTCCGTCGGTCTTCGGCGCTGCCACTGCCCTTCAGGTTGGCCGTCATCTGCTGAATCTGTCTCTGCGCCTGCGCTCCTTTCTTGTTCTTCATGCCGAACGTCCGGTCCTCCACCATCTTGGCGGCAGACGGCTTCTTGCCGGCGGCGGGCTTCTCCTTCTTCGGCGGCATGATGGGCAATCGATGGACGGATGGGCGACGGGACGATGGTGGGTGATGATCGAAAGACGCTTCTAGTGGGGTTGGAACGGACGCTGGAATTCGGTGGAAATCGGAAATGAGGCGCGCTGGCAAAGTCGATGAGCGGTGATGCGTTGATATTCCCGACTCTGCTCTATGCTGTATCGCAGGGATATGTCTCTAAGGGATCGCCAAACCAGACAGGAAACGGCAACTCGACTTTTCTCCTCGAAGAAAGGTGGCGGCGATTCTTCGCGGGAACACACAAAGTTAGTTGGGTCCAAGTTTTGGTGGGTTGGCAAAACGCCAGTGGGCGGATGAAGTCACCGCAATCACGTGCATGGGCCCGCCTTTTTCCACCTATCGTGAAGAGGGTGGACTTTGATCTTCTCACGGGAGACAGGCTAAGCCGCATCTGGACTTCGAGCAACTGGCCACTGCAACGACGTCGCCGGCCGGAGCTGCTCGTTTACAGGTGTCCTTCCACCAGTCGAACACTGATGCGATTGCGCCCAGAGCTTGCCATCACGACAATCGCAGCGCCCAAAGGTGAGCATGGAGTTTCCTGTTTTTGATGTCTGGCTGCGCATTTCTTGATGGACTTCTCACTGACAAATCGCCATTTCTCTAGCCCCCAGATTGCGACACTCCGGTTAGCTCAGCGTAGTTCAAGCTCCAGCTCCAGCGTCAGCGCCTTCACGATGATTTCCGACGACGAGCTCTACAAGCTTGCCATCTTCCTGGGCTCGATTTCCATGGTTCTCATTGTTGTCTACCATTTCCTGGAAGTCAACTCAGAACCCACACCGGCGACCGCAGGCAAGAAAGCATCATGAGGACCACGAGGGGAGTTGCGAGCAAGCCAGGGCAAGAACACGACACTGCACCTCGAAGCCTCGTGCAGCAGGAAATCAAACGAGCGAGGATTCCCAAGAACAATAGAATTAAAAGACTACTTTGGAGAGCGATGATTCGCGGGGCGCCAGAGCAAGATCCAGGCGGAGTCGCGCGGACGGGTGTGACAGGGCATCGAGAACAAAGGGTTGCCAGCTTTTGATACCATTTACGAGAGGACGGAAAACAGAGCAAGCGCAAGGGTGGGTGTTCAGACACTCCGCATGAGTTGACCACATCAGATTTACTGAATCGACCTTGTGAAGACCTTCATAATCTCGACTGGTGATTGCGCATCCGGTTGAATTGGCGGGCTTCTCGAAGTCTGGATACCAGGCGTCGGCATGCCGTGGCAAACTGTCTGCTGCACTTTGTCCCCTCTCGAGCCAGCATTCATTCGTCATGAAACCAGTCCCAGATAAACATTGTCGTGTGTTTTGATGCAAAGAGGTGCTGCAATCTAGAAAAACCTCCCTGTCGTATCATTCTGCCAACACGCCCATGGTGAATTAATGGAAGAGTTACATCTTCCTTCCTTGAATTTCTGCGGCAAACAAGGAAGCAATCCTTTTCCCCGAGCGCCATGGGAATGCTGCCATCACAGAGTTTGCTCACCAAGCTGGCATCGTTCGACGAGTTGCTTGATGAACGCCCACGCTCGCGATGGAGCCAGGGATGGCCTTAGTAGTCAGCCCCCGATAGTACGTCCGCCTCCCTACTGTTATACTAGCGGAGTGTCTTGTGGCAAAGATATGCTACTATCGGGCTACGTGCACATACGCAGCAAGTTGCCCCCAGCCTGGAGCATGCTGTACTGTAAGGGCCGTTGAGGCGCTTATGCCAGGCAAGGCCAGGCCTGGGTTTCTTATTGCATGAGTGGCCGGGGCTGACTCTGTCTCACCATCTCTCGACTGCATGTTCCTACCGGAGTTGAGCTGGCTGACTGATGCGGCCCGTCTGTCTGCCGTTGGATCGCGAAAACTGAGCTGAGGCCTGCGGCAAAGGTACAAGCGCTCTTGCGGTGCGACCGGCGGTGGCGCAAGTAACTCCCGCATGCCGCCTCCACGATTGTATTACTGTTGGTGCCTTGTTAGCGCCTGGAGTGAAGGGCGGCGCCCCCTGTTTCTCAGGGCACTAGAGGCTAATGGACAGTTGAGGCAGCGCTGAGCCTCCAGCAGGCACGCGTTCCTGCGCCCGCGTTGCCCGTCCACCTCAGGCATTTATCTTCCACTCGCACTCCCCTCTCCTCAACCTCGCCTTTCCCTCTCCATCTCCATCTCCTCCACTCCACGCCCAGTCATCCAGTGTCTTCGCCCAGCCGCAAGCAACACTCGACTATCCATCCATCTCCGACACACTCTCTGCTGCACTGCATACGTTTTTCTTCCATCCTTCTCGTCAAGCTCCTTCCGACCGTTTGACGACTCCAAACAACGCGCCGCTGCCGAAGCTTCCTTGCCTCGCACTCGTGATCTTGAGTCACCGTTCACGAATCGCCAGCTCGCGCAACTCTTCGATTAAGCCCATTAGAATCGCTTCTCGCGACTCTTCGACCTTGATCACCCTCCTTTGATTGACTGTCTCCATCTGTCAATCGCGACCACCCGCTGTCGACACCACGACTCGACAGGTTTTTCTGCCACGCTACACTTTCTCTCCCGTCTCCGTCAGCTCTCAAATCAGCCATCATGTCTACCAAGCTCGACAAGCCTCTTGACGAGATCGTCACCGCGCAGCGCCGCAACTCGGTCCGCCGGCGCTCTCTGCGACGCTCAACTACCGGTCGCCCTGCTGCTACCGCCCCTGCCGGTGGTGTTCAGAAGACGGCTGCCAAGCCCTCTCGCGGCGCTGCCGCAAAGGCCACCCCCCTCAAGGCCGCTGCTCCTAGCGGCGACAGCAAAGTCATCGTCAGCAACCTGGTATGTCATCCCCCTCTTGATCGCACAAGCAAACGGCATGCGCTAACGCCGCCCAGCCCAAGGACGTGACGGAGAAGCAGATCAAGGTATGTTTCCGTTGAGACTCTGTTGTCTCCGGACTTTGTTCGACGTTTTCTTCCTCGCTGTTCTCGATTCTTTGAGACGGCTCTCCCTCTAAGCGGCTTTGTACTGCCCTTTGTGGCTCAAGCCCTTGTACTGTTCAAGTCTCCTTCCGCTGGCGGCGCTCGTTTCACAACGCCATGCGCGCCATTGGCAAGTCGAGACCGTCCTCGTTACGCACAATATGCCTTCAAAATGCCTGGTCAGCATCATCGAAGCATGCGATAACACCATGAGGACTGTGGCATCCTTCTCCAACAAGACGCTGAAGCGTAGTGGAGATGAGAACCTGTCTTTGAGCAAATACAAAACAATCCTGGCATCAGTCGGTCGGTCGGTCAGCGAGCAAAGCAGTGGGCACGTACATCCAGGAAACCCGTTCCCCGGTTGGCAGGGTCCCTCCTTTTCGAGCGCATTTTCTTCCTTGGGCCCATCTTGAGGCAATTGTCGGCAGTCGGGCATTATGGTTTTCTCTGTGTTGGCACTGGCAACCCCAGCACAATCCGGCTCCTTTCTGGGCTTCTCGAGCGGCATCTTTTCTGGTATCTGGGGCTTGTTATTTTCCGTCTCCTGCCTGCATCCGGGGGATCAATGCTCGACAATGCTTCATGTTGCGTTCCGGGTTGCTGCTCACTGCTATGCTCGCTGGTCGTTTAACTATATCATCTTCCGTCGGAGTACTGCGATGTTTTGAGGACTGGATCGGCGAAACTCGAAAGTCGGAGAATGCTCATTCAACCCGTCGCTTCCTCCTAACTGACACGATTTGCTCCCATAGGAATACTTTGTTCAATCTGTTGGTCCCATCAAGAAGGTTGAGCTTTCCTACGGCCCCAACTCCCAGAGCCGAGGCATCGCCAATGTCACCTTCAGCAAGCCTGATGGTGCTTCCAGGGCACTGCAGACCCTGAACGGACTGTTGGTCGATGGCCGCCCCATCAAGGTAGGTTCCTTTGCACCGGCGGGAAGCGAGAAGATCCAAGCTCACCATGAAAATGACAGATTGAGATCATTGTCGGAGCCGCTCAGGCCGACAAGGTCATCCCCCCCATCAAGTCTCTGGCCGAGCGCACAACGTTTGTCTCCCCTCCTCCTATTCGAGTATCGACCGTCAGCTGATTATATGTAGCCAACCCAAGGCCCAGCCCAAGTCTGCCGCTGGCAAGAAGCAAAACACGGCTGCCACCAAGGCTGGCGGCGCCAAGGGAGCCGCTGCGAACGCCAAGAAGCAGCGTCGCGGCCGCAATGCCCGTCCTGCCAAGAAGACTGCTGAAGAGCTCGACTCCGAGATGGCGGATTACTTTGTCGGCGCCAATAATAACGAGGCCGCTGGTGCCGCTCCGGCTGCTGCCGCTCCTGCTCCCGCCAACGGAGACGCCGCTATGGAAGACGAGATTATGGTATGCTTGCATTGATCCAGCCGTGATGCGGACTTGGCTAACATGCGCAGTAGTAAATGATGCTTGGCTGCTTTCCTATTCGGTGTGACGGCGTTGCGTGGAACTCGTGGTTTAGATATCATTGCGTAAAAAGAGGCAAAAACAAGTATGCAACTAGCTCAGCACGCGCTTGGGGTATCACGCGCCATTGGAGGCTGCTCAGAGAGGTGCCGCCTCGATGGCACAATGTCTACGCGGAGGGTGATTGGGGGAGGCGTCGGGAGATGAGCTTCTTGAGACGTCGCGTTTGCTCTTGTTCTCCATTTCTACCAGCTTTTTTGTCTCTCATCTTGGGCTGCGGTTGAGGTTAGGCGGCGATGGGTTGTCGTCAAGTGTTTAGTAGTAATAATAAGTGAAACACTCGACAAGATGAATCCTATATATGTCAAGGGAAGAGTGATTCTTGGTTTTCCTAAGATAATTGCGATATGCCTCGTCAAATTGTTAGCGGAGGCAATGCGTGAATCGTTCCTTGGTTGCTGGTCGGTCTTCATCTTGGCTGCCTCCCTTTGCCCCTTGGGTAACTAGGTATGTAGCAAACCTTGAGCCATGTGCGTTCTTCTGAGGCACGCTTATCGGGAGAAAATCAGACGGCATACAGTGCTTTATGCAAGCCATGTAACCTTTTGCCTCAAGTCTATATCTAAAGTCTAGAAGTATATCGCCTTGATAGACGCTTTTCAAGTGATCAGATTTGGAGATTTTCAGACCACTTCGGATGGAACGGTGCTGTTTGCTGTGACAAATTCAAGTACAACCCAACAATAACAATCCTGCAGAAGCAGTCTTAATTCAACAACATGGGAAGAGGATAAAGTCAAATTTGGCCGTAATGTTGTTAATTTTGTTTCTTCGTACATGAATTAAGAGAGCCCGTACTCCCAAAAACTCGCCGTCAGCGCCTCAGATAAAAAAAGGAGTCAAACGAGGCACTCGCCAAGGATTCCGTTTCCAGGTGTATCTCATTAAACAATGGATGGCGCTCCCCCTTTCACGATTTTTGCTCTTACGCCTTGGGTGCGGCCTCGCCCTCGTCCTTCTTCTCCTCCTCGGGCTTCTTCTCCTCCTCGCCCTCGAGCGCGGGCATCTCGTCGTCGTCGTCGTCAGAGTCGGAGTCGGGGTTTCCGGAGCTGCTGTACTCGGGCATGCCCTCCAGGCCCATGCCGCTCATGTCGGGCATGCCGCCGGCGCCGCCTCCCAGCTTGGAGAAGTCGATGCCGCCAAAGTCACCTCCTAGAACGAAGTTGTTAGCTTGGGAAAGATCGAGGAACAGAGTGAATCGTGTCGATGTTATAGACGGAGGCTGTAAGAGTCACGTACCCATTCCGGGCATGCCGCCTAGTTCATCGAGTTAGTAAACGGCCATTTATATATACAAGCTGGAGCGCCCTGGCGCAGCAAGCATGCTGCAAAGGGCAAGGATAAGTCACTCACCCATATCGCCAAACTTGGACAGGTCGTCATCAGCCGCCTCGTTCTGCTCGTCCTCGTCGACCCACTTGTCAAAGTCGGTCTTGAGGAAGTGCAGCTTCTGGGAGGACTTGAGCAACCGCGGCCAGTACTCCTCCTTGAGCTCCCTCTTCTGCAGCTTCATCTCGATGTTCTTGGACGTGTGGTTGACGCGGCTCTCGGCGGGGTCGATCTCGGCGTACAGCTCGAGCTCGACATGGTACGTCTTCTTGAGAGTGGCGGAGGTGCCGGTGAAGGTGACGGTGGTGGGCTTGATGTCGAGCTTCAGGTCTTCTTTGGGGACGTCGGGAACGGAGATGGTCAGGTAGATGAAGTTCTTGGAGGCGTCAGCCGCAGAGGAGCGCTGGGCCCAGAGAACTAAAGTTTTGGAGAGAGCGACAGCGTCAGCTTTGAAGTCCAAGTAAAGGAGGAGCGCCGCGATGGCAATTCGAGCAGGTAGAAGAGCATGGCGTAGGAGAAGCGCAGCTTGCAAGCACAAGTCCGTCTTGCTACGGGCATCGTCTGTCTCGATGGCCAGCTTCCAACCACCAACGACGCGGCTCAACTCAAAACAGGTCAGAACCCACCTTCGGGAGTCAACGTATCAGCCATGGTGTATGTGCGAAGCGGGGATGAGCTTTTGTTGCTGTGAAGTGGAAGCAAGAGCTGGTTGGAAAGATGTGGGAGTCGTGAGTGTTGCGCATAAACAAAACGATGTGTTGTGTATGGAGAGGAAAAGGTGAGGTTTGGGTGAATCAGGCTGTGGTCAAGAAGCACAGCAGCTTGGAGTGAAAGCGTCCAAGGCAGTTATGGAAAGCGTCAGAAGGCAAAAGATTTGGCGGGCAGGGCTGATGAGGGGCACGATGCGGCGGTACCCCTCGCGAGCGCTGCGGCCGAGGCGCCCAGCAGGTACCCCGCTAACGGGCGGCGCTGCCAGAGAAGGCTGGATGGCTGGGGCGCGCCACGCCAGCGGTGCAATGCTTGACATTCTTCATCAGATGGGGAGGTACTTGATGCTTGACGCTCTGCAAGAACAAGGTAGTGGCACTGTAATGTTACGGGATGACTACCTACTCAGTAGCAAACACACAGCTCGTTGGCTTAGGTGTCCAACGACTGGACTGGGCAAGCAAACATGTTGCCTGTGGGGTTGAACCTCAGCCCGCAGGAGGAAGCTTGATAATGGACAGCAGGCAGCTTGACTTGAGGCAGTCCGGAAATACCTATGGTGGACTTTTGGGATGACAGGAAATCAAGAATTGGCTCTGCAACCAGTGGATTCTTACATGATCATCAGCATGCAGTTCCGTTATTCGATACGAAGGACCAACAGATTACTGTACTTGTGTACATAGAGCCCTTCCATTCCATCTCGGCACCTGCACCAGCCCCAGTCGGAGCTCGCAGCGGGGTAAGACGGCTTTGCTGCTGGCCCGCTCAAGCCACGCTGTGGCTGACGCATCCACCCCCAAACCCCAGCCTCACCGCAGCACAGTGACGAGTTGCGTCTTCCCAACCAAAGGCGGCTATTCTACAGTATTCTTTCCGCCTTGCATCTCTTCACCGAGAGATTCCAGATCCTCGTCACCAGCATCTCCTCCGGCCACAGCCTCAGGGCTCCACCAGCGCCGTCCTTGCGGTTTTCGACCTCCTCACTTCAGCGCACGCTTACGGATGAGACATACGGCCAGCCTCGAGCCTTGATCAGCATTGGGCTCCGAGCCCGCGCACGCAGCATCATCTCTGCTTTCTCCTCCCTGGATCTGGACAGCACTCGGCGCCAGCCATGGAGGCGTTCAAATCCCTCTTCGCAAAGCCGGACCCCCAGGCACAGGTACGGCGCGCTCCACCCAGCCTCTCCCAATCTAGAATCTGCCATTGACCCGGTCCTCGACCTCCCAACCCAGGCCCGAAAGTGCAACGCCATGATCCGGTCCAACATCCGGAAACTCGATCGCGACATCGCCCAGGTCAAGCAGGTCGAGATCAAGACCAAGAACCTCATCCTCGCGGCGGACAAGCGCGCCCAGCGGGACCCCACGAGGGCCAAGCAGGCGCAGAAGGAGGTCCGGGACTTTGCGCGCGAGCTCGTCCGCGCGCGCAAGACGTCGGCGCGGCTCATCACGTCCAAGGCGCAGCTCAACTCGGTGCAGATGCAGGTCAACGAGGCCTTTGCCGTCCGCAAGATTGAGGGCTCGATCCGCGCCAGCGTCGGCATCATGAAGGACGTCAACCACCTCATCCGGCTGCCCGAGCTGTCCGGCACCATGCGCGAGCTCAGCGTCGAGCTGATGAAGGCGGGCGTCATCGAAGAGATGGTCGACGAGACGCTGCCCGAGGACGTCGATCTGCTGGGAGAAGACGAGGAGGCCGAGGGCGAGATTGAAAAGGTCCTGGGAGAGGTCCTCAGCCGGAAGGAGCCGTCTATGCCCGCCGCTCCGGTGCCCGAGCCGCAGAAGCCGGTGGCGGAGGAAGAGGAGGACGAGGAAGATGCAGAGGCAATGATGGACCAGATGAGGAACCGATTAGATGCCTTGCGCAGCTAGAGCGGGAGCCGGGAGCGGCAGACTTGTATGTTCCGTGACTTGGATCATAGGCAGCGGTGTTCGGCGTTTGGATGTTGGGAGGGGGCATTTTGACATATACACTTTATACAGACCTACATAATACTGCCTCGGGAACACCTGGTCCCAGTGTTTTATACAACATTCGAGCGACACGGGGGTGGGAATGCGTTGAGTAAGGGTGAAGAGGCATGTGATCTGTTCGTGCTGCATGATATATATAGCATCGATCCTGGATGCCGATGTGCTGCCCCCCCTTGTGCCTGACGCCATCCGGCACGGAAGAGCCATGTTTCTCGGTGGATTGGCGTGTGACTTGCCTCGACATATGGATACCGGTACTGGATCTCGGTACCGACTTGGCATCGGGAGCATGGACGGTGGAGTTTTGGTCGAGTGATGCAAGAAGCGGTGATGAACATTGGGCTCGTACGGGGAAGTGGACTGTGGACTCGGGCGAGTGAGAGAGTTTGCGCATGCGATGGTGCTCCGTACCAAAAATAATGATCCGCAGGCGAGAGAGAAGATCTCGGTCCACTGTTTCGTTCCCTCATCATATGCAAACCAGAGAAGAGGAGCATTGTCTCCTCTATATCCATATTTCTCCCGGGTAGTTGAGTTCTTTCCTGTGCCCGAGTTTACGTGTAAGCCTCATCCTCTCAAAATCTCACATCAATCCAATGTCTGTGTAGATCAAGGGCCAAAAAAAAAAAAAAGAGTTACGCAAGCAACTTCATCTGCTCTTGAATCATAGGGGATGTGAGATTTGAGGCATACTGGGTGTTGTTGCAAAAAGCAAAAATTTGCGTCATCCGGAACTCGAATCCGGGCCTCAACTTTTCACCGATGCGATGGAAGAGTTGAATCCTAACCCCTAGACCAATGACGCGTTTTTGGGTATTTCTTGAAAAAGCCACCTGCAAAAAATGACTAAGAAGCCTAGCTCCCCGCATATCCCCCTTCCCACCAATTGTTGTCCTTCTCTTTTCTCTGCTTACCTCTACGCATTCCCTTGTCAAATACAGACTGAATTGGGCACCTCTCCTTGTGCCTTGGGCATCTGCATGTAAGATCCGTCGCTCCCCGGCCCTTCTACCGCGCCGCGGCACGAGAGACGCAAGGGAGACGAAAAAAAAGGTCCCAGGCTGCAGGAACCAAGTTCTCGGGCCAACTGTGGAGATGCACGTTCTCTGCCACTCTTCCATCACCAACCTCTTCACATGGCACAAGGGGACATGGCGCAACCGGCTCAGGATCCGCGGGGCCTTATTTCGACAAGCGTGTACGCTTGGAATGACTTGAGCCAGGGATCAATCGGGCCTAGGGGATCCTAACTGGCTCGGCCGATGAAGAGAAGAGCGCCAAGAGGATGGGCAGGATCGTACATTGCGGACCCGACAACACGGGACGGACAGAGAGGGCAGGGCGTGTGTGGGAACAATAGTATTAGCCTGAGCAGAACGGGGAGAACGGGAGAAGGAAGTTCGGACGGGACCCCCCCTTGCGATGCTACCGCGTGCGGACCGAACTTGGGGGAGCCTTCTAGCTGCCGCTGCTACGACTCTGTACCATGTTGACAGTTGACCATGCTTGCCCACCCCCCTTCTCTGCTGGTGTTGAACGTGTAGCACTACTGTACAGGTCCGCGAGCTTCCATATCTCATTTCCCGTCCCGATGGGACCGGATAGACGATTGCTTGACTTGTCCTTGGTCTTCTACCAAAAGATACGGTTTCGAACCCTACCGACGCCGTTCCTTCGGCGCAGAGACTAGCAAAAGCAAAACCCAGGCAGCTGGGAAATAGGTCCTGCATGACATGTCACCTCAAGGGTATCAAAGAGAGAAGAGTGAACGATGATGGAGGGGGCGTTGCGAGGAAACAACAACAACAAAAAAAGGTGAGTTGTGACGATGGAGAGATCCCGGCAGCGGTCCGTCGGCGATACCAAGGACCCAGAAACCAGACTCCAGGGAATTGGAGCTGTAAAACGGGTAAGGGAAGAAAAAGGAACGAACACCAAAGAGACAAGGCAGCAACGACATGGATAGCAAACCTCGAGCTCGAGCTACTACCCACCGGGAAGCAATCCGGTGACTAGGGTTCGAGAGAAGCCAGGTCTTGAAGCTTGTCAATTTGATGATGCAGGCTAAGGGCAACGACTCAAGCGACGTTCCATGGAGCTGGTAAACGCCCCCTTCCTCTCCCCTGCCACCAGTAGCCCTTGAAGCCTGAAGAAGGAAGGAAATAAAAAGAGGGAACGCACCCCCAAGCGTTCGTCTCGTCTATTTCTCTGTCGCATGCCCAAAATGGAAAAACCCACGATCCATGCTCCGGGACAAGGAAACGCAGCCCAGGGGTTTCGTCCATTCATTTGATTGAATGGGGGTGGCATGCCATGCGGACGAAGCGGAGCCGGGGAAGCGATCCGGCGAATTGAGGCACGGCGGGCATGCGCCACAAACGTGGCAGCGGGGATGAAGAAGCTGATGACTCAGCGCTTTGATCGAATAGCATCCTTAGGTCGCAACGCCGTTTATGAGCTGGAGAAAAGGACAAGCCACACCTGTCGCTTCGGCGTGGGGTTTCCATCGCTTCATTGTTTCAGCGTCCTCTGTGGCTTGCGGCTGAACGTCTTTTCTCTTCTCTCTCTCTTCCTCTCTCTCTATCGAAAAGTCTGGGGTAGAGCCAGGCTGAAGAAAGCTAGGGGCGTGGCAGCTGTCTTCTAGCCTCTTTGCAAAACGATGGAAGGGAAAAAAAGCAACAAGGTCAAGGGCAGTGTTTATTACTCGGCAATTTCATGCGATGGCCGTTAGGCATGGGACACACTATCGTACCCCTCCCCCCTTGGCTTGTCATTCTCCTCCTGCCATCTTGTCAATTCTCCCCCCTTCATCTTTTTTTGCTTGACGCCATAATTGCTGTCTAATCTTAGTCCTCCCGAACGAAATCCGAGCCGTCGCTGAACGTCTACCCCCTCCCCAGCAAGGCGGCCCAATTCCCAAGATGCCGGAAGAGAGACAGGCTCATTTGAATACAGGGCACGGGGATCAGAAGGGGGGGGGATCCAAGGTGTCGGTCCGCCACGATCAAATTAGCTTGGCTTGCCCACGATTCAAGCTGACGCTATTATGAGTCGTAGGCTCTGTTTTGACACGGACAACGGAGCTCGCAGGCCTGGATTGCTAGGGCGAGCGGATGTTTAGGGAGGATTGCCGGTGCCTAGCCGTCGGCCGGCTGAATGGCCTTTTTGACTGTTCCCCCTTGGGAGACACCGAGGTGTCGGTGTCGGTGTTGGACGCTGCCATCACCAACCAAGCGTTACATGTCTCTTCACCGCGCGATCGCCCTTTAGCCGTTCAAGATCTATCAGTGCCTTACCGTTTGATGCTTCTTCGTGGATGCAACGACAGACGCGCCGTTTCTCGCAACGGGAATCTTCTTCGGGGACCGGCTTGTATGTCAGCAGATGCTCAGAGCCGCAACA
Source organism: Trichoderma sp. PF4103 (assembly GCA_023628735.1). Taxonomy (NCBI): domain Eukaryota; kingdom Fungi; phylum Ascomycota; class Sordariomycetes; order Hypocreales; family Hypocreaceae; genus Trichoderma; species Trichoderma sp. PF4103. The sequence goes on from JAMAKC010000003.1 coordinate 1,173,890, forward strand.
TCTTGCGTCGACAAAACTCAACACCCATCAACAACACTCCGTAGGGCACGCTGACTCGGGCCATCAGTCATTCCCACGGCGAGCACCGAAGCATCGCGACCCTTTGCGCTACTTGACCGAGGAAACAAACCCCAGACGGCGTCTCCTTCGGCTCTTCTTACTCGACGGTGGTTTCGGCACAACGGGTCAAGTTGGCGCCCATGTTTCCTTTTACAGCACTCTCTCACCTCTACTTTTCCCTCCCCGGCCCTTTACCCACGCCGGCAGAGAGAAAGAGAGAGAGAGGCCTGTGCCATTTAGCCGGTGGCAGAAGAGTACAAGTGTGCAGAGAGCTCCATCCGGAAGCAATCCTTGATACCGACGTTACAGCGGGAAATTGCAGCGCCCCACCCTTTGGAAGCTTCGAAAGTCCGCAGAATGCTTCTAGTCGCGCTTCTCGCTGCCTGTTGCCTTGCCTCGCCTGCATTTGCTGCACGGGTTGTTCCGTCTGCATGGTCCTTTGTGTGTGGCTGACAGCTGGCGATGGCCTCGCTGGCGGTGGAGGCCCCCGGGCCCGGTCAGGGACGCAGGAAAAACGGACCGTAGTGCGTTTCTTGTTGGCTGTAGGACTTGTCCGAGCATTGTCATGCTACGACTCATGGCTCGGCAGTAGCGACAGTGTTACATACGTGTAACGTAAGGTAAGCTGCTTCATCGTGAGGCCTTCACCCATCCTTTGCAATAACGTTCGTGTGGACGGGATGTCCCATCCGTTTGTTCTTCTGCTCCACGCCCTGATCTTGGGCTCCGTAACTCAACTGCCAAGGGAAAAGCTAAAGCAGAACAGCGAAGACGGAAAAAAAGTCCACTTCACGATGGAGTCCCACGCGTGTTCGCTGATCGCCGGGCCCCTCTCTTCATCTCTGTGAGCGAGGATGTCCGACAGATGAAAAGAGATCCCAGTTTCAAACAGATTTGGGCTTCGGTGCCCAATTAGAAAACTCTGATTGCGGATCGGGCTCGTGGGAAGAAAACGGAGGCGCATTGTTCACCTGAGTCTTGTCAAAACACGGCAATCTCCATATCGCAAAGAAGCGTGAGTCGTGGATCCAAAAGGTCTCTTGTTGTAGACCTTGTGAAAGCTGCCGTGTCCGGAGAATGACCGAATTGTCGCATCTCTGGTTGACTGTCGTCAGTTCTGTCCAACTCCGTTCCTTGTCAGTTAGTAGGAATCGTGACATCGGATTGCTTATGCCATTGACGGAGAAAGTGGCGGAGAAATCCCATCCCCGTCGCATTCCTTCAACGCGCAGAGCTTTTCACTCCTTTGCTCATGGCTTTTTTGATAGTCGAGACTCGAGACCTTCCCGCCAAACCCAACCCCCCAGCCTTGGATAAATGGCAGCTGTCAAGCCCAACACCTTGGTCATTACCTCGGTCTAGACTCTAGGAGAAATACATACAAGACTACACACAAGCCTAAACAGAAAAAAAAAAAATTCTTCAAAAGCTCCAGGCCCAGGCAATCCCTCCCCCGGGGCACGGTCATGACGGTTCCGTGACATGGGAGGAAGAGCAAGGATTGTCCGCAAAACCCTGCAAAGAATCCCCGTGCGATTTCGCACCCCCAATACATCTGAAACAAAAGCAGAATAAAGCAACGAAAAATCTTTTTTTCTCCTAGAACGAAGAAAATTTTGACAAGACATCTTTGGTTCGGTGGAGATAGAGGAGTCCCATGGATCGTTGGGCTCCTCCTCTTCTTCTTCTTCCCTAGGGGTGTGTGTTCCTTCGACACTTTGACCACGAGAATCTCGAACGGCGGATCTTCTGGTTTCCGCGGGACGGGTGGAGCGGTCAGGGATATCCGTCCGTTGTTTTCTTGATGGACCTCTTCAATCAAGGTGAAGAAGAAGAAAAAGAAAAGGGTCAGCGTAAGCCTAGGGACTCGGGCCGGCCCAGGGCAGTGGGGGGGGGGGGGGGGGGGAGAGAA